>VZRZ01002152.1:297818-439737 GCA_013398175.1 Climacteris rufus | reverse complement strand
GGCGGGGTAGCGGCGCCTTTTCTCTCCGGCGGCTTGGAGAGGTGGGCCGGGGGCTTTCAGAGGGGCTGACAGATCTGAAGTTTTGGAGGCTGAATGAAAGAAACACTCAGCTAACAAAACAGTGCGCCACAGAAGAAGTTTCATCTGGTCTGGCCAAATCCCTCCTTTCTTTCCATCTTTTCTCTCCTAATAACAGCTGCCCTCTCATTCCCTGTTACTCCGCTGTGAAGAACAAAACCTCCCTCTGACTATCTGTTTTTCTTTTCTTCCCCAGAGTAGGTCTCATTACTGGTGATTAGCAGATGATTAAAACCAATTCAGCTTCCCCCAGTAGATATTTTCTCCCTGTTTGTGACTAACGCGTCAGTCTTCAATGAACGTGCTCCTAAGCTTATTAACGGGCTCAGAGGATTAGCTGCCACCGAGCGCCGCCGCTCCGATATTGTGATGCAGCGAGTGACATGGAACCATTTGCTGAGCACAGGCAGGGCCGCTGGGACCAAATATCTAAATCACAGTTTTAGTTTTCGTCTGGGGGGGGGCAGAGAGGAGGGAGGGGGAGGAAATCCCAACAATAATTACAAAAATCAAACGTTTGGCCAAGTCTGAAAATAGCCTTAAACTTTAGGGCAAGAGGACTGCCGTTTAGGAATAACAACCCCTCACCCTTCCCCAGAAATATAACGCCAAGCCCAGCTAAAAAATATAGGAGGTTCCCTCACAGGATCAGCTGATTTGAAGTCCAAAAGGGACTGTTTTGGTCAGCCACCACTGCAAAACACACAGGCCCCTGTTGAAGGTGATATGCAAAGGTGTGGGTATGTATCACTTCTCTCTATCTGATGCCTGTATATTACTATGTAAAACCCCAGACTATAGAATTCTTAAATCGGAGATTAGAGCAGGATGCAAAATTAGAAGCTTCGCTTTATCCCACCCAGCCCTTTAAAAACGACCAAGCTGAAATAAAATTTAATAGCTAATAATAAAGGAAAGGATGTTGAAATTATCTGCAGGTTTGAGTTATGCAGTAAATTATCCCAGAGAAAAAGAAAAAACATTAGGAAACAAAATAGGTAATGAAAAATATTTTCGAATTATATGCTTCCTCTCTATTATTTTATGCTTTCTGTTTGTTCTACTCTTTTAAGGATTGTGGTATTGAATTGTGGCTACATTTATAAAATTGACTCCCTGCATTACACTTCACTAAGCAGACATCATTGTAAGTAGCCCACATAAATAAAATTATTTGTACTCACATTCCTTTTAAGGTCACTTGGAACCCCTAAATGGCAAGAAAACCTGATCTCTGGAGTTCTAGGAGAACCCAGTTTTGCATTTGAAGTAAATATCCTGACGTAAAACACCTATTCCCTTTTGGAATAGAATGCAGGAGAACAAACAGTTTTCTAGAAATTTCCCGTAAAGTGAAATTATAAAAGAAATATTGATTTTTGGTCACATAAAATGTTTTATTTGGTATGATTTGTAAAATTTACTTTGCTTTGAGTTTCTTTTATTAATTTTTGCAAGAGTTGGTATTCATTTATTGTATATTATATAAGCAGAACAGGGGGGGGTTTTAATCATATGTCTAAATTCCTTAAAATCCTGACAATAAGCGCTATTTAATAGGACACTTTCAGAATTGTGTAAAATTTTATCACAAAATGTGTATTTTTCCTACTGAGGATTAATTCAGGGGAAGATTTCAGAGTGGCAAACACTGGTGAGTAAACAAAGAGTTAGAACTATAACTTTAGCCATCTAGCTTTGAAAGCAAAGCAAAAAAAACCCAACTCAACTTTACAAAGTTTATATTAAAAAATCTTACAAGGATTTTTTTTCTCATTCCATTTTTAAATGATTTAAAATAAAATACTTCCCCAAATAATTCCCTTTTCATATCTTCAAATTTCTTCCATTTATATTTTTCATTGTCCCTTTCCAGTGCAGATTAACTCTGAGTGTGCTGAAGCTTGAAATGTAGCTTCCGATTTATAATAGCAACAGGACATGCAGCAAATGTCAACAAATCCCCTGTCACCCAAGCAAGGAGGAAATGTGAGAGGTAAGGCAGAGTAGCCCTTCCTTGCTGCATAACACACAGAAAAAAAACCCTCAGTGAAAAATAAAGAACTAAGATCCTGAAAAGCCTGATCATGAAAAGCTGTATGAGTCCATAATATCAAACCAAAATCACGACAGGAGGGTGACATGCATTGAAAATTGCCAGTTATGCATACAATGCAGGTATGGACCTAAGCGATTGATATGTACCTAATTTTAAAATCAAATTCCTCCACCATCTACCTCCCTCTTTGCAAAATTAAAGGAATTTCAGCACACCAGACTGACCATATTCTAAAAAAAAAAAGCACCCTATAAAACCCACATCACTGACCTTGAGTGACCTCAATAAATAAGTAACTGCTGAAGGATCAGCTCCCTTGTTGAGAAACAATAGACCCAAACTTCAGTGGAGCGCATGCAAGAAAATGTCACAGGAGGGTAGCACAGGATTTCAGAGCAGAAAGAAAGTTTGGGGAATAACAAGCACACACTGCAAATTACTGAGGTAACCTTTTAGCAAAGGAAATTCTGCATTTGTCTTAACTTTTAGAGCAGCAGGTACCCCCCTTCTTGCCTTTCTGTTAATAGAGGTGGGGAGATGTGATAGAAATACATAGTATTCTTTGCCAGCCACTCTTTTTTCCCCACCTCTAAAATGTCATTTTATAAATTTATTCACTGGCCAACAATGAATCATGCAAAACATAGCAGGCCACTCATTTTTTGTGAATTTTCTGTCACTGGTTTTTACTCTTTTTAATGTGATCAGTCACCTGAGTCACATTACAGGCTTATTTCTGGCTCCAGCTTGGAACAGAGCACCTGTAAGACAAGAGGGAAAGCTGCCTTTGATTGTGTCAAAAGGTCTATGAAATTAGGAGCTGATAGACTGGCTCATAAAAGAAATTTAAGAATATTTTAAATCTTTTCCTTTGGACTACTTCCTGCCTGAAAAATCCTTACTAGGAAAATGTGGATATTATGAGCATGTTCATTCCTAAAATGGATTTTCTTCTTTTATCGTCAGGGACAGAATGTGATTTAGACAAATGGAGTGTGGCAGGGAGCTTTCTTGTGTCATTTGAGGCCTTGTCCGTCTGTAAGTTGAGGCCAATGCCTATGAAAAGCAGGGTTTGCCTGTCCATCATATATGCAGATTTGAACTCAAAACCACAATTGCAAGAGAGTGAGTTAGTTCATCTTCAGAGGCTACCAACACTGAGCTGGATATTACCTCCTTAATCCCAGCTATGATAACAATCATGTGTTAGTGAAAACCACTTTCCTGGTTGCTTTGCTTCTTTCTGAGATGAAAGAAGTAAAGAGATGATAAAGGGAAACATACTCCATCTGTGGCCAGAACTGGACTGGCTCAGAGAATAGTATACTCATGTAAAATTAAGTTTTGAATGCTAATCTTAAAACATTCATGTCCTAGTTTAAGATATCTGACTTAAATTTAAAAATGGCAAGTATGAAAAAAAGAATTAGGAAGAGAGAGATAAAGCAAGGTGTATGCAGAGGACTAGTTTTAACACTCAGCAGTTGGTGTTGTTACTAGAACACTGGGCAATACAACAGGAGTGCTTTGCAGGCAGCAACACTGGAGCCTCTCCTCTTTCTCAAGTCTCTAGATTCAAAAACCAGATAATTATGCAGGAGTAGTATTTTCATCATCTTTTTTCTGTGGAAGGATGGACATGTCTTGGTAGGAGAGACTCCATTTTCTGATTCACTTTTGTATTTACTCTGTCTTGCATTCAGTCATATTTTTTTTCAGCAGGAAGATGTAAAGTTGTTGCTGACTTTTTATTCTGCTGTACCACAACACTTGGTAGAGGGAAAGGAAAGCAAATGCTCAGAGTTGCCAGGAGACAGATTTATTCTGAACTTCAGCACCATGGCACATACACCATGGCACTCCTTCCTTCTTCCTCCATTCCCTCACACTCCAGGCACGAGGCAGAAATAGGAAATGACCAACTCCTGTTTTGTACTGAAGCATTCAGTTCTGTTTAATTTTGAGCCGTTCACAGCCCCACAAAACAGTGTGAATGTTTTCAAAGAATGGCTGTGAAATGGGTGCAACATGGAAAATTCAAGTGGCAAATGTGTAGAAGCATCTGATCCTTCTTTTCCTACTTTCCTTCTTCCAAATGCCTATTTCTTTTTTGTGTTTAAAAGTAGCACTTGGGGAGAGGGAAAATAAATCAATCTGTTATTCTGTTTTTCTTGTGAGATAATATCTGTTTGCAAACACTCTGAAATGTGGATTAGAATGGGGCAGAACTGGTGTTCCCCATTCAAACCTCTGCTGCATTCAGAGGACTAATCTGAAAACACATTCCACCATAAGAAATGTCTCTTTAGGAAGTAGTTTTTGTTTTTTTCTGATCTGAAGCTGAATCTTGACTTGCATCATAAACCTGGGTACATACACAGTCTGAATTGACTTACCTTCTCTGTAACTTTTCTCTATCCATCACTAGACTGCATGGTTTTTAATCTGACCATGAAAGAAAGAACATGAAGAAAATATGGAAAGCAAGTAGTGATATTAGAGTATGAAAATGCTAGACTTAAATAAATAAACACCCTAAAATGAATACAAAAACAACAACAGAAGCCTTATATGGCTAGAGAAACCACACACAAAGGTACACAGAAATGGAGCCTGCTAGGTTATAGGACAAGAGAATACAGTATTCTCATACCTTGAGGGTGGATAGGAGTGATGGAAACCAGGGAGCATTGGTCAGATACTAGAAAGAGGAATAATTTCTAAGGAACTTAAAAGTAGAACTACTTTACTGTAAGGAAAATAGATTCATACAAGATACAGTTTTTATAGAAAAGAATAGAATAGAGTATTTCAGTTGGAAGGAGCATAAAGTGATTGTCTTAGTTCTATTCCCTGACTACTTCGGGACTGACCAGAATTCAAAGCCTATTATTGAGCTATTGTCCAATTGCCTCATTAACAATGACACACTTTGGGCATTGAACACCTCTCTATGAAGCCTATGCCAGTTTTTAACCACCCTCTTGCTAAGGAAACGATTCCAAAGTCTAAACCTCCTCTGGCATAGCTTTGAACCATTCCCATCAGTCCTAACGCTGGATAGGAGGGAGATCAGCGCCTTCCTCTCTACCTCCTCAGGAAGCTGAAGAGAGCAGTGAGGTCACGCCTCACCCTTCTTTGCAACTGAGTCTACTTATAAATATCATATAAGGCTGTCTAAATGGGGAAGATCACAACAAATATCAGTTTATAATGGCTTGTTTCTTTAATATGGTTCCTTCTGCCCATTCCTTACCTAAGAGTGATCAATTACGTTCCTCAAGTCATTCCAATTACCCTGACTGCTTTAAAAACATTTAATTTATATCCAGTTTATGTTTTGAATGTCACTTATTTTAAAACATGTTTAAAAGCTCTTACTGGTTTTATCGTAGTTATGACTCACATTCCTTTGCTATTATTGTTGATCATTTCTATAAGTTTTGTTCTTAGATTCCCTGTCATTTTTCCCCCATAGATGTGAAAAATGCAATTCAGCCTTACAGCTATGCCATAGGTCTGGGTCTAGCCATTCCACTGTCTGGGAGAACATGCTAAGATTAACACTTGGATCTTACCTAGCTTAGTTGCTTGCATGATATGAAGATAACTGCTTTTGCTCCAGTATGGGGTTCTCTGTGAGCTGCTGGGTGAATATCTGCTCTGATATGGTTCTTCATTTTCTGTAGGGGGACAATTGTCTTCATCGTGGCCTTTGTCATGGCCTGCAGAAGAATCTTTGCTCCAGCACTGGGAGCACCTTCTCCCTCTCTTTACTTAATAACCTTAGTGTATGCAGGGTTGTTTGCCTCACAGTTTTTTCTCGCTCCTCTCCCTCACAGCTGTTGTGCAGCACTTTTTACCCTTTCCTAAATATGTTACCATAGGGGATCTACCAGCATCACTGATGGTCTCGGCTGTGGACAACAGGGAATCCATTTTGGAGCCATTTGGCCTCTCAGAGACCACACCTGCAGACCACCCACTACTAAAGCCTTACCATGTAAGCCCAGTACAATGTGGAAGCAATACGGTGGCTTACATGATTAGCAAACGTATGTCAACTGAATAATTCTTCAGGTTAAAATGAAGTCATGGTGTAGGTGTATGTGAATGTTGCAGTGCAGATGCTGCTTTGGATCAATGTCTGATATATGACCTTGAAAGGGCAAGAAAGAACTTTTTTTTTTTTTTTAATGAAGCTCTAACCTAAAATGTGTCAGGAAGGGCTGGGAGTATAGGTCTGCAATATGAGCAGAAGACAGTGCCTATGAATGTAAGACAATCTCTTCACAAATATGATAAAGCTCCAAAGAGGCATTTATTTACAGCTCTGAGGAGCTATTCACACATTCAGGGAGTGTAGAAGAGGTTTCCTGCACAAAAATGACAGATGTCTAGGATAGAGGTATATCATCTTCAGTCTTACTACAACGGCTATTGCAAAATACTTAAGTGGGTTCTTACATATCTGCTTTCTCTGCCTGATTTAGCTGCAGTTGCATCTATCTGGTGTTGTTATGCTCAAACACAATTTTTCCTTTCTCCTAGTTATTAAGTTACTTTAAAACTATGGAGGGTTTTAAGTTAATAAATATATATAAAAAAATAAAACCCCAACTTCAAGCAACACTCTCTAATTCTTCAATATGATATTAAAAGAAAGAAGTTGTGTTTATAAGGGGGTTGTACAACATTAAAAATAATAGGTGTCATGAATTCTTATAAAAGAACTTTCTACCTCCCCAAACTTCCTGACAATTAAGATGTCCTGATGTTGATTCACAGGGTACAAATAATACAATTTTTGCCTGGTTCTAATTGAAGAGAATTCTTAGTCTAACATATTCAGGTCAAATTTGGATAATTTTAGTTTCCTAGTATTTTTAACTTGTCCTTCTAGAAGCTGATCTATCATACACAAATTTTCCTCTTCATAGATGGTACAGCTGGAGTTATAGCAGGCTTGCTTAATTGCTTTCCTTTCCATCTTGACATAGAATCATAGAGTATGCTGAGTTAGAAAGGACCCACAAGGATCATCAATTCTAACTCCTGGCCATGGACAGGACAATCCCCAAAATCCCACCATGTGCCTGAGACCATTGTCCGAATGCTTCCTAAACTCTGTCAGGCTTGGTGCTGTGACCACTTCCCTGGGGAGCCTGTTCCAGTGCCCAACCACCCTCTGGATGAAAAACCTTTTTCTAATATCCAACCTAAACATCCCCTGACACACCTTTATGCTGTTCATTGAATTCTATTGCTGGTCACTGTATAGGAAGGAGAAGTGCCTGCCCTTCTGCTTCTCATCATGGGTAAGCTGAAACTTCTGAAACTGCAGAAATCTTGTAAAGCAATAAAGGTGTGGAAGATTTTCAAGATTTCCACTATTGACGCTGTATATTAGCTTTGTTATTCCTTTTCATTCTTTGTCCTCCTCTTTTTGTAAATTTTAAAGGTAAAGTTGTCTCATCACCACTTTTCTTGGAATAACTCCTTGATACAGGTCTAATGTGTAGAGATCAGCTGGTAAAAATGGAAAACCCACAGGAAAAATAGTCTCTAGAGATAAAAATTTACTTCTTCATGTACAGCATCATATGTAAGGAATATATAGGAGGCAAGTGCTTTATGATTTCTTGTTTTCTTCAGGAAAAACTACAACTTTGAAAAACTAAGGAAAAATCTGTTGTGTCAAGGACCATGCAATAGAGTAACAGACTTCTGCATTTGATAGGGTACTTTGATACTGATGAGAAGAGCAGGAACTTGAGGAAGACAAAACAAGAAAGGAAGGCAAGAATGAAGAGAAGTGGAGGCAGGAGCACAGAGTAGTCAATGTAAAGTTAGAGAAGAAAATGAGACTGAAGACAATCAGAGAATGGCGACTGAGTTACTTTCAGAGGAATTTCTTTGCACTCAGAGAGGAGGCAGCAGAACACGATGGAGCTCTAAGAGACTATTTTAGATCAGAAAGGTCCTGTTTCAGCTGCCAAGAACTTGTTCTCAGTTACTCTGAGCTGTACAAAATACTGTCCCGTTTCCTGGAGAGAAACCAAAGGATCCCAAATTATCAGCAGCCACCTGATCTGCAGTGCTGGAGAGATGAGAAATTAATTAACAATTTCATGAGGTGGATGAGAGAAAATATTTTCCTAGTAGGGCTTGCATGATTTCAAGTGACATTTATGCATATCATGTGTCTGCTTTCTTTTTCAAGCATACTGAACTCCAGTAAAGGTGAAAAAAAGGGAATCAGTCCAAATAAACATGATCCTTCTCTAGCTTTGTGTACCAAACAGAAAAATCCAGAACAACTTTATTTGTATAGTGGTGTGGATGCTGTAGTACAAATGATTTGGTTATTTGGTTTGCCCTTATTGGAAGAAGATGCATTTAAAAATATCTTGGCATTGCATCCAGTATACATATCTATGAGTATTATACCTTGTCTACACAATAAATGATGATGGAATATTATCCTATCTTGGTAATACATTCACAGGCACAGAATGAGGGTATGTGTCTGATCAGTTGGACTTGCACAGTTCAGGAAGCACTTTTCTTCAAACCTTATTGTTACTTCAGCAGTTTTTTCAATCTTGATAGCCCTGGGGGATATAAAAAAATTAATTTCTTCACAAACCTCAATGACCACTTAATCAAAAATTGGTTTACCCCTCTCTGATTTTTAGGCAACTGACTGCCCATATAGCAGCATTCCTTTGTATAACAAATAGAAACAAATAGCATATGGGATTTCTCAGATGGATAAGTTGCAGCTCCATGGCTGGGAGAGAGTCCTCTAATGTCTTAATGGATGTGCTTTTGTTTAAGGAAATGATTCTGTATTTACTGCTGTATTTCCAGTGCACTTGGCTCCTTCTAGCGTGAACTTGCATTCTTGGCTCCAGAAGGTAATATGCAATGCAATGATTTGTCAGCTTATATTCAGGCTGGAGCTACTTCACTCTTGTCCAGTAGTTCATGCTATAGTGCTGGCACTGCTAGAATGATGTTGTTTTTTTGTTTTCTGTGACCTCGGAACAGCTTCTGATTTTTCTACTGGTTTCTGAGGCAGCTGTGAAGCAGTGTAACAGAGAAAAAAAACTTATTAAAACCACTGTATTTCTGTATTTCAGCAACAGCCACACAGTAGCTGGATCTCTTAGACAAATAGTCGCATGCTATTGCTGTGCATGGTAAGCTTCAGGCAAAAAATTCCATGATTCAAGCATATTTCCTTTCACATCCCAAGACAAGTTGTCCCAAGCCACTCTACCAGTTGGATGATAAAGCAGCATACTGTCTTTTGTGAAGCTATGAATTCCTGCCTCGTTGTATCAGATATGATCAGTTATCTGTTTTGCTTGACACTGATACAGAACAGTGCTAACAGATATGTGGGGTATAACATCAAGCTGCTAATATCAATGAGGTTGCAGGGATCGATTCTTTGAGTTTTATGCAACAGAGAAAGGGGAAAGAGAGATGCAGAGAGGAGTATTTTCAGTGTAAGACTTCCATCAGCCTGCAAGCTTGTTAGTGGAATTTGTTCCCATGCACCAATATCACAGATAGGTAATGCTGGAGAAATGGCAGGCACGATGGGATGAGCAGTGCATCAAATGGGAGTGAGCATACCAATAGCTTACTTCCAAGAAAAGCAGGGGGCAAAACTGGTTGAAGAGACTAGATGCTCATGCAAAGCACATAGAGGATGGAGCAGAGGACCAGGTAGTTTCCACTGCCTCTAATTTACCACAACTGTGTGGTAAAGCTACCTTGAAGAAAACAGCTTGTGTAAACATCTACACTGGGGGCTACCTTACACTTTAGGTGTCAGCCTCACCATGTGGCTCTTAAAGACATGAATGACTGCAGTGTGGGTCATGGAAAGAAGAGGAGTAAAATGGATGAGAGCAGATTAAGTTTCAAAGAAGACAAGATCAGTCATCTCAGTAGCCATTAGTTTCAAATCTTTACTACTTTTGTCACAGCAATACTATCAGAACAGACAAATGTTAATTTCTCTAATACTCTTTCTCAGACTCAAAATATTGCACTTAATGAGGGACAAAGACCCAAATAAGTTAGAGTAATTTCCTGAATTGCCAGCAACCAGAGCAGGAAGGAGTAGATAAATGCTGGTTCACAATGATTCTTAGGTTCCACCACTGACCTTAAACACACTAACTGTTAAACACTAAATGTAATTCTGCCTAAGTCAGCTCAATTCAGGGCCATATGTCTGATTTTGTAAGTGATGTGCCCAACTCAAAAAGACAGGCAGGGTTTCTAGGCTGGGCACAGTTGTTTCTGAGTGTGACTTCAGGGTTTGACCCACATATTGATATTCTGAAGTGGCTTGATTTATCAGCCTGAGACAGTGATGCCCTGAGGATCTTTGCACTATGGAATACCCTCAGGCTTCACAGAATCACAGAATGGGTCAGGTTGGAAGGGACCACCATGGGTCATCTGGTCCAACCTCCCTGCTCCAGCAGTAATCCTAGCGCACATTGCACAGATTTGCATCCAGATGGTTCTTGAGTATCTCCAGTGAGGGGTACTTCACAACATCTCTGGGCAATCTGTTCCAGTGCACAAAATTGTTCCTGGCTGTTCCAGTGCACCTGTTCCAGGCTGCCAAGTTAACTTGATAAGGTTTTTGAGCTAGGCAATATCAAAACCAAGAACCACAAAACAAAACAGAACAAAGCAAGAAAAGGCCCTCAGACAAACAGTGCTACTATTCCAGTTGAAATATTTATATTTTATGCCCAGATTGTAAAGTGGAGCAGAAAGCCCAAATTTTCACTCAGATGAGTCCTGATTTCCTCTCATGGTTAGCTTGACACTTTTGCTTCATCATAAGCAGTTTCACATGTGGTTGTGCTGCATTTGGCAGTAATAATGGTGGGTAGAAAGCCCTATGTTATTTGCATTCTTCTGAAAACTCAAGTAAGTTCATCAGGATACCCTAGTACTGTTAATCTGATAAAGCTTCTGGCTAGTGTTTCCTCTATCTAAATGCTATAGTGTCATTTAACTGAAGCAAATGACTCCATAGTAGTCAAGACAATGGTTTCAATGCAATAACTCTCCATAATGAGAAATATTTGAACGTCAAAAATATGCTAGAAGAAAAATACGTGAAAAATGTGATTTTGGGAAAAAACTTCTTTAATAGTTTGTCTGTTTAATTAATACTCTGACATTGTGACAAGGCCTTTTTGCAATATTACTGCATTTAACCCAGGTGACAGCCAACTGTGTCACCAAAAGGAAGCACAATATTTATATATGTATGTAAATACACATGTATAGTATATTCAAGGCAAGAAAGAAATCCAACAAACCTTCCTTTGTTAATTCCAGTCCTTGATTTTTGTTAAAATATTAAACATACAGAAGAATTGTTTTCCTGTTCTGGAAAGAGAACATGAGAATGCATCTTCAGAAATGTATTTTATTCTGGTAAGAACTCAAATGGTATAGCACTAGGTCTGTCTGACAGTCTCATGTATACTACAGAAACACAGAACTACAAAATTAGATAATGTTAGTTAGGCTGCACACCAAACCTGTCCTGCTACAGTCCAAATGAAGTTATTGACTCAGAGAAGGAGTCATTGATAAAACAATTATTACCAGCAGCCAGATGTGTGATAGCTCATTTTTGGAAATGGACAGATGCCCCAGCATTTATGTCCCGGATATATCAAACATAAGAAATCCTTTGAATAGAACCAAAAAGACAAGCAGCCTCATATCAGAATCTAGTAGACTTAATGTGTAACATCTCCTTGGAACCATAACAGAATAAACACATGACTAAGAGGCACAAATGAATCTTTCAAAGGTGACAGATTTGCTATATATGAGTCAGAGTGTCCAGAAACTTAATGCATTCCAATAATGATTTATTTATTTTTTTAAGCTACCAGGACATAATGTACTCAAAAGTTAGGTGCATAATTTCAGGTACATTCCATTTGTTTCCATTCATTGCACATCCTTATTAGAAAACTCTGCCATCTGAATATTATACTGCTATGCCAAATGTGCAATTCTATAAATCAGCCAGGGAAAGAGGGTGCCAGCTCTTCCTGATGATAAATACAGTGGCAGGAATCTACTTTGTTTTGTAGCATGTAAGGCTGATTAATCCAAATCTGTTTGCAAACTTCATTTCATACAGGATACCCCCACCCTTACAATCAGATTAGCAAATCAAAGGTACATTCAAACTTGGAGACAGGTTTCCACGTAAGTATTTCAGATACTCGGGCATTTGGTTAAACTAAGCTTGGATTAACACGGTCTGACTATTTAAAGGAAGGCATGTTTAGGGGTTCTCTGTCTCCACTGATTCTGAATGCTGTGCTCATGGGGTAGTGCCGTCCAGTCTTGAGAGCTTACAGAGCTTTACAGCCTCCCTGCAAGGTTCATGAGCTTAAGTGAAGATAAGTATACACAAACTCACCTTTCTAGACAGACCTCTATTTATGTGAGGGGGAAAAAATCCAAACAAATCTCTATATGCTGGGACTAAGCTGCATCTTTGCTGTCATCATTTATACTTATTTTTATATAGTGGAATTTATTAGACTAAAACCCTTAATCATGTGGAATAGATGAAAGTGGAATCATTCAACACTGTCACCTTTTGTTGTCACTTGAGACTCTCTAGGAGGTGATAGAACCTGATTGAATTATTTGTTAGAAGCAAGTCATGCCAACCAATTTTGCCTTAGTGGAAAGTGGATCTGTGAGGGTCTGAGTCAAAGTCCCTCTCCACCTTTCTTTCATAAATTTAAAAGTATAAAGACAAAACTTTTCTAGCTAATATTTCCAACAGTGTTGCCATACCACTTGGAAATGTCTGTCTTGTAACACAGAGAGACCAGACTTGCAATGGAGAAGTGAAGAAATGAGCAGCATTGCACCTCACATGAAGAACCTGAGTGCACCCACCAGGGAGAAAAGGAGGCCATTGGAGGCCATATGCTTTAAGGATTGATGGTGGTGTCATGTGTAAGGATTATTGAAAAATGATTTAGTGACACTGCTGCACTGAGGGGTTTTTTGTCGGTTCTTGTGCTGGATTTGTCTGGGGTAGAGTTAATTTTCTTCCCAGTCACTAGCATGGGGCTGTCTTTGGATTCATGCTGAACACAGGGCTGATAATACAGAGATGTTTTTGTTATGCTCACATAGGGCCAAGCTCTTTTCAGCTTTTCATACAGCCTTGCTGGTGAGGAGACTGGGGTCCATGGGAAATTGGGAGGAGCAACAGCCAGGGCAGCTGACCCCAACTGACCAAAGGGATATTCCAAACTCTATGACATAATGTTCAGCATATAGGGGAGGGTATACAGAGAAAGGGGGATGTTTGGAGTGCTGCCATTTGTATTCCCAAGTAATTGTTGCACATGGAGGGACTCTGCTCTCCTGGAGATGGCTGAACACCTGTGTGCTCATGGGAAGCAGTGATGGTTTTTTTGCTCATGTGTGCATCTTTCCCTGTTAATCTGGTTTTATCTCAACCCATGAGTTTTCCAGCTTTTACCTTTTGATTCTCTCCCCACTCTCACTGGTGGGGGAGTGAGTGAGTGGCTGTGTGGGGCTTGGTGGGCATCTAGGGTTAAACCACAGCAGTTGTATAGGAGCTGATGCTGATTAGAGGTGAGAAAGAGAAACATGGACATGAGGCAGTAACGGTGGAGAAGGTTTCTATGGTATAATTTTATTAGTGTCAGCTTGTGTTCAGAGCTGCAGTCACTCAGCAAAAAACTCTTCACTTATATGCAGTTGTATTGCAATAGGTAACTAAAGTGTATATACAATCACTTCTAAGGAATAGAGACATTTAGCATTATAATTTGTTCAACTGTTTCACTCATAGTAAGAGCTTGATGTCCATTACACAGCAACAAAAATGCATTTTTAGAGCTTCTCTTTTGTTTATTTATTATTTATTTACAGCTTTAAAAGAAGATTGCCTTTCTGCAGAAATGCCCAGGTGTCCTGATGAAAGCAGAAAAGCTGTGAGAGAGCCACAACTGATGCATGATGAAGCTCCATTTGGAAAGGAAGAATGCTCAGGTCAGATGTGTGTGTGGCAGGTGATTCTTCCCACATGTCCTCTCTCTCAAGTATCTGCCTCTGGTTAGGGACATTAAAATTGCCATGTAATGGTCAGAAATGAGATATCCTGCGGCTGTACAGCTGACTGAAATTCAGCACAATCTAGTCTTATTTGCAAGTAATTTCTCCCTACTCAGTCAATAATTTACATATTGACAGTTCAGGAGAATGTTTGTTATATAAAATGAAGAGTTTCCTTAAAAATATGCTTATGAATTGTTTAATTTGCAACCCTTACTAATGAAGAAATTAAGGATCAGGAGGGAAAAGGAGAGAGAGGAAAGGTCTCAGGTATATTAAGAAATAATTTATACAGGAATAGAGATAAATGGTTTTAGTCTGCTGCAGTCTGGAGACTGTCTTTTCATTCTCCATCCTGCCTTAGTTTAAATAAAGAAAATATAATATGATATAATATAAGAATGACTGAATATTTATTTATTATTTTCTTTTATTGAAGTGAAAGTAACAGTTATGATAGGTTCAATTGAAATCCCAGTTGCTTTTATTCCCTCCTCCCAAATCTTTACTATAAATGCATTTTTTAGGTGTGAATGTACTTTGCATTTATGAAATTAGAGAAAATTTAGGGATATCTCAGCAAGAGAAAGTGTGAGTGCTAGGGCCTATTACTGGTAGTTTGTACTGGTCCCCTTCCAAAAATGTTTTCTCTTTTCTGCTTATGAAGAGACTGAAGAGGACTGTCAGAAGGCCAAGTTCTTCTGTATCTTCCTTTCTAAATTATTCCTGAAATCTTACCACTTCTATTTAATGGAGAAAGAGCTACAGTGGAAATAAAGGGTATGGCCTGCCTTTAGATAGTACATCCTACAGTGCCATGCTTTCATTAGTATCAAAACTCCTTACTGTTGTCTGGACTTTAGAATTTTGCCTCAAGAAACAAAAATTTTCCTATGTCATTACCTCTGAACCCCACAGAGTTAAGGAGGGAACCAATGCTTTCTTTCCTATTAAGGCTATTTTAGGTTCTTGACTACTATATGAATGTTTTCTGTAGCATCAGTGGTAGTAGCACCGTTTCCACTCCTCACCATTCATTTGCAAAAGCCCCACATACCAGACTCGCCTGCCCTTTCTTAGTGTGACTTCAGAGGAGTCAGAAAATCTGTTCTGTGATCCGGAGAGTTCTGTGTCTCCTCAAAGGATTTGTCTAAACCAGAAAACTCTATTCCACTAAGGTTCATGGTTGGACTGACCTCTCCCTGTCCTTCTCTGTCCCTGCATGCATTTCCTTTCTTTTCCTCTCACTTGTATTTGTGTAAACAGTCTCAGTGAAGGAACCTACAAATGTAAACACTGACAATTTGCTCTTCTTAAAATTCAGTGGCTAATAAAGTTCAAACAGTATGCTGCTCTAGGGGCTTGTTAGCAGTGCACAGGTGTAACACAGGTCTCCTTTCTTTCTCGGACTTTATGTTAACACTTAAATGATGATTAAAACAAAACAAATGCAAACCAGAGTCAGTTGCAGTTGTTCTGATTGAAATAACAGTTGTTTTATAAACAATTAGTAGGAAAAGACATCAGTTCTGTTGGCAGGAGAAGGCACAGTCATGGCCAATCCAATCCAATTAAACCATGTCTCCAGTATGCAGATGGACAGCAAAAGTGAAAACCAGAATATATCAAGACGTTGCCTTCCTCAAGACATCGAGAGACAGAGGGCACTAAGGGGAAGAAAGGAGAAGTGGTGAGGAAAAAACTCCACAGATTGAGATAGGTGCTGTGAACCTAAGGTATCTTAGAGAAATTAACATGGGTCCCTCATTGTTTATATAGTAACATCTGAAATGTCTGTCCCAGAAGAAATTTTGAAATTTCAGAATTATTTTCAGCCAGAATGAGAACAAAGAATTGAAATTTATGAGACTTTTAGGAAATGAATTTTTCAGCACCCCCCACCCCACACACTTCTGTTTCAAAAAATATGAATATAAGTTTACAGAAGCACTTCATTATTAGCCTTACTATTTTTCTACATGGTGTATAAAGTATTGAAGTTACATGACCTTGATGAAATTCTGAAGTTTCCATGACTTTGCATGAATGATTTAAATGAAATTCAGTATATTTTACTAGAACAGGTTGACTTAATTGAGTCATTTTCCAGTGGCTTTTTTAAAAAGCCAAAACAAAATTTAAGGCTTCCTTATTTTTCAATTCCTCAAATTCATGAAGTCCCTGACGTTTTTTGAGTTTCCAGTTTGACCCAAATAAATAAAAAACCTGCGAGACACAAAGAAACAAATTTCCAATGAATTCTAATTCTGCTAGACAATTGGCTGGATCCTAAATCATATATGTTTCTTGTTATCAAAACACAATATCTCTTGATTATCTATATTATCATTTACAGAGTGATGAAGTGATAGTACTTGTTTCTGAAAAACCTGTCTTGTTCTAATTAAGTATTACCTTTGTAGGGCCCTCTTACACACTTTATTTACTCAAGTTTTGAAGGCATAGCATTCTGACATGCAGAATAGTTTACATATATATTTTGAAAAGCAACATATTAGAAAGCTGAGAGGCAATGCAAGAATTCTCTTTGCCTTTGGTTTATAATTAAAAAGAAAATGTTGGACTGCAATGTGCTTTGCACTTTCTTCAGAAACCTCCTGAAATAAATTAGCAAACACAAAAGGCAGAAATGTATTTTACAAAATCAAAGTAAAAAAAAAAAAAGAAACCATAAACAAACCAAAAAAGCAGGACAGATCAAGAGCATGCACATTAAGTATATTCTTCAGCTTGGGAAGAGTAACTTTAAGTTCATGTATTAGGTGAAAGTTCTCAAAGCTCATATTGTTATTTTCTCACAGGGCACTGCTTACTGACAGATTCAACATGCAGACTGCATTTCTGCTGGATTTGATAAAAATACAATTAAAATTTCGTACAAGGGGGGACGCCAAATTGGCCTGCATCCTAGAACCCACTCCAAGCAAAACCTTGAGGAATATATTTTACAAGAAAAGGTCTATCCCCTGGGATTACCTCCCACTTCCTTTAACCTGATATTTTGCTCATCCTATTATGAGATTTCTCAGAGGGGTGAAACACTAGATTGCCTCATTAAGACTCATCATTTACAAGATGTTGACAAACGCTGGCATTTATCCTGTTGTCATAACAAATGTGAGAAAATGACCACTTGGCAATAAGTGATGCTATGCAATTGCAGGTTGTAAAATACAAGAATATACGGGTAGCGGTGGGGTCTCTGGATATTGTATCAGTATCACTATGTAGCATCTCTGAACAGTTTCTGCAGGCATTTTAACAAATCCAGGCTGAAATAAATAATAACGGACAGTTTCTTTTTATAGAGTTTTCCACATATGCAACCCAAACATTAATTAAGAAAAATGAGAGAATAGTTTTAAACACAACATAATAATGAAACAATTATTATCTTACTGGATACCTCAGCATGACTACCCAGCATCCATACTGTCCTTGTTGACAGCCTGAAAACTCTCTGAACTCAGTTTGCCTACAGCTCTCACCTGCCCTGAGGCTGATGACAGCATGGCCTTTCTTAACAAGGGTCATCTTGCCCTCTTGGTGTTAATGGTATGAGGTCATCACAAAAGGAGATCCCACAACAGAGATTACTGAGACAGTTTTGGGTCTGAGAGAACTGTTCTTCTGAGTCTATGCAAGAGTGTTTTGAGAAGTGGAGTTTACTTCCTTTGGAAACACCAACAATGTGGTCACAAGGTAGTCCTGTAGGTAAAAGTGCATCTTGAAGACAGAACCATCATCCATAAAAGCAGACCAAGATAAATGCAAAGACATAAATGCCTAAAAACCAATACAGTTCTTATCCTTAGATAAGGATTTATGAGTTCCCTGTGCAGCTGAAGGACCTTGTATCCTGCAAGGACTTCAGACTTCTCAGTTGTCTCAGATTGTGCTTTTGCATACGCATCTTAATTTTGATCATTTTAAGAAAGTTGACATCTCCAACTAATGTTTTCTTGCCTCTAAATCAAAACAGAATCAACAACTTACTATCTTAATTATAATGGCTTTATTAACAGACATTGACTGTCTTGTGGGATGAAACCAGTGATATTGCTAACAGTCAGAATCAAAAGTGGCAATGACTTGGTTGCCAACAGTAGTGAGTTGCACGTGGTTGATAGTTCCTTCCTACTCAACTATTACACTGCCTGAAACACTGCTCTTGTGATGGTTGTGGGGCTCTAAAAGACCCAACAAAATTGCCTTGTCATCAGAATTTACAACCACCAGTTTTGTAGTATCTAAATCCTAACTGGATAATTCAAAGAGTGGCATGTAATTCATTGATTCCTGTTTCTGTCATTATTCATTATTGCTCACTTCATGTTTCTGATTATTTGACTTGATTTGTGTATGTATGTGTTATTTGAAGCATAGAGAGAGTTTAGGCCTGTTGGAAGATGATGCCCTTTGAACCATGTCTTCAGTTGGGTACTGATACAATACTAAAAAAGGAAAAATTACGTCTCTAAGGGAATTCATACATTCTCTGGAGCACGCTATACTTTTGAAGTAAATTCTTTTCAACACTAAATGTATATTGCTAGCCATGCCAAATTTCTGTCAGTTGTACAGGAGTTTGGCCTTTGAGATAAGGGGTCTCATCTTCTCCTCAGCTAGAGTTACTCCTTGTGTCACACACTCTCTCAACTCTACTCCTGAATCTTTTAGATGTTTCCTTTGAACATTCATTGCCACTTCTTTAGATCTTAAGATAACTTCTATATGGAGTGATATTTTCCCAGTCATAATGTCCTAGAGTATGGGTTTATCATGCTGTCTCCTTGCCTTTGTACTCCTCTATTTTGTTTACAGTATTTTTAATTGAGTCCTGGACTCCCAATCTGCACTCATTAGACACAGAGCACATAAACACTTGTAAAATAACAATTAAGTCACAGCCAGGTACTGGTGTTTTCCTCCCTGCTGACTTTACCTCTGCTGAATACAGTTCATTAACATTTCCACAGCTTTGGTTATCCCATATTGTAATGTAAGTCTGTATTTGCTTACTTATTATTGCTTATTGCCTGTTCTAAACATTGCTGCTGCTCTTTTGTTTATGTCAGATATACAGTGCTAAGTCACTGTCTACCAGCAATGGGGGCTGAATGCCCCAACCTCAGGATTTCCTAATGGACTCAAATATTTACTTGTGCTCCAAAAGATTTTTCCTTGTCTTGAGCAAAAACTAAATGCTCTCACAAAGTAACATGCAGAAATATATGCAATATTTACCAGTTTCTTCACTGTAGAGCCCAAGTGGAAAATGATCAGCATTATTATCCCAATTAATATAATTATCACAGTCTCACAATGGTAAGACCAGTTGGAAAGCTGGTTCTTGTAGTGTTGTGACCAATTATGTACTTATCATGAACAGACTGTTGCCATGGGTGTGTTTGGGTCCACCTTGTTAAGGTAGACTTCTCAATCAGTGTTAGGAAGTGAATGTACATTTGTATCTCAGATGCACTAACTTACTATTCCATTGAGTGTGACTTTTTAAAGGTGCAGGGCTGGACTGTGGAGAGATATGAACGTGGGTTCCACATGTGTGACACTATAATGCACAGTTATACATCATGAACTCTACAGCTAGGTTTCTGTGAAGATCTACATCAGTATCTCTGCATAGTCCTCTGCAGGCTGATGAAGTTGCAGAAGATTGTACAGTGAGATTGTTAGTATTTCTACATGGCATAGTATCTCAGGCTATAGGAATACCTAAAGAAGCTGAGGACTATGAAACATACTGAAAAGTTTAACTCTTCTACATGAAAGTTTCACAGAGTAAAGATGGGTAAGGATTTGATTGTTTGTGTTTTGTCCTTGGAAAAATTAAAAAACTTAGTATTTAACTAATTCTGTAAAACCAAAGAAGCATCAGTCTCTAAAAGAGTGAGCTTTCTCTGATAAGGATGTTTTCTTCTATAACTGTGTGCAGCTCCAAACTAGTTTCTATTTATGTCAGTAGAAGAGCTCCAATTGGGCAGAGAATGCAGATGCCAGTCCTTTGTGACCTACCACACCTGAAACAGATATTCATAACTATACCATGCTATATGCTCAGTTTGTGCCTCATTGCTAATTCACCACACTCATCTTTCTCTTCTAACACACCCTACATCAAGTAACAGCAACACACCTCTCTGATTTTCTTTTTGAACTCATATGCTTATCTAGCAATCATCTATAAATAAAGGATAATGAAGAAAAATAAATTTTGCAGAAGCCAACATAGACAATGAAAATAATGAAAACCAGTGTGCCAACACAAAAAAAAGTTAATCGACCATCTGGAGGTGTGAAAACTTTTGTGAATGTGGTATAAAAACTGAGCAGAATCCTTTTCCTTGAGTTTACTAGTTTGTTAAGTAATGCATCTGTCTTTCTTTTTCACCCTGATTTTTTCTACTTATTCATTCAGAGTGAAAACCAGTTCTAATGCCCATTGCACCGGCTTCTGGATTTCTTTCTGACAGAGTACATTCAGGCTACAGTATTCTTGTACATTGTAGCTTGTGCAATTTTCCATATAAGCATATTAATAATAATAACAATACATACTTCTACTGTAATAATAAATATGAATTAGAACAGTGGTTAAATCTGGTTGGGTATAATTATAGTTGCCCCGGTGAACTAAATTTCAGTGGGGTTTGGTTCTATGGTTTAAGGTAGTCTCTGTTAAATATAAGGAAATCCAGTTAATTAATTAGCCCTTAGTGTTAAATGAGTTTTTTAAGCCTGAGAGACTAGGGGAATGTGGGATTTGTGGAGACTTGACAGTGAACGTTTAATGATGTTAAACCCAAAGTGACTGTTAATATAGGCTACGGTACCTGAGAATCAGAAATACAGTCAGAGAGACAAATGCAAATAAAACACTGAGATTTAACAGGAAATGAAGAATATTAATTTGCTCTGGATGTTCAAATTGTATTTATATGACTTAAATTTTTTTATGGTTACAATGCCAGGGTGCCTCATTCTCTGGCAATACAGAGGACACTTACTAAGAGTGACAGGAAATGTTATGCAAAAATATGAGCGAGTTTTTGTTGTTTTTTTTCTAAGTAATTTGCCACTATGTGGAAAAGCTGCTTATGAAGAGATGTCCTTGGGCAAGGGAGGCTTTATACTGTTGTCTTCACATAACTTAGTTCTGGGGCAATCTCAGGGAGAATCAGTCCTGGCCTGTGTCAGAAGCCACCCTAAGGTTTTTCTGCCTGGTGGCACTGTAAGCCTGTCTGCTCTTTTTCTGCTGAGTGGACTTATGGCCTCTTAGAGGGTCTTATACTGTTCTCCTCATGTGGACATCTCTCCACGCATTATGACCTTTTCATTCTGACACCTGTCCTACCTTACCCACCCAGCCAGCTTACCAAAAGGGTGTAATGGTACCTCTTGTCAGGGCTCTGAGGGCACCACCGTTTCTGGTCCTGCCTACCTCCCCTGGGTTCCCTGCACCCTGCCCAGGGCCCAGGGCCCCGTGTTACACCCCAGGGCAGTCAGTGACACTGCAGTGGGGCTGGTCTCCAGCTCTCCACAGCCTTGCCCTGGCTGGCCATGGTCCCTGGTGAGCCAGGTCATGTCTCAGTCCCAAGTCCTGGCCAGGTCATGGCCTGGCCCCTCCCTACAGCCCTACCTGCCAATCCTGGGCTGTGTCTGACCCAAGGTTTCCTCAGTAAGTCTGATCCTGACCTCAGGATCACCAACTGTGAGCCAATATTTTGGCTTCACCCTGGAATCTACCTCAGCACCTGGTTTTCCAGCTGGCCCTTGCTACACCCAGAAACAGCTTATTCCCACCCCCAGTGAATATAATTGTATTCCTTTGCTTTTGTTTTATTCATAGCTTCCTGTTTGTACACATTGCACTACCACAGTACTATCAGGAGTAATTTATGGCCAAATAGTGGCATACATACAGAATGAAATTCATCCCCTTTAACTTTCTGCATCTACAAAGTAGCTGTCTATATCTTGGTTAGTCACAGAATCATAGAATCACAGAGTCGCCTGGGCTGGAAGGGACCTTGTTGATCTAGTTCCAACTCCGCCGTGTCATTCTAGAATGCCTTCATCTTCAGTGGCAATAGGTGACAATGGTCGGTTTATCTGGCCTATATAATCAGTTTACACTGGTACAAAAAATGTAGTGCTGTGTAGCTGGTACGAGGGTGAGTGGGCAGCCTGTAAGGGGTCTGAGCTCTTCTAGGCTGCTTCTCCACTCCCTCAGTCCCTCAAGGTTGTACTACATAGGGAGCCTGGAAAACAGCACATATATTCCCAAAGTGGGGAGTTATGAGTAGCTCCCTGACAGCCACTTCTCCCTAAACTGAGTTTAGTCCTTTGTGATTTTTTATTTCCCTTTTCCACTTGAACCTTATGCTAATTCTATGCATCATGGGTAGTAGGGTTTATATTTTTGTTTTATCAGTTTGGTGGAGGGACAGTGACCAGGGACCTCTTGAGATGACAGTCTGTCAGACTGTAAATCAAGGAGGATCTGTTCCTTAGCAGCCATAAAGATTAAACAGACTAATGAATCAATGTTTTAGACCATCCCCTCTGGGGAACCTTCACTTAAGTCCCAGCACTGTTGGTCAGGTCAAAGAATGGTCTTTTCTGTCAAATGGTAGGTTTCCCTATGTGATAGTGTGCCATCATCCTCCTTTGTGCAAGCTGTAAAAACCTGACAGAGGCAGATGTCAATCCATACTGTTGTGACACTTCCTTGTTCAATTCTAAAACTTTGTGAGAGCATTTCACCATCCAGTAACTGGCAAGAGAGGAAAGGATGTGTTTGTTAATTTTTCAGAAAACTGTTTAAAAGTTCACCTTTTTATTTTTCCTGTTATTAAGTAACATTTTCTATTGAATAATGAGCTATTTATAACCATCACCTCTTCCCAAAACACCCAACCCTTTGGTTTTTACAATGTTTGCTGTCTCAAGGGCACTTTACCTGCATCTTTGTTCAGTCTTTTAGCACAACTAATACCACACCTGTAATTTTATTCTTAAATGCCATATTTATTTTAAGAGAAAATCTTTATGGACGTACTGAATTCTGTTAAATGTGGCAACAGTTCTGTGATACTGAAATGGCCATAAATTACAGCATATGCACTTTGAAGCAGATGTTCTGTTAAAGTTCACATGTTCTGTCCATCTCTCTGGCAACTGAAGAACTGATATTTAAAAGGACCCTCATGCCATTAGAAAACCATAATTTAATGTAGAGAATAATATATTATTGTTAATTTGTATTACAGTAAAGGAACATACCCTAATAAAATAATTTTAAAATCTGGTTTATGTAAATAATTTGTTAGAATCTTTTTAGCAGAAAAAAATATTTTCTTGATATTTTTCAGAAACAAAATGTTGTGAGCAAGTAATACTCAAAATAGTAAATGCACTTCATTTAACACCTCCTCAGTGATAATTTCTGTAACTTGAGCCAGTAAATGAATAACCTTGTCATCTTTGTTTTGATACTGTTTAAAAACACAGACCTGTAATGCAAGAGATCCAGTGATGAAATAGAAAAATAAATGACTGTATTAAAAATGTCAATGCCCAGATGGTCCCATATAGAAGTTCTGATCTGAGCACTCACTAATTAAAGAGAAGGTGACTGGAATCTAAATTTATCTTCTAATTTTATATCTGACCCTGATCTACGCATGAGGGACATAAACACATTTCATTTTTGAACATAACCCAAAAAAGCACTTAAGCAGGTGCTTAACTACAGATTGATGTTTGACTCCTACTACCATAAGTAGAGATGATTTCCTGAAAGTGAACCATGGAGGAATTTTAAAGCTAGGTCCTAATTTTGCCAGATAAGGGAAACTGATCATGATTTATGTATTTGAACCTATTTTTTCTATGGTAATATTAAGTTTTCAGGTATTTTATGTACATAGAAGCTGACAAATATTTCAAGATATGCTAAAATCCTTTCATTGATACCATATGAGTTTTCTGCAAGGTAACTCAGTTTACTGTGGTTCTTCGACCCTGTTAAAGGATTACTGTGTTTTTTGATGGAGAGAAAATTGCAGTCTGTTTCATTTGCATTTACCTGTAAATCCACTTTCATAGAAAGATAAAATGTTGCTAAACTGAACTTGAAGTAGTGAAGCTCAAACACAGTTTATTTCATAAGAAAAGCTCCATATTTTGCTTAAACATCAGCTGAAACATGAAATGAACATTAGCCAAGGAAACAGGCAAAAAAAATCTTAGAATTGATGCATGCTTTTCATGACAAGCAGTATCACAGTGCCTGTAGTGGGAAAACAATCTAGACTCAGTAATTTTTTACTTTTTTTAAACTTTAATTCATTGCCACGTCCTACAGACTTCTAATCAATTATTGGTTTATTGAGGAAAGAACCCATCAACAAATGAAAGACTCTGAAGTAAACACCTTCAAAAATTAAATTCCTCCCTTCTCTTGGTTCATGTTAAGCCAAATCTCTCCTCCCTCCTGTCCTGATTTATGTTTCCTGTATTTTTTGCTGTGGGTTACACTCAGATAATCCCAGTTCCCCTAGATGAGAAAATGTGTGTTCCATAAGGTTTTGTGTGCTTAATGGTTTCTGTCTGCTTCTCTTCACTTAATGGTTTTCCTCTGCCCCAGCATGCATCAGCCATGGCTGTAACCCCTTAAGGGTATCCTTCATTCTGATACAGTCACCCAATACTAAAGTCTGTCAAGGATGTCCCTGCCCACAGCTGCAGTTCCTCAGGATTGCCTCTTCCGTGCTGTGGGTCATCCATGACTGGAGTTCCAGGAAGGTATCCTTCCCTTGTGGAGTGCCTCCTTCCAAGAATGTATCTCCAGCCATGTCCTCAGCAGCCTCTGTCTCTGTATGTCTCCAGTCACATGTCCCCAAGGACATCTCCCCATTCTTTCATTCCCCTCATGACTGCAGCTTTTTCATAAACGTGTCAGAGCTGGGATGTGGGGTGCTTCCCTGAAGGGCTACAGTTTTGAAAACCTGCTCACAACAGTTTTAGAGCTGACTGAATCTGTGACTATCACAGGATAGCTTGTAGCTTCTTCCCACACAGGGCACTGCAGATCCCTGCTACCCAAACACTGACAATTATGCCAGAAGCAGTGGCAGAAGGATTATCAAGATCCTTCTTCTCTGGGAGAAGGCTTTTCCTCAGGGATGGGAGAATACTACAAAAAACTCATGACCTTTTTGTCTTATGGGACCTACAGGGAAGGGTTCATGCTAAGCAAAAAGGAAGCAATTCTGATCTTAGAAATTATTTTATATTCAGGAGCACCTTTGAGTCAGGGGAGGCCATCTGCAATACAGTTTAAAAACTTCACGAGACCCCCTTTTCTTTGTAGATCTGTTTTAATAGTAGCAGACAGTAGTGATACAAATCAGAGGTTTAAAAGAAAAATACACAAAATAAAAACTCCATTAAACTGGAAGATATTCAGTGAAATCCCCAACACATAACAAGTGTCATCCTGGAACAGCAAATCAAAATACCTAAAAAGATTCTTAAATATTTTAATACTTAAAGAAATTTTTTCTAATTTATTAATAATCAACTCTTACACAGTTTCTATATGTTCAATTCCCTGTGCAATGGGGTTTTCACTGTCTGTTTCCAAGCTTGCAGGGATAATATGCAGCAACTTGACCTGAGAATGTAAAGGGGAGCACAGACGAAACTCAAAACCTTCAAGACAATGACCATAGTTTTTGCATTTCCAATGTCTAACAACATAGCATTCCCATCTTTGTACTGTCTTCACTAGTTTACTGTTGGTTATATTCCATATTGTTCAAATTTCCATTATTTTACATTTGGGTCCACATGAACACACAACTCTATTATAAATTTTTATCTGATACTATCCCAGCTAAAACAGGTAAACGCTGCCACTGTGTATACTGGTTAATTGAGCACTGATAGACTGAGAAAGGAAGTACGTCATGAAAGGAAAAAAAAGTAGCACAGGAAAAAATGGCACAGCAAACTGTTCAGAGTCATCTTGCAACTGATGACTACTGACCTTCTGTCTTCTCCTGGCTATTCTTGCTCACAGACTTGGTGGCCATTCAGTCCCTTTGACGAGTCCTTATGACAAGATGAAAGTTTTAATGCCTCACAGTACATTGCAAAGTGCAGCTGCAGGGTGTCTGTGATCTTGCAGGAGCCTAGGTGCCTTGCAAAAGGGCAAGGAAAAGATCTCCTTTGCAATCCCTATCATGATCCTTAATTCTTGCCATCTTCATTACAAGAACAAAAATAACTAGACTGGACTGTTATTTTCTTTATTAAACCAACAAGAATGTCAGCAACCAGATTTAGGAGGGCCAGTATTGTATCTCCACTGCTTACACGTGGCTGGTTTTCCTTACTGAGGTATCTGGGAGGTTCCCACTCACCCTTCTGATAACCTGCCCCAGCTGGCTGTGTGTGCAACTGCTTTAGCTCTTTAAACCATGAAAAGGCTGTTGCCTTGTTTCAATGTAGTTGGGAAAGAATGTGTAAACAGCATCTGGGTAAAAAAATATTAAATAGAAAAAGAAACATTTATATTAGACTTTCTGACACTGTTAATATCAAAAATAGATGAGCCAGGCAGGGTTTCCTGAAACAAATAATGAGCTACGGTAAATATAAAAGATCAAACCAAGGATCACTAAACTTTTTTTATGCCTTCTCCGTATCTTGTAAAGAATTCTGCATCTTCCTTAAGTATTGCGTGAGATTTAAGAGTTAATCTTTTAAATTTAGCTTACAGAACAATCTCAAACTTCTATGGGAAGGAGGCGTAGATGAACAAGTAGATACTTTTTAACAAAAAAGGTACATGTGCTTGATACTCTTTTTTGTCACCAGTGGGCATGTGCAGGTTTTAAGGAGTGATGGGAGAGCATTTAACAATCCTAATGGTGACTATGACTGCTTCTATACACCATTGCAACAGCTGCTGCCTAGCTGGGCTGTTGATCCTTGTTCCAGTTCTAGGCTGTGGAAAAGACTTTTCCTTTTTCTAACTCTTTATTAACAGGCAGATCAGCTGGGAGACTATTCCCCAAAGTTTAACACACATTAAAACAACAAAGCAGTACCACTGGTGTCAAATGACCATAGAGCCAAATACTGAAAATTTTCTGGTCATCAGAAAGTAGATAATGAGATTCTTGTCCTCTTAAATCTTATGGGAGTGCTGTAATTTTACTGGAGCCAGGTTTTCACCCTATACTCTAAAATGAAATCCCAATCAAATTATTCTAGGAAAGTTAACTGTTGATTACATTACTGTATTCATTAATGTCTCTATTAATCTTCCTTTCGTAAGATAGGAATCAAATAATTAAATATTACACATTTGTGCTTTAGTGAAATGCAAAAGAAAGGTAAAGGCATGAACTGAAAAGTAAAGATATTTTCAAGTTTAAAGAACCATGTGATCTGTTTATCACTGCATGAACAAAAAAGATAAGGGGCCATAGCAAAGATCTGTAATTGGATTAGAAAATTATGTAATCAGGTGGTGTCTTTATTCTTTAGATTAAGCCATTGTCTATCAGAAAGAAGGAAAAAAAGAAAGAACAGGAATGAAAAGGGAAATAAAAAGGGAAAGAAATCTGTCTTCTATTTTTCCTAAAACAAGACAAAACAAATCAAGGAATATTCAGAGACTGGAAGATGGGACAACCTGATACTGGCAAAAGCATATTACATCTCTCTCTTAAGCTGTATTTGGCATTCACTCTTTTCGATATTTTAATTAAGTAGTGAGAAACTGATTGCTAAACTCCAGTCTCACTTAGAATACCACCATGCTAGGTCTATCAGCTGGGATTACTGCACATTACATTCTATAACTTTCTTTCCAATCCCTGGAGAATAAGAATTATGAAAACTGCATTATCAGTGTGTATGTGATTACTAATAATCCTGGGTATCTGGGAGAGCATCCGGTAAGCAAACCACATAAAGAACTGGAGTTTTCAAGTGTATTTATCTTTTGTTACTTCATATACCTTTAACACAGCAGAAAGTAACAGGAGGGCAGAGTCCAGGTGTAGAGCTGAAGCTCAGATTATGGCCTTGCTTTCAGCAGACCATCCTGGACGATGCCTACATCTATACTCCTCCCAGCAATAGTGGGTCTGCAATGCCTCTGTCTCCTGAGAAACCTGGTTGGGACTGATCAGAAAGATGTGATGAGAGTTCATGTGAGATCAGAGAGTGCAAGAGAGGTTGTGGTCTTCCTGAGGGTGGTCCTGGCTATCCTATCAGACTGCAGAGGTCTGGGGGCTCAGGATAGTGAAGCTGGGTGTAAACTGAAGGTTGCATGTGAAAGGCATGCTGCTTATGAAGTAGGATGAAAGTAGTTAGGAGCTGAGGTAGTAAAGATGTCACAGGTTTGTAATCTTGGTTTGGAGAGCTGTATGGAGTATAGCTAGAGGATGTGGCACGTTGCCACATGATTTTGAAAGGTGACTCCTGGAAGCAAAACATTTGTCCTTTTTCTAAGCTCTGTAATGCATAACATGGCTAACAGAGGAAAACAAATGTAAGCTGAATCGTTCCTGCCAAAGCACATTCTTTGGAGAGCACATCCTCCTGCAGTGAAAGCCGACCCTCCTGGCAAGGCTGGAGATGTGGCAATCCTTCTGCATTAACGAGGCGCTGTTAACCAAATACATAAATAAGTTGAAAACCACAAGAACAAAATCTCACTGTTTCCATATGTCTCTTGGCTACATACCTGTTGTGGTTGTGCTGCTGGAACTTCTGCATATTATATGAAGTCTGTTAACTATGAGTTAGATATGAGTGTGACCACATTTCTTGTTGATTTTGACACAATCCGTGAAACCACCCAAAAAGACAGCCCTGAAAGGATGCCTAAGAAAGTTGTTGCTTGTTTCACTTAGTAAGTTCCACATTGCCCCTGTGGGAAAAGATAGAAACACAGCAGTAAGGGAACATGGTGAAAGAAGGAAAAGTATCCCCCACATGCAAACAAAGACAGGAAAACACACTGTCAAGTTTCTATCCTATTACAGAGGCATAACAGTAATCCTTCCAGCAAAGTGAGGAAAACTACTGAAGATGGACAGGAGCTCTCCAGAAACTCAGAGTCTGTCATAGGGAATGTTCATAATAAAAGAAATAAGCCAACTTGTGCATTTACTTGGATATGACATCACTGACAGCCAATTAGAAAGTTCCACTTGTGTCATTTCATAATAAAGAAAAGACTATTCAACACTCACTACATCAAAGATCACATGTCACAAAGATTTGCACAGAAATGGGTTGATTAATTTTTAATGAATTATACCAGGAGAAACTTCCTTGTATAAATAGCAGTCATAACCCATGCTTGAATAAAGAGTTTCTGTATGTGTGGATTCTACAACTACAGAGACACTGAGTAAAACTGAACTAAAAATTGTGCTTCTCACCCTAATCTATCCAGTTCATAGAAGCAGAAAAAGCAGCGTGGGGTGCACAGTAATGCAGGTTTTAAAGACCATTTTATTCACTGGAAGTGTGCCCCGTAACTAGCAGAATGCTTTCCCACTGTCTTTGTTTTCACTTCAAGAGTGGATGTCACTCTTGAAAACAGGCCTTTGCTGAACATTGCCTGGTCTCAGCACAACTTTTGAATTCTGTAACGCACCCTACAAGCTTTCAGATTTTGTGACTGAATAGCCTTTTCTTTCAGTCAGCTGACGCACAGACTAAACAGAGCATCCTTCTGGACCAAAAATGTGCTGTAAAATGGCATTGTTTTTATTCCAAGGTGTGTAAAGGAAAAAAGCATTTCAATACTGATGATAGGAAAACATCAGCTCTACACGACCCATGGAAAAGACAGGTAACTGACCCACTGTGGAGTAAGGCATGAAGCTCAGGTGCTACTGTCCTTGTGTTTATAGACAAGTAGTCTTCAGTCTTACAGCAGATGTTTCACACTAGCCATGGATTTTCTTGTCTTTGTGCAGGAGGTGTCAAGAGAAGTACACACAAATAAGACGTTCTTAAAATTATCACAAATACAACTCTTTGAAAATGAGCAAATCTGGAGTTTGGTGGGTACATTTCCAGTACATGATCCCTTTCAAGAGTTTGAGACCACCCAGATTTCAACATGAAACATAGATATTATGAATTCTGAATTAACTTTTGCTTCAAGATGAATTGATAAAAGGCACACAGTACTGAATTGATAGTTTAAACTTTAAATAGTAAAGATGGGCCTTTTTATCTATTTCATGCAAACTTTGGTTGGATAATAGTAAATCTATATGTGACCTTGATTACTACAAAATCAAAGGTATCAGGCATCCTCCTTACTCCATGCTGCACAAAGCCTATCCCATGTTATCCTAGTCTGCTAATAGTGGTTTAGAATTGGGGTCTAGACTGTTGAAATGCAAGGAAAGTGTGAACAACAATTCTTGTGTGCTTTTGATATTGAAATGATCTTTATAAAAACAGGTTGCTTATAGCTTCCTTATATAGAATCCTATATTAAAGAAAATAGATTTCTAAAGTAGAGTGAACTGATTTTAAAACAGTTTTGTGCATTTAATATTTAGAGCAAGTACCTGAAAAGCATTTTCTCTTTTAGTTCCTTGTCATATATGTTCAAGATTCATTATGTTTCTTGGAGGCAACCAGGTGAATTTCCTCTGAATGTTGTTCGTGCTGATCAAGGAATGCCAACGAATAGTGAATTTTTATTTTAATTGATCTGACTGGAATGAGCTGCCACTCTTCTCTGCTTATGAACATATCCCTGTATGGAGATTTTGGTTAAATTTTGTGCTCAGAATAATTTAGGATTAAAGGAGGAATTGTGGGTTTGAATACAGGAAGAGTTTTCTCACTAATATAGTTTATTCCTGTATCTAGCACTGACATAAATCAGAGAGGGGATACCTTAGAGTGGCAACTGTAGAAAACAGAAGAGAAAAAGTCTCATTAAAATTAATGCATAGTAGTCTATAAAGTAAATTAAAAGCCAACAGGATCTCAATGCATTGCAATTGACATTCCTGAATTAGCAGTTTCTGCTACCACAAGTGAAAAATATCTGTAGTGAGAAATTTGCCTTTTTTATTTTACTACTATTCTTCACATACAGTTTACTATAGTTTTAAAATAGACAAGCAAAGAAAGAAAGATTTATTTGACCTACCTGTAAACCTTGAAATATGTATTTAGCACAGCTGTTCTTCTGTGTTTAAACTCATCACAAAAATGCAGCTCTAATGTAACCCACCATTGATCTGCAGTAACTGGAAACAAAATCTCTCCTTAATTAGTATCATCCAATCACTTTTTTACATTTCTACAGAACACACACTGTGAACTGTTTAATGGACTATTATTTAGAAGAGAGGCAAAGAGCTTGCAAAAAAAAAAAAGGCATATAGTGAAAATAAAAACTAGCAGTGTCAATGAAAAATGTGTTGCAAAATAATGGAAAAAAAGATGTTTCATTAAGATGGGCTTCACTGGCATTTTACTGTATAGATGAACACTGCTCCAATTACTGCCAACAATGGGGAAAGAGATAGAGAGATATAGATTCATTACTTTCAACACCCTTAACTGTCTACCACTGAATTCGCTTATCTGTTCCTTTTTCTACAGGACTTGCATGGAGGGGGGAAGGAATAAACAAAGAACTGAGTAGAGTGAATGTGTCACAAATTACCACAAACACACTGTGACTCAATGCACTTTTCATTTCTCTCCTCATTAACTGTGTCTTGCTCAAAATGAGAGACTGGGTCTAAACATAATCAAGTCCCACAGATAACAATTGACTTGACTGCTGGGGCAGTCATCACCTTCTAGCTACTGGGAAATAAATTTAGAAATAAAATGAGTTAAAATAAAATTCACTCTGCTCTCTTTTCTGTGCTCAGATAATTTGAAGGCCATCAAGGCCTGCAGAAACAATCCATCTCTCTGTGAAAAGGAAAGCAGCCTGTGCCACTACCAATAAGGCATGTCTTTAGTGTTATCAAGAGTAAGTATAATTACACAGTGGAAAGGCCATCAAAGTGTCTTGGACGCTGGTATTTTTTTCCTGAGGTCTTCATCAATAGTGCTGTCTGAGTGAAAAGAATAAGTGGGGGGGGGGAAAGGAAAAAAAATAATATCCTCCAGATTGGTGTGACTGACCTGCAATCTAGTAGAGCACATTATAATTTGAGAGCAGTAAGACGATTCAATAAAAATTTTGCTGTCTTCCACTTTAAATCAGGAAGGATTAATTTCAAGAATCTTTGTGGATGCTCTTGTGGTCTTGGTTTTGTCAGTGCTGAAATTTCTTTTCTAAGAGGCTAAAGGACTTCCTGTTGAAGGGTATTTATACTTGCCAAGGCTCTCTCCTTACCTCTAATAGCAATGCATTTCTGATAGGCAGATTTCTGGCTGGCAAAGGGGACATAGGGCTATTTGTTTCTACAGAACAGTCTTCCAGTCTTGCACATTTTATTTGAAGTTAATTGTTTCACTATATTTCTATAGAGAGGAGCCACACCCTGATGTATATGTTTTAGTGCAATTCCATTGAGTGAAATACATACATGATATGTCTGACGCCCTTTCACAGGATGGGAATTCAGAGCTTTATGCCTGACTCTTGGCCTGTGGTGCCTTACTCTGATTAGTAAATGTTGTTCTTGCAAGGAGTACCCTTGATCTCTGGGGAGGACTATGCATGAACCAGTCACAGGAAAATCTGGATATACACATTGAGCAAGCAGCTTGCTAGCTGATTATCTGATAATGAAAATACTTCTAAGAACAGAGAATAACCCAAAACCTAGCTATTAACTTGCTTCTGGCATTCTTCTGTTTAATAAAAACAATGTTGGTAACTGTGGTATAAGTCCTGAAAAGAATCACCAAGTCTGATAATTACGGCCAATCATCTAAACATCAGTGTCCCCAGAAATCATGTTGTTCTTGGAACTTTCCTTTTCTGTGGCTACTAGATCTGGAAATCACAGTGTCCAAAATGGTGGTGACTATTTGCTCTAGGGCAAAGTAGATCATTAAAAAGCTTTAACCAGTTAAAGGACATTTAAGTCTGCCTCAGTGGTTTGTTTCTATTGTACACAACACAAATATATTTTCCAAACCTCAATTTTTATTAGATTTATTACAAGAAAAAAAGATTAATTGGGCTGTACTGCTTTGCAAAACTGGTTCTTAAATAATAATTGTAGATTTCCTGGAGTCCAAAAGAGCTGAAGTAGAGCAGATCCAGCAATGTGGCCAAACATAACAAATTGAGAGGAGTGAGGGTAAAGCAGTAGGATTAAGAGAATGCAAATGTGAAATCTCTCTGATATATATTCCCTTAAAGCTTTAAGTTTTCATTGGCTAATAGGCAAAGTAATTTCTTTTCTTAGGTTTTATTTGGATACCAGTGTAGCCTGGAATCTGGGGGGGAAAGGGTGTGAGGTCTTTTTCCAAAAAGCTCTGTGAGTAAAGGCTCACTTATGACAGTGAGCCCTGAAGATTAAAGGGTCTGGCCTGCCTGGATCTAGCTGAACTGAGAGTCAACAGCACAGACTGAAGCACGAGTTCTGCTCCTGAGGAAACTGGGAAACGGCTGAACTGCTGCCTTTATTTAGCTGTTCCATTGTACTGTCTGAAAGGACACAGTAACTGGAACACAATTACAGCATGTCAGCTGTATTCCTTCTAGAATATGTCTTTATTGCTCTCATAGAAGTAGTAGAGATACAATGTCAGGGTAGTGCATAGACACCAAGTTAGTGATAAAGGAGGTGACTTCAGACAGCAGATGAATGGGAGCTGCAGCTGTACTGATCCTGCAAAGGCTATTTTAGTCTGCGTAGTTGCTCTTGTGACTGAGGTGTATATCCTAGAACCATCTAAACTTGACTGGTTTCCAGCACATAAAACAAGCAAGCAGGATTAAAGACTTTTATTTTTTGTTGCATTGACCTTTCCAGAAAGTAGATTTGTATTTTCTAGTCCATTTTTTCTAGTGTGTTAGAAGGCCATTTATGACACAGAAGTTTTGTTCTAGCAAGTAACTGAGACATAAATCCAGTTAATATCAGATGAAACTGGTTCAGACACAACAGAAAGAAACTCAGTAAAAGTAAGCTAAGTCTTTTTTTGTGTGTAATCATAATCTCTTAACAATAAAATTCATCACCCAAGTGATGAATTCTCTACCTTCTTGAATAAGAAGTGTCTGATTCCCTGCTGGATTAGTGGGCACTAACACAAGTGCTCTACTTGAGGTCCAGTTAGCCAAATAAGGAGTGAAAAACAGTTCCAAAAATCACATGGTTTCCTGCCACTGTCGCAGATAAGCACGATTCAGAGACACCTCTAATTTATCTGAGCTGAAGATGAGGCATAGCAGATATCCATGTTACTGGAGCCTAACTCTTCCAACTGTTCCTCTGGAACGTGTCTGGACACATGCCCTGCTCCCTTTTTATATCTGGCTAACATGGCTGTAACCTGTAAAACATGGTAGAGCTGTGTTCAAAAGGTGGATGGCAGATGCTCCACTAGCATTTCTGCTTTCCAATTACTATGTCATAGTCGTGAGTGAGAAAGTAGACTTAATAGGGAAAAAACAGTTTTAAACTGAGTAATTATTTTTCTCCATCTGTTTTAAATATCACCCTGCAGGTATTTAAAAGACATGTAGGTATAAAGCCTAAGAATGTAGTGTAATGGCAGGTTTGGCAGTGTTTGGGCAATGATTGGACTCTGATTTTAAAGGTTCTTTCCAACCTAAATTATTCTATAATTCTATGTAACTGATACTTTTTCCGGTATTCATGTTTTCAAAGTTTTCCTGAGTTTGGAATATACCAACACTTCAGTTATGTTTGAGATTGTTTATTTACCTTAAGGTCTGTTCTGGGCAGACAAACAGCAGGAGAGACATTTATGATCTATAGACACCATTATTTTAACAAGGAGCCAGAAATCACTGAACATGGCTTCCAAACAAATAAAAACATTCAAGCTCAGGATTCATAAATATAAATGGTCTGTATCATTTGCAGTTTTTCCATGGGAGTATTGTTTGGCATAGCTTCACACTGTGCCAAATTTGTGGGGTTTTAGATTATTGCTTTTTAGAAAAATCTGGTTTTGGCACACACATACAAACACACAAATTGGAAAGAGAAATATTTAGATTGTGAAATTAAACTTGTTCACATCTTCAATGATGATTTATTAAAGAAAAGTATATGGCAAGCCAGAGAATGGTGATATGTACCCTGGCTTTTGCATTCTCTGTATGAAACAACCACAAAACTCATTTAAAAACAAATAGTACTATAAAGACTTAAAGAAAGAAAATGAAGCATTTGCATGTATAAAATACCTCATACAACACATCTTCATTCTGAAAGACTAAAGTGAACAAAATGTTTCTCCAAATAGCTTTTCAAGGGCATTATTTTTTATGGCCAGGATGTTTCTGTTTCTGTAGGCACCTAGAATATGCTATTGGATTACTTCATTAAACGGCTGTTAGGTTAAGTACAATGCTTTCAGTGTTGAAGTATTCAGTGGACAATGAAAGCTCAACACCAGAAATGAAGTAAATAATTGTTAAGTTATAGTTGTTTTGTGGCAGGGAGGAGAAAGCAAAGCAGTATAAAGGAATAGACAATAAATTTGCTGCTTTTATTTGTATGTTTTTTTTATGGTATTCACTTGCATGCAAAATTTATTATTAAAGATCGTATGATTTATACTAGACAGTTTATGTTCATTTTGTGGTCTGTATAGATACAGACATCTGAAGGCTATATATATTTATATGTTTCTGTTAGTTAAAATAAACTTTTTTTCAGCCAGTGGAGACTAATGCATAGTTTTAAGGTGCAATTCATCTGACCTTTGAGGGCTTTGTGGAGCACAAACTAAGACGGACATCTCCTTTCTCTAAGAAAAGCCTAGCGTGAACAGCTCACATGTAGATATCTAAATGAAGAAGGATCCTGGTCCCACTGTCTGCTACAATACACAAGGCAGGCATGCTGTGAACGTAGATACAGAGGGATTAAGACATAAACCAAAATATTGAACATTAGCAAAAAAAACAAAGTAGCAGGAAGCCTTGAATGTTAGGAAAGCTGCTGACTGCTGAAAAAGCATGATGTGTAGGTCTCCAGACATGTCTGGTATTCTCCAAAGCGAATATTTCTCAGCATCTCTGAATAGTACTGGAAGGTCTCACTGTGAAATAATTATCAGCCTGGCTACAACACTCTCAGTTTTCTAGCCAGAATCTGAAGGAGAAGGACAATTCTGATTGTTGCCAGAAGAGACTCTAGGGCAGAAAACCCAACGAAAAGGATTAGTATCCAGGCTGGCAGCAAGTAATAGTAAAATGTTACCAGTAGGGTGGAAGGGAATAAAAGCATGAAAGCCTTCTGAAACCTGCTAATTTATCTGAAATAAAACTTTCTTAACAGTGTGTGGCAGTTAGTATTTTAGTTAAAAAAAATTAAATGTGAACAACTTGCTTTCATAAATAGCACTGATAGAAAATGATAGAAAAGGGAGATATGAAAGGAAGAAATTTGAGTGCAGAGTACAGTGCAATAGTCTTTCAAGGTCAATGTAATTCCTCTTTCTAAACGTGTTTGTTGCACAAAGTGGCACAGGAATATCAGAGGCTTGTGTTCCATCTGTTTGCTTAAAACCAGGTCTGTGCTCCAACACGAACAGGCGAAGCTCTGATGAGTTAGAAGTACTTTGGTTCACGATGCACCCTATAACAATACCACAGTATGCTGATTTCCTTATGATAATTGTTAAGGGTTTTTATAAGTTTTAATAGTCATCACATGGTCACAAGCTGATTTTATGAAACTTTGTTCATTAGTCTCAGCAAAGCACTGCAACACAAGAATTTCTAATTGAGTTTAGTAATGGGCTGAAAAGGTAGTTATCACACAAAGCAAATACAAAAACAATGTGAAGAATTTTATTTTGTTTAGAACTGAAGCTTGGCAGCAATTTTATCCTGAGTCTTAAAGAAAAGTATAGTAAGCATTTAAATCAGTGTACTCATGAACTGCTGAGCTCGAAAGTTAGCAGTAGCATTATTTGTGAAACATGAGTGACCCTTGTAAATCTGTTTCTAGGCTCAGGTAGCCTAGAATTGATTGAACTTACTCCAAGAATTTATGGACAGAGCTGAATAAGGGCAGTAGGTGCCTTGGAATAAGACTTGTAAGTGCCTAACTAGGAAACTGATTCTGAGGACATTGTCTCAGCTGGCAAATAACACCCGAGTTTCACAGGCAGGGTTCATCTTCAGACTCAGAAATCTAGGTTATTTGTGTAAATGCTAGTGTCTATGAGTATACTAATGGCTAAGCCTCTTTTCCCATATAGAAGTTTCAGCTCAGATGTTCAGAGGGCTTCAGCTCGGATGTTCAACCATATTCAGCTAATTATGTTTAGCAATCCTGGAGTACCAAAGATACACAAGCTTGACAGATATAATGTAGGAGTTGAGGTCTACAGGACTAATAGCAACTGGCCAGGGAGGACATCAGGGCTTCTCAAATGCATATGTCTAGGCAAATAAAATGAGCTGTTAGTCAGCCAGGGTCAGTTAACTCAGTGTAAAGGAAACATCTCCTTTGGTAAATCAGAGCTGTCTAGACTCACCTGACTGTGTTGACTAGGTTTTGAATTGATATGGTGGGAATTCAGTCTTCCACCTCACATGAAGACAGTTTTAGACATCCAAATGCAGGTCTCTGGATGTGGAACTGAACCAAACCTTTAAGAGCTATAAGATCAGACTTCATGTTTTCTTAGAAACAGCTTAGTAATTTAACAAGGCAGAAAGGTCTAAAAGCTATGTGTGCCAAAACCTCATCAAGATGATATCCTTTCAGCATCCTCTGATGAACTAACTCTCTCAGTCCCACTCAGAATGCCTGTGGAATGGGACCCAGTCTGCAGTGACAGCTGGCTTTGTTCAAAGAACAGTTGAAGAAAAATATGTGCTGCTACTAGTACTACTACTACTACTCTACTACTACTACTTCTACTCCTCCTCCTCCTCCTCCTCCTCCTCTTTCCCTCTGTATAATGTACAAGAATGGTCACAGCATTCATCCAGGGCACAGAAGGACTGGGATCAACTTTCTTGTTTGACCCTAGGGATTTAATCCTCAATGCCTTTAGTGGGGGCAATGAATTTTCATGTGCATCTGGGACTCGCTGTACAGAGACAGAGACAAAGCTGTACAGAGCAGAGACAAAGCTTCTGTAGAAAATGGGGTTAGTTTATCTTATCACAAATATTGTGTTTGAGGCTTCACTTCTGATTTATAGCAGGCATTAGCTCTGGGATTTTTGTACCCAAATCCTTCAGGGTACTACCCCTGCAAGAGTGTGCACTCCTGTCTTCTCAACAGAGAAAGAAGAGTTTACCAAAGCTTACACAGGAATGTGCCCAGCTCTTTTATAGAGCTTAGACTGGAAAGGTTTTAACCTGGCCTGAGGAAGATAAAAACTCCTGGGTCCTATGGCATGAATGTATGCAATGCAGGTCCAAAACTCTGAAAGTAACACGTGTTTTCACTAGCTCATGAAGTCTTCAGATTTTAATGACCCAATATTTTGTCAAGGACATCTTCAGGCTTTCTTTCTTCAGGTAATATGAATCAGTTACCTGCCAAAAGCAATCAGGATAATGTTGTGGCTAAATGTGCCATGTACTAAATGTGATATTAACAATAACACTTGTAACTATGACAAGAGCTTTGTAGCTAGATTATGAACTAACAAGAATATCTGGTGAACCCTTTGCAGCATTTTTTTGGTGTTACTGCCTTTTTAATTACATAATTCAGAAAATGAAAAACAATGCCAGAATTCCATAAAAAGTAGACATATACACATTGATAATCTACAAAGGCCTAATTAATTCAGATCTCTAGGGTGTGCCATAATTTACAGGTCTAAAATTATGAGGAATTACCTTGTTAAAGTCTTTTGAATCTGACTACAGGTGTTCTAGCAGTGCTCCAGTAAGAGAGTTATTCAAATCCCATTCCCATTTCTGGTGGAATTTTTATCATTTGTGTGGTTATGTTTTGCCAACAAAAAATGAGAAAAGAGAAGACTCTGTTCACATTCATCTGTGGGGATTCAGCAATTAAATCAATTTGATTAACCAAAGACCCATTCTGCTGTGTATTTACATACTGTAATTACAAATTGGCAAATAGAGGGAAAAGTGGAAGCGTGGGATAGCGTGTTTTTTTATCAGTTGTTCCAATACAACGCCTGTAATACTTCTAAATAAGCAGTCAGATCTATTCACTGTCTCAGCACTCCAAATGGGTCAGATGAAGCCGTGTTTTTAATGGGATTTGGGCTGTCTGACATTACAATTTCTTTTATATGTAGCAAATACTTAAAAGCCAGTACTACAACTCCTGAGAGTTGTTCCATCCCATCTTTTTTAGCCTATATTTTCTTCTTCTCTACCACCAATGTAACAATCTGTTTACTTCAGACTTGCCAAACATCCAGGTTTGATCAAATCAGTTTTATTTCCAGAGTGTTTGGTTGATCTCAGATTGCAGCTTGGTCTACTGAAAATTGAGTAATGTCTATGTTGAAGGTGGCTGTGAGGAGACAAACTGACAGGTTAAATCAACAAGAACTGAAGTCTGGAAGGTCAGCTGTCAGTCTCTGACTGTGTGATCCCACATGTGCTTCCAGTCCAAGCTGAGGAAGGAGCATTTTAGGGCACCCAGAGTGCATAACTGCTCTGTAGACTGAACAGTCCTGTGGCATCTCAGGCACCTGCAAGAGTCAGACAACAAGATCATCACATATGGAACATTTTAATTTCCTCCCAGCCACTTGGTTATTGATCTAGTGTAACTGCTGAGAGAGAAGGAATATCTGGACTGATGGAGTACTACCATACACATCCATGTAAATGATCAATAGAGCTAAATCATACCAAAACACAGGAGTCTTGATTAATGCATAGCCCCTAGTGATTGAAACAGCTCTGTCTTTATCACAGAAGACAGTCTCTTTATTCAACTCTGAATTCCAATAAAAATGAACTTCAGTTTGAACAGATAGTACTAGTACTGATATCGATGTAGATGTTTTTGTATCAGCCAAATAAAAAAGTTACAATTCCCAGTGACTTTTGCATATAATACATGTTAATAACTGTTTAAAGTATACAATATCTTTACCTAAATGTATATATTATTTAGTTATTCTACTATTTATTTACCCTATGAATTTAGGTGTGTCTTGATATAAGATAAAAGTCACAGCATCTATTTTGATTTTAAAAGATTGTAGATAAACCACCACATCTGTTTCAATAGGCGTTTTTCATTTACTCTTAAAATTCAAAGATTATTTTCAGTTTGTATTTATGTAGCTTCAGTTCCTCCTTATTATGCCTTTATCTACTAGATTAAAGACTCCATTACAGGAAATAGTGCAGGTAATTTTAGACTATTGTCATGTCATTTCTTAACGTTTTTATGTAAAGGAAACAGATTTACCCATTTACTATAAAGTAGGTTTTCCAGGCCTCAGATAATTTCTTTTTTCAATCTTTGTCACTTTAACAACCTTTTTTTGCAATGGAGGTGAAAGGTCTGGACACAAACTCTTCTCAGAATCTCCAGTTCCCATGGATGATTCATCTGGAAGTCCTCACTCCATGCGGGGAGTAGGCACCTTGTTTCTGAAAGACTGGGCTTGTGCCAGATTTTGTTAAGTTACCATTTATGTCATTCAAATGGACCTGCTGCCCAGCATGCTAATGTAAGTGACCGCTTACATTATCATCCACTTATCATGTAACGTGTCATTTTTGTGTCTTCTGTTCAGTTTGCAAGCAATAATTCCATAAATGTATAAAAATACTGTAGTCTCTGAAATGTCTGAACTGAAAATTTCCCATTTCCTGTTACTTGAATATTATTTTCTGATAGTTTGTCTTGTGCTAAATATTTAATTTTTACCTTGCTTTCCAAAGCAATCTAATGTATACCTGTGAGATGTCTGGAAACATTCACTAGACTTATCTTCTTATTTTTTTCATTCCTCTACTTTTCTTTCACTGACATTTTTTCTGCCCTGTGAGTTCACAAGGGAATGTTTATAATTGTACACTAGTATTGCTATCTTTCTACAATGTAGGCATAAGTTTACACACAGAGTTACACGAAACCCTTGACAGAAAACTGTTATTTTCCAGAACAGAGAAGGGGCAAGGAAAATGATTACACAAAGTCTTACACAAAGGTGTGTTTCTGAAGTCTGATCTTCCTGTAGAGTCAATAAAGAAGCTCAGCCTTATATTTCTGAAATGTTGTAAGGTGGTTCATTTTAGGAACTGAAAGAAAAAACACCTGCCAAAGATTCAATGGGAACAATATTCCTCTGGTTTAAAGAGGGCAAGATTTCTACAACATATATCTATACAACTAGGCAGTCTTAAGTAAAATAAATTATAATCCCAGGCTTGTAGGTGCCTTGCTAACACATCAGATTTGTGTTCCTATATGGTATGTTATGAGCACTAAATCTGTTTGTACTGTTGCAGTCAGGTGTTGTGTTCTGTTTGAGAGGTGGTTGAAGAATTTGCCACTTCTATGCCTTTTATCATCCCACATGAACATTTCCTTCCCATCTGACTGCATACTCTAGCAAGTCAACTCCACCAGGTCTCCTATGAGCAGATAGGAAGTTCTCCCACTGCCATTTATAAAATGTGAGGAAGCTAGGAAAGCTATTCCTTAAGATCTCTTGCTATCTCACAATAAAGACTTGGTAATTAGCTCCATTCATTCTAGTTCTCCACCCTCTCTTTGTAAGCATACAGCTCAGACTGTTGACAGGAGCCTATCAAACCTCCTATATCACACACTTGCACAGCAGAGGCTACTGGTTGTGGATGCAAGACATTTCAGGGCTTTGGCAATCACTGAATCACATAATAACATGATGGCAGAGGTTGGCAGGAATATCTGGAGATCATCTGTTCCAATCCCCTGCTAAAGCAGAGCCATCTAGAGCTGGCTGCCCAGGACTCTGTCCAGATGGCTTTTGGATGTGTCCAAAATGGGAGAATCCACAACCTCCCTGGGTAGGTTTGCAGAGACATTCCCAGTGAGTTCTTCATGAACCTGCCAATTAATGGGTCACCAATGCCTCTTCCCTGAGGATAGACATAGAATGACCTGTGTCCTGGCTCACTCCTCTGTGTGCCTGATAGAGGGCTGAGGACAGCCTTGTCTCTGAAGATATCAAGTCTACGGAAACAAAGTATTTTTCCCCCTTCATTTTTTTCTTACACCTGTACAAAGAAAGATCTTTGTTACAAGCCATTTCCTAAAAAGCTGTAAATACTTTCAGGATGACAGAATCTCAGTGACTTCCCCACTCTATATTTCAGTGAAAGGGTAGCCTAATTTTTCTATGATCATGCTCTTGTCTAGATCACTACTCATCCTTATGCCTATGACAATAAGTACATTGAAAGAATTTCTGATACTTCCAACTATTTTTAGGGTGTATTAGTGCCTTTTAATTGGAATTCAGTCACAAAAAAGGTACTATATGGACTCAAGTAAAATAAGAGAGGGTCATAACTTGAAACTATGTAGATACTCAGAACGAAAGGAATTCAGGTAGGAGTAAAAAACCTTAATTTACTTATCTTCAGAAAAAGTCAGGCAAGGACTGGTAAATTCAGCGAGTAAGACATGTGCCTATTACTCTGATTTTTGCTTCACAATCTGTTTCCATAAATCATATATACATTCAGTTTGTGGAGATATAAACACTTTTTTCTGCAGATCGTAGTATCGTATGGACTTCTAGAATGACCTCAACTGGACAGAAGTGAGTGTAAAGATGCCAAAATGTGCCATGTATAATAGGAGTAAGAACATACAGAAATGTCTGAAAAAAATCCCAAACAAACAGAAAAGCAGGGTTCATGCCTACAAGGCACTTCAATTTTTCTCTTATATGCAGTAATTTGAACAAAGCATATTGAACACTTAATTTTGAATAAATGAGTTTTGTGATTAAAATTACTTTTTTTATCAGAAGATTAACTAGGTCACTACCGTGAAAAAGTGCATCAGCAAGAAGGAGTATTTGCTGTGTTGATAGTCCTCTGAGCATCTTCAATGAATGCCTGACTGGAGAATGAGAAACTGTTCTCTTGCCAGTTTTCAGTAACCATATGTTGTGTGTCTCCTGAATACTGACTGCAGAGAGGTGTTTTGGATCTTCTAGACACCAGTGAAAGAAAATATTTCTGTTTTCAATAGAAAAAAAGAGAAGACAGTAAACCTTTGTGGTCATATTTAATTGATCTGTTACCAGCAAAATGTGTTGGATGCTGAATCTAGTGACTTCTTGTATCTTTGGTCAAAATAAATCTTTTTTTTTAACTAGCGTCTCTTTCTTCTATGATAATCAGATAAGAATTTTATTACTGTTGTGGCACTTCTGTGTGTCTTGGATGTCTTGAACAGTTATTTTGTCTTATATCCCAATAATGCTCACATTTTTTTATGTGAGCTGATATATTTGCCCTGATGTATCTGCACCAGCTGGTCTTGAGATTCAGCGGATAGTCCATAAAGACAAGCCCCATAATTTTTTAATTCCTTTGGTCAGAGTGATTTAAAACATATTTTAACACCACATTTTATTATTAATTTCCATTGAACAAAACTAAAAATTTCAAGCACCTCCAGTGTTGGAAAATAAAAAAAATTGCTAAAAGCGTGCAACAGATACTCTTTTTATTGCACTTGTTGACTCCTGAGGAGTTATTTTGATAGAGTTGGATTAGGTATCAGAACAGACCTCACATTAAAATGAAGGGGTTAGAATTTTCTGTGCATGAAGCTCGTTTTGTTACATTGATACTATCCTCAAATGGCAATAATCAGGTGATGTGACATAACTAAAACTGGAGCTGTAGCTTGTGGATCAGGAGATATAAAACTAACCTCAAATGGTTCAAAGTCAGAACAAGCTAGTATCTGTTGGAATCCCTTACTGAAAACTGCTACCTCTCATTGGAAAAAATGGCACAGGTTTATGCTCAGGTCCCATTAGCTTTCACTTTTAAGGAAATAATTCTCTGAAGAAATGAATGTATTTCAATACATTTGTGTTTGTGAGTATCCTGTGGGTGAGATATGTGAATAGATGAATACCTACACAAACAGAATAAAATTTTTTGTATAAAAATACATATTTTTATGCTCTTCTTTTTAATTATCTTGTTTTTGAAACAAAACAGAATATTTTCTTTTTCTCTGTTCTTCTAGAAGAATTAGGAAAACATTAAGAGATCTATAACATAGCCCAGGAGCAAATCAGTAGAGATGTCTCTCATCTTTCTATTAAGTTGTCCAGATGTCTTCTCTGAGGACTTGGTTCTCTGGTTTGGATTTTGAATGTTAAAGTTCTCATACCTTCCTTCTAATTACATAGTTCAAGAAAATACAGTTAAATGAACAAAGGTAAGAAACATAGTAATAACTTGCATTTTTACAGTGCAAGAGATCTCTTAACAGATGCTGTCTAAGAAATTTCGGCACAGTGTGAGAGAGCTTAAAGGCTTCTAGGGGCTATGGCAGCAATAAAAAAATGTTGAAAAGAATGTGTTACTATTTATCTCAGAGAAATACAGGGTAAAAGCTAACTTGTGAATGTAAATTTTTTTTCAGATTACCAGGACAATATATTTTCTGTTCACTGCAATATGTTTGATGTTCATGAGTAAGGAGTACACGATAATCTAGCCACCACAGCTGTGGAAGGACATCTTAGTTGTAATCATTCAAAGCAAATATTTGGCTCTATTTCTTTAGGTGATGAATATGCCAGCCCCACTGTAGCAGCGTACTTGGCAGAAGCTGCTGCTTTTGAGCTTCAGGATTGGTGGGAAGAAAGCCAAGGCAATGCCCTCTGTACCTTCTCCCTCCAATATCTGAACCCCCTGCCTGAGCTGTGGTGAAACCCCATATTTCTCATTACCTGTATCCATACCTTAGGTCCCATATATGGCTATGCCCTGGGAAGCTCTCCCCTCCACTGGTCACTTTGAACCATGCGTCTTTCCATTGGGTGGTCCCATGGTCCCACCTCCCTTTAAAGAGCCCTGCAGGGCTTCCGCTCACTCTCTTTCTTCTGGGTTACTCCAGGCACCTGGATGTCTCCGGACTTCCTCCCTGGACCCTCACAACGCAACACTGGATTTATAATAAAAAGGCAATTATCCCAGAGAAGAGCCCTCTGTAGCCTTTCATTCTCGCCGATGCTAGAACATCACGCCTGGGGTAATTCTCAGTTCCAGAGGAGCCAGCAGAAACAGGTCATCTGCGCTAGCAAGAACTCTGTTCTTTGGGAAAGTTGTAAAACCATTGCAACCCAACCCAGCAGGGGTTTCACTTGCATAAAGGACACTGTAACTACCTTGAGAGCTCCAGGTTAAGTGTCCTTACCCCACTGCCAAACAGTAGCATAGCACAACTTATACTGAAATGACAGACTGAGACTTCTACAGAAGAAACTCCTGCCTTGGGCTCTAGAATTCCATCACCATTGTTGTTAAAGCATCAAGTGTTGACTGAAAATGACACTGCATCCACAGGGCTGATGAAGAAACTTGCGTGGTTAGAAGTTATGTTAGATGGAATTTTCACACTGGGGATTAAAAGCCATGTATTTGAAGCAGTTAGAGTTTTTCACATCATTTTCATAAAGCAGAGGGAATGGACAGTGGTAGAATTCACCACAGCAAAATTCCTCCAGCCTGAGACTTCCTATCTAACCCAAAGTGAAGTTTTTGTCCTATTGCTTCACTCTGTGTCCTCTGCTTGGAGGGATACTGTGATTCTGGTAAGATAAAAAGGGCAAAACTTAACTTTATATTGCCCTTTTGTACTCCCTTATGTTATTCCATGAACATAGGATGGTAGCCAGCTGACAGAGTCTTAAACAGTCTTGAAATAACAGGCTAGAGAAAACCAAAAGTGCCTGCAACACATTATGACAAATACATGCTCTGCTGCTGAGCTAGTTAAAAAAAGATGAAAATCCAAGTCAAAATGGACCACAGAGGAATGAAGTCACAAAAGCTGACTCCGGTCTTGTGAAGCTGAGCTTCCTAAATTCCCTCTGTAGCCAGAGGAGTCCTCTAAGGTGCAGTTCAGAGCAGGTAGTTGAGTAGCTATGAATCTCTCTTTACAGGAGACTGGGTTCTCAAGGAGGAGCTTAGGAAGGTGAAAGAATGAGTTAACTTGCTAAAGGGGAAGTGTCTGTGAACACTTTCATTCACTGTGTCTCTTAGGTGTGGAATCCCTACCTTCTGTGCTGCATGACAATTAGTTTTAATTTGGACTTCAACACAGAACAGATAAAATTATTTCCAGTTAGGGATTTATGGTACTGGCATACTTGCTAGAGCGTATAATCATTTTGCCTTTATACAGAAATCAGATTTGAGCTGTGACTAAACCAGCTTGCCCCACCACATCACCCCCAACCCAACTCCCGCTACCCCAACCCTACAAGGCCTACTTTTCTGGTAGATACCACGACAGGGCTGGTAGCCACAGATATCCTCCATAATCCTGTCCTTCATATCCTACTCTGTATAACCCACTCTTGGCACCAGAGTACCAAAAACATTGTGAAAGGCTTGAAAAATCCGCTCCCTAACATGCATGCAGCTCAGAAAAGGCTATGGCTCAGCTACAGAAAACTGTGGCCTAAGGCTTGGAAGAAGGAAGGGCTCCAGGCAGCATTTCTATACCTGTGGCTTTGTCCTTGGAAAGATCTCTCAGCCTTATACCAAAATGACCAAGCATGTGCAGAAGAAAACTAGTTATCTGAATCCATGTTTGTATGTAAGGCAGCCAGCATCCCCAGCACGTATAAACTTTATTTGGAGCTGTGTGGGAACACCACCTGCTCACACTGCTCCAAGAAATTCCACTTAGAACATTCAGAAGCAGCTGGGATGTGAATATTTGATTCATCTCATCAGAAGCTGAAATTAGGATTGAAAACATAGATCATGCATTCTACTAGCATTCCAAGAAAATATTTATTTCTTAATATTTGTTGTTCAATGAAAAATCACAAACTGCTTATCATTTCAAGCTTGTTTATGCTATGGCTTGATGTGGTTTATATTAAACTTTGTAAAAGACATTAAGGTGGCAAATTTACCATGATTCAAGCCAGTTGACCTGCAGCTAAAATAAAAGGTGCATCTGGAATTGATTGTTTCTATTGTGACCATCAGTTGTACAGCACATAATGCTGTACAGCATGGTGGGCATGGGAAGCATTTGCCTAGGCTTTATTGTTGTATTAGTCTTCTACTCCTGTAATTTTAGAAAGCATAATGTTACAAAGAAAAGTCCACATGCTCCTGAAGGGAGGTACAGTGAGGACTCTGCAACTGATAGCTCTAAGTCCACTGAATACACTGTTCAGTGGCCCAAGTAGTGGCACATTTTTCTTTATACAGGCATTAGGGAAGCAAGATTCAACACACAGCAAATTTTCCTCAGCTGCAAAGAGCTAGAATGCCTGAGGCTTCTTTTGATGTCTCTCAGCTCTTGAAAAATTTTGTTCTTGTGCTGTTCTAAATCCTTTAACCTTTCCTCGTTGTGCTATATACCATGCACTATTACTTATTTTCTAGTCATAAGTTAAAGGGCTGACTGTAGCAAAGTCTTTGGAACCATTTTACTGAAATATCCGATCAGGCAGGGGTGGATTCCCATTCTCCACTGACGAAAATTTACTTTATTCCTACTTGGATATTACCAAAAAATTACCACACTTCCTATAACTACTAGCTGTATTTGGACACACAGTCCAAATTTGGACACACAGCTTTATACCAAAAAGACTTGTTAGTTTTTTTGAAGTGGCAATAGCAGGCAGAAAATCCAGATCACAAAAGCAGAAAAGCCCCTTCTTCAATAGTTCATGTGAGCAGGTCAAGCTGCTGGTGTGAAACCAGATTCTCTCCAGAAATATTCATTTACTAATTCCTATGTGGATAGGTATCATTGATTTGAGTACTTCATTAGAGTAAGTGCCTCAGAACTGTTATTTCTCCTCACTGGTTGAAAAATGTTGAACAAGAGATGTTAAATTAATTTGAGATTTTCACCTCTCCCCCTTTTTGTCTTCTGTGTCTTGCTCCATGTGCCTATTGTGTGAAAATTTCCACCCAGAGCACCCAGGCCAGAGCTGGAATGGCAACGTTTGGAGAGGAAGACAGACTTAGCCTGAGGAAGCAGGTGACTTTTAGCCAAAATCAAATTTTTTACGTAATCTGTTCTACAAAGCAGGCAATGCTGGCAATACCAGGTCATCTGTTTACTTTGCTATTAGCTGAGACATTCAGCTTCTTGTGTGAATGTTTTCTATTTTGCATACTCAGATCCTTTTTATACTATGCAATCAACATTTTCTGAGCACCTTACATAGTCCCCTTGCAGTACTTCACTACCTTTTACTCTACAGTGTACGTCTTCCTGTTTTCTTTGAGACAAAGTGTAATTTTTCACATTTGATTTGTGAGACATTGAGACACAGGCAAACAAGAATTCCCAAAAAAAGTCAGTGGTGTAGGAGGGATTGTTTCTTGCTCCATGTGCCTTAATCTTCTTAGTGTTTATAAAAGGGTAAAGGTAAGGGTGGAGGGTCTCAAAGACTGTTTATGCTTTTGCATAGAACAGAAACAGCCTTCTGCAATTCTATCCCTGCCCTGCCCTACTTTTTGCGGTTATTTTTCCAGGGCATTACCAGAGGAAAGGTGGTGGGGATGAATTGTGTAACCTACACTATAAAATAGAAGCCTGGACACTTGGACAACTTCATGTTTACCTTCTGGAATTTCTCTTGTGCCAGTGTAGCTTCAGTTCCCTCTTTGCCTGTGTCAGTAACTAATGTCATAGGCTGACCTTCCGTAGCAAAATTAGAATCATCTTCACAGACTCAGAGCTCTTCCAGCGTTTAAGAACTCTTTGGCACTGGATACTTCTGAAAATACTTGAATATCTTAGAAACCCAGCAACAGCAAAAAAACACAGTAACTTCTCCCCTTGATAATTATCAATAAATTGTGACTATTATAACAGCATATATTCATCAAGAACTGGAAGCTGCCAGATCTCCTCCAGCCAGAATTTGAATGTGGGTTCCAGGCCTCCTGTATGGAAAGACTGCATGTGTAGTGTGTAAGCATGCACTTCTTGATCTCTTTAAATCAAGGGGAAAATGGATAATGTAATAGCAGAGTTTAAAAAAAAAAATGCAAACTGCTGTGTATTGCGATGAAATGTTTCCCCTTAGGATCAGAGTGCCTAGTAAGTCTCCTCAGCATGAACTGGAGCTGATATACAAAGCTTTTGCTTGCATAAAGGCAGACAGGTTAGAGCTCAGCTGGGCCAACCATAGGGCCTAGTTCTTCAGCACTTAATCAGGCAAAGCACCTGCAGAAGTCAGAGAGGTTTGCCCTTAATGAGAATTAACCAGCTAAATCTCCCTCTGCAGGGCTGGCAGTGTAACCCTGCTCCAGGAAAATGATACATAGGGGTCCCCTAATAAAACTCTTAATTTGCTTTGACCACTTCTAGGATTTCAGGTCCATGATGGCCTTGGAAGTTATCAGTTGTGCTTTGTTGGCCAGCACATTACGTTCAGAGATAATTCCTCTTCAGAGCTCTCTGCTTAAATCCGCTCATGTCCTTTCTACTGCATTCAGCCTTTCTACCACCTCTGTAACTCCTGTGGGGATGAAAGGGTCTGCAACTGCTTGCCTCATCCTTTTTTTCTTCCTATGGAAATGATAATTTAAAAAAAAAAATTACCAAGAAATATTAAATTATGCTACAAATTAAAGAGAAATATATATTACAAAAATACAATTAGGGGTTTGGACATTTGATCCAAGGTACTCCATGGCAAAAAGAGATAACAGATGGCAGCACAATCACAGTAGGCTGTGAGCTCTCTCATCCTTCAACAAAGGTGAAGAAATGTGTTATAGAGCAGGCCCAACTGAAAAAGTGTTACCTTAAGTTTCATTATTTCACATCCTCCTTATATTTCAAAGATGATATTACCATGGCTCAGCTGACAGTTGGTAAAAAGCCAGTAACTGACCACAAGGCTGACACATGTAAACGGGAACAGTGTGAGGAACACTGCTGAAAGCACCTCATATGACTTGCAAGTGGGAATATATTTGCTCAGATCTCCCAGATTTTTTTCTTCTGCTTTAACTTTCTGTTATCCTAAGCCATGACTGAGATATCTTACTGGTTCAGAAAAAAAAAGAGCCATGAGTAAGATAGACGATCTGTTAAAGCAAAGGCTGTATTTTTAATAGCTGTAATAACAGAACTAGGGGAAGCAATAACTAAGTAGTTCATCCCTTCACACATCTGTCAGGACATGCTTTCTACAGCTGCCAAAACAACAGCCATAATGCAGGGTGATGCTTAATATTGTTGAGTCTGAAATACAGATGCAACAAGCAATTATCAATGTTAGTACATAATCCTACCTAGCTAGGCCTCCTGGAAAATCTGCTTTTATCAGATTTCCACTACTGACACCACTAACACCAACTGATAATGTGGAGAAATTCTTTTCCAGCCCACTGAAAAGGAACTAGCCAGAATGCAATGCAAATAGAGGACTCCGGCAGGAAGAAACAAACTCGATGCCAATGAGTAAACTGAGATGAAGTATGAGTGAAGCAAAGAAAACAGCACTGACTGATCTGTGAAAACCAGTAAGACCTCCAAGAATTGCTTGAGCTCCACCCAGATGTGAGGCTGTTCACGTTAAAGAAGAAGTATTTCTCCATTTCTACCGGTGACTGCCATGTGGCAGGTCATCCAGCCCGCATGCTGTTTGGCACAGGATACCTACTCTCTCAAGTAAGTGACAACAGTCTTTATAGTGACATTAGGGTTTCTTTGGACAAATACTTTCATGCATGAGCACTTTAGAAATAGCAAATAAAGCTAACCACAAACATAAATTAAGTAGCAATTGGCATACTTTAATTCCTTCGCTATAACATGGGTGGCTTAGAAATCATTTTAGTGTTTTTCACAGAGATTTCAAAATGGACAGGGAGTTAGAATTTTAATCCATTAGTGTAATGATTCAGAAAAAAATGCATTTACCTATGTTGACTTTAAAAAAAATGTTTAGAAAAGCTAGACTTCTCTTTTTCGTGGGAAAGGAAGACCGGTTGTAAGAGCTCCAAATTTAGGGATCATTCCTCACGTCTATTGCTCTGCTGTCAAAAATTTGGATTTATTTTGTGAGCACAGACTCTATCAGCAAATAAAGATGCTAATCTTAACTCCAGTGAGTTTCTATCCCTCTTTTTCCTGTCTCGCTTCACATCAAAATTCCTGCTCCAACTTGCTTAAGTTCACCTGCATGTTCCCAAACACTGGAAATGCAGAGAAAACTGAAAAAGGGATTTAACAACAACAACAACAGCTAATTTTATATATAAAAATTGTTTTATGTTTGTAATTATAATGCTAATTTCTTGAGTTCTTTCTTGAGGATACTCTATTGCCTGCAGGGGTCACTGTGACTTCCTCAGGCCTCTAGTACAACTGAATTCCTAAAAAAACCAAAAACCAACACAAAATTATCTAAATATAAGAAAACAGCTTTCTTCTTCTCCTTTTTTTTTTTTTTTTTCTTTTACTATAAAATTACTATCCCACCCTCAGTCCCTCTGGGAATAGGACTATGTAGGACTTTGACAGATTATAGTAATATTTTTTCTCTGATGCTTTGGTGCATGGGGCAACTGCATGATTTACCAGTAGACCTAACATTTGGCCCTCTCTACTTGCCCCATGCTTTGCCCGTGGATTTCAACAGAGCTCTTCAGTGTATTTCAAGGTAATACTGGAAAGAAATATCTGAGTATTCTAGGGGATGGCCAAAGCCTCTGCCTTCCCCCCAGTTCTGGTGTTTGTGCAACCAGTGCCTGTCAGTCCATTGCAGACTGATTGCATATGTTACCTTCCTGTATGCTGGCCCTCCTTCCACTACTTTTGTGCAGTAATAGTACAATAACTTTCCTGTACAGTGACTCTCTGTATCCATAAAAAGAAGGGGTTGGGTTTTTCTCTGAAGATTGCATCCCAAAGTCTTTGCTCAGTCTTTAGCAAAATCTCATTCAAATCAACAGATATTTGCATGAGAAAGCAATCACTTAAAATTGGACCTGAGTGAAACAGGGCTTGTTGAGGGAAAGGGGGAGGTAGTGGCGGGGTGGTGGTGGTGGCGGGGGAGGTAGTAATAGGTGCTTTCATTTCATGCAGCACAACATTTGATGTGGTTTGCTATGATTTCTTCAATCAGATTATTTAAATTTTAGATTATTTGGCTGTTGAAGTAAATTGGACTTTTAAGAATTTTGTTATGTTTTCTACTGTCTTGAGACTCTGTTTGCAAGATCGATATCCTTTGCTACCAAAATATAAATAAAATCAAGATAAACACAATCAAGCATGATAGATCATTCATCCAGAAAACAAACAGATACTATTGCATTGCCCACCCCAGGCCAACACAGTTCTCTGTTATCAAAGGTGCTGGACATTTGGCTTGACAGTGATCCAGCTGATGACAATGTACCAATGAGGAGTGAATAAAAAATGTAGGAGGGTGAGGGGGAAGAAAGGAGAGAGAGGTAAAAAAAAAAAAAAGCCTAAAAGTTTAGGTCCAACACTCTCCGCTACCTCATAAATGTTTATTTGCTGTTCAAAGGTGCAAGCACCCAATATTTACCACTGACATTTAACAAGAGGTAATAACTTGATGCTGCTCTCATCATGTTCTGCAAGCGACAAGGGATGACAATGAAGACAATTTATGTAGGGACCAAAGAATTCTGTGCTGTAGTTCTTTTTCTGGTTGAAGATCATGTATTTTATTCCTTATCCACATAAAGCTTCCTGTTTATGCTTTATGCTGATGGAGTGAATTTCATCTTTCATAATTTCGCCTACCCTAGCTCAAGTCACTTAGGAAGCCTTTATGTAGATTTTACACTTAATTAACATAACCTCATCAGACTTGGTATTTTCTGGAATTTACACGAACTGGATGTCTTAAGAAACCCTGACTGCAGACGAAGATGTAAGGATTGCTTTGCTGAGAAAGAGGAAGAAAAATATTGTATACAGCAAAAAGGCAAAGAAAAACTTGGATTAGAAGATGGATTTAGTGGGTTAAGAAGTCACAGAACTTTGACAAAGCACAACTTTACTAATACAAATAAGAACTCTGAGCTGCATTTGAATTCACATCACACCACACCTGGTAAGAATTAGTCTAGCACAGCATCATCAATCATAGTGTGGTTGTCAGTTTTGACATCCTTTAAGTCTACGTTGTATGCTTAATGACTACATTACAGAAAATGTAAACAGACACCAAACATACAGGTATGCCCTATATTTTTTTTTAAGTTACTGTATATTTAAAAGTAAAAATAAAAAAAAAGCACCAAAATTTGCTTTATATAGAAAATGAATAAGTAATCTGTAAAACAAGCTGCTATAAAATATTTTTTTTTCTGAAAACAAGAATTAAAAAAATATAAACTGAAAAAATGTTGAAATATTTAGGAACTTTGATTAACCCAGTTTGGGAAAACAACAATTAATACTTAGAGGAAATAGAGACTCCCTTATATTTTGTTATTGTATATTTTTCTCTCTAAAATATCATCCTGCAGAGATTAAATATTATCCTTACTATACATCCTGTGAATTTTTCAGTTGATATTGTGACCATGATTTACTAATAAGGACTCTGGAGTCACTTGTGAGCCCATTACAGGCCTTGTATTAATAATTCATAAGGGAAAAACATGCAGAAGAAGTGCTTGGGATCATGACCTAAGTGAAATGCCTGAGTTCAAACTAAAAATTTCCCAAATTCCATTTTTATTATTAGCAGATTTCTAGAATTACAACACTTACAAGAAAGCTTTCAGTTCTGCAGCTCAGAAGGTTGACCAGGTATTGTGACTACAAGGCCCCTTGTCTCATTTGCTTGTGTGATTTGTGATTAAAACTTCTACAGACTTCAGCAAGTGCAGGATCAGGTCCCTCAACAATTCATTCAGGGGGAAGCTTAATTTGAGATTTTAGTGAGTGTTTATTTTCTGGCTCAACAGCAGTATATTTTGGAAGTGGGAAAAATGTATGCAAAGAAGGGTCAAAATCCAGATGTAAGAATGAATAGCAAGAATATATTCAGAGGGTACAGGAGGAGTGAGAACTGTAAATAAATCTGTGATTTGGTCTGTGAAAGGTAATGCTATCTCTTTATTGAAACTGCATTGTACGTTCTTGTGGTATGTATGTAACTGCCTCTGCAGAGAAATCTAAAAGGTTTTAAAATAAAAAGACCTCCCTTTTTCTTTGTAAATTAGTTTTGTTAATTTCCAAAGTAAAAAGAAGAGTCAGAAAACAATGTTTTATTTTAATTCATTTGAATAATCTTCCTCATTTCTGTGATCTATCACTCACAGATAAGAAGCACCTTGCGAATTTTATTATTTCTACAAAATAGATCTTATTCAATTAGCAACTGTGACTGAAAAAGAAATAGACAATAAACCTCCAGATCTGATTAAAATGGAATGAAACTTTGAGTGAAATGCATGATATTGAAAGCTGCTATATTTCTTTGAAAATGAGCATTCTTACAGAAATTACTTTCAAAGTTTTTTACTGAGCAAGAATCAAAGGCCCAAAGTTGGTTTAATTTTAGTCATCGGGAGCAAAATTTGATTTGGGAACTGCCTCAGATATGTGTAGTTTTGATTTAGCTGTTTGTTTTAAGAATAATAATGTTTCAAAGCTTTGAGAGAATTCATGTCTTTTCGAAATTTTGATTTATTCTTTTAGGAGCCCCATTCATTTCTAGAACAAGGAAAAATAAAAAAAGAGAAACACTCTTTACACACATCCCAACTTTATTAAAACATATCAGCCTGGAGAAAGAAACATCACAATTTCCTATATCTCAGTTTGTAAATGAGAATTTTATGACAACATAAATGATGTAAAATAATATAATTAAATACTTATACATATTTGATTATCACAGGTCTGAATAATTATTTAGAAGTTGAGATGCTTTCACAAATATGTGTGTGGGAGGCACAGTAACAAAGTTTTGAATATTAATTACTATTTTTGTAAAGCAATTCTCATAAGTCCTTGGTCCAAGCCAACACTCAAGCAAAATAACTTGCATGCTGTGGGAGTTTTACCTAGCTCAGTACTTCAATCTTCTTAGAGATCAATAAATAATTAAAAATTTTATCTTACAAGCCACTGTGTTTTAAAATTGACTTTTTTTAAAATTAATCTTCACTTTACCTGTTGGAGAAATGCTAGAGAATTTTCCCCTCCCTTTGTGCATGCACCACCTCAGAAAAGTCTGTGCAGGCGACATACTGTAATGCTATATCCAGCCCGTGTTTGGTTCTGAAACAGTCCCATTTTTGGATTGCTTTTCCTTTAACAACCTGATTACATTGCACAATTTCCTTCCACAGTTCCAGCACTCCTCATTACTAATTCCAATAGCAAAAACTTGCCAGAACCCCTGAGAAGCAAACCTTCAAATCTAGAATTAAATAATAGAATATATTACACATTGGACATTTTCAGGGAAACTTTACTTGAGGGAAAATAAATACAAACATCTTGCTCTGTGATCTGTAAGTAAACTACTTTAACTGCTGTGCAGCTCCTAGAAAAGCTTCTGATAATTATGTCTTTTAAGCCAAAGTTTTAACACTGTTTTTCTGAAGCAGGCATATATACTTCATACAGTATTAATAAAGGGTTTCCTGAATTAATGAAAATGTACCGTATTCACATATAATGAATAAGCACCTAATTAAAAGCACAGTAAAACCCGGAGCACAGATATTGGTGTGTTTTTTTTTTTTTTTTTTGTATTAATATCCATTGTATTACTTTAGCCTTTAATGTGAGCCTCTTCAGCTGACTGATGCCCAAAGGGGAGCTAACAAATCGCTCAGCTGGTGGCTGACACTGGTCCTGAAGAAAGCTAGTAAGGAACACTTTGCAGTCTTTCAGAGCCTCTACACCAGCTGTCACCCAGCTATGGGTGCTGAAAAGCTCCTGTCACTTCATCCAAAGGGATTTACTTGGTCAGAAGGAAAATTTAAATACAAAGCATGCAGCTAAGAAGCTAGTGAAAAGGATTATGAGTGCACAAGAGCACATGTGTATAAGACACTAATACATCTTTAGGAAATTTCAGATCCCCAAAGCCAGGATTACTGCCAGAGGCAGGGTGGTATATGTATGCTGGGACCTTTACCATTAGAGTTATTATCTCCCAACTATTCAACTTTATAGGTCTTTCATCATGTGTATATGTGTGTCTGGGGGGGTGTCAGTGGTTGTGAGGAAGAGGAGGAGGTGCTTTATAAAAACGCTCCCCTTATCTTCAATAGGGGAGCAAGAAAAGACATTACTGATCCATTATTCTCTAGAATTCACCTGCATTTAAAACCCTCTATAGCTTTTATTTATCATCTGCTGTTAAATTTGTGTGTGTGTGCATACCATTGTGCAAATGGACCCAAATGTCCAGCTTAGTTGTTTAATCATGACTAAAGCAAACAAAGCACAGTGTCTTACGCTCACCATCAGAGCTGCTGAGTGGAGGAGTTGAACATGCAGGAGAGGTGCATGACAGGAACAACCTGCCCAGACAGGGGAAGGTTGATCTGTGTGATCTGTCCATCTTTGCAAATTGGCATTCAAGAAAATGGCACACTAGACCTGCTAGCTGAGCTTGAAGGGGAATGATAGTGGGAAGAATGCAGAGCTACAGAGAGTTGGAAAAACTGTGCCAGAAAGAGTTGAGGGAGGGCAGTTGAATTTCAACTCTAGCCTTCTCTTGTTCCTTTTTTCTTTAAATTTTCTCTCATAAACGTAATATTAAAATCACCGAAGGGGGAAAGAAAGGAAAAGAAAATATGAAGCAGAAGAGTAACGTCTATAAAACTTACATTTTTAGCCAGCTTAACGCTGCAGTCAAACTCAACTCGGAGCAGCACCCATGCTGGCTGGCCTGTGGCGAGGTACTGCTATTCTATGTTAATAAAGCCCCTGGCCTGGCCTGCTGGATGCAGGAAAGTTGATGATAATGCCAAGTTGTTTAGAGGAGAAGCGGAAGGCGAGACCACAGCACGAGATGCCGCAACCACTGCCGAGCCCCAGGGGAGGGTCACGCTCGCCGAGGCTGCGGTGGGCTGGGGCAGGCGGCAGCCTGACAAAATCGGGGGGAGAGGAAGGCAGAAGGGCGAGGGGGGTGAGGGGAGGAGGGGATGCAGGCAGACAGGAGGGCTGGGATGCGGGGTTCACCTGCAGCTGCTGCGGACATTGGGGAGTTGGAAAGTGGCAATGGAAGGTGGAAAGTTTAATGGAAAAATCATATTTTTAGGGAAATTCTCCATGTAGAGCCTTTAGAAACATTAGCATTATGTGCCTTACAAAGCGTGTGGTTTAACAAAAAGTGCTACACAGCAAGAACCAGCTGCCTTTAGAGGTCACTAGAACATCACTGCAGTATTTACAAATTTTCCATGAAGGATTAGAAGTTAGTCTAAAGCCCTATATACACTATATACAGTTCCAGTGGATGCTGTATACTATTATCTAAATTTCTTCACATAGACTATCATGTATCTGCCCCAGCAAAGCTGATTAGTGAAGCAGCTTGACTCTGACATATCCTTTATGCCAGCCACAAGCTGCCTTGCACAGCCACCTTATTCACTGTGGAGACAGGCCTGAAGCAAGATTGTAACACAACAAATGCAAATGAGATGAGCCTTACACCACTTAAACTGAGATGGCTATAATATGTAACAGCTTAATGTGCCCACAGAAGTGATTGATGCTCCCTCCATATCTCTAAAGAGCTTCAGTTTTGATGCATCCTGTTTTTAACTAATAATTCTTTTTACTCCTCTTCCTAGCAATGTCTTTCTTTTTCCTCAGTGTAGGGAAAGGAGGAAGGAAGCAAAATGCCAAACAACTTATCAAAGCTGGTTGTCTCTCTCAAGATCCTGACTTAGGAAAACAAAAATTTGAAGGATACCTTAATCAGCTCCTAGCAGTTTGTTTAGAATATTCCAGCAGAAGTTTGGCCCCTTGTAAATCAGTTACTCCTTGTATTAAACAAGAAAGAAGCAAGGAAATGTATTAACTGCAAAGAAGCAATGTTTGTAACCTGACAAACTGTTTGTCATGGGGCAACACCATCTGAGGGTCTCAATGAGCCACTACCATTAATTCAAAAAGACCACAGCCCCACAGTCACTCTGCCTGAGTAGCAGATAGACATGAATTTTAGGAAAATTTTAGACAAATCTAACATCCTGTACTAACCTAGCTGGCTATACATTTCTTATCAGAATTTGTTCCCTGTCCCTAAAATAAACAGAAAACAGATTTCTCCATTTCCCCTAAAATCAATCTTTCACTCTGTCAGTTGCTTTCTCCCAATTAGTATTCTAAATTCATTTATTTTTTGTCATAAATTAATTTTTTTTGCATACCTTGGCACGAGTTTTTCATTCAATACTTGTGAGTAATGTGACAGACAATGTTGTGTTGCTTAGCAGTAATAATAAAAAAAAAAAGTAACTTTGTTAATGAATTGAGATGAATCAAAAATGCCTTATTAATTATTGCTTGCCTAGTAGGCTAAGCTTTGGCTCTTCACCTCACTGGCCCAGAGAACATTTCTTGCCTTTGGCCATGTCGGAGGGGCTCATTAAAACATCTCTTGGGAGGAGATAGAAATTGTTAGTGAAAAGCAATGGTCAGTGCCTCAGCTAGAACCCAGAAGGGAAGGGAATCCCTCATCACTGAGAGCTAACAAGGCTGTATGTATTACACCTGTAATCAAACTGCTCTGAAAATGCCAGGAGACCACTGAGCTCTCTTTGTGATTGGTGAAGTTATCTGAAAGTGCTGAATCCAATCCATAATTGATGTGCACACATACAATTACAAGCCTCCAGATATCAGTTAAAATGTTGCAATTGCAAGCTTTAAAGAGTGGTAAACCTTAACATGCATGGCATAAAATAAGGTGTTTGACATAATAGAAGTGAACCTGTTTTGCTTCCATGCACTGCTAGTTAAATTTTAATTGAATTTGCTACATTTGTTAACAGATGTAATTATAGAAAACCTTACTGAAAAACAATGATATACGAATGGGCTTGGGTATCTTGTAGACATTTTGTGAATTAGGGCTTGGGTATCTTTTCACATTCACATTTTGTCAATTAATTGGTGTGTTTAAACAAAGATCTACATCACTGCTTGGCCTAAAGTAAGTAAAATATGTTATAACATGTAATGTGACCTTGGTGTATTGAAATCTGAGAATTTTACATGTCCTAAGGTGAAAAACTTGTGCCTCTTGAAAACTTACATTTGTATCTGGCCTCCCTACAATCTAGAAAAGTCAGAATAGCAACTGTTTTCAAGGCTTGGCTTCTAAGTAAGTCACCCTCTAGTAGATGACATGCTGAAATATGAGATGAAAGATGGCTTAAAATGAACTCAACAGATAAATTTACAAGTCAGTGGCATAATATTCTCCAAAACATATACTTACTACAGCTCATCCAATCAGCCTCAGGATTAGTGTTTTCCTTTAAATTTTATATTTGTTTGCTTCTTGGTTATTACATGAGAAAAAACCCCTCTTCTCATGTGATGTATAAGCAAATAAACTTCTAGAGAAGCTGAAGGTTGTAATCACTCTGGGGAGAGGATGGCAGGACAGTGGGGAAGCTGTGTAATGGCAGAACAGGAAAAACCAAGTGGAGAACAGAGGATGTAGAATCATCCAACTACCCACCACAAATATTTTTGGAGTGCACCCATGAGTTTAAGACGGGGCAATTATTGTTTTTGCTCCAGGAGGGCATCCCTATTTTATGAAGTGCTTTGATGTAAAAACATGATAGACAGATCTGGTAGATAGACAGATAAATAGATAGATAGAGAAATAAATAGATAGACAGACAGACAGAGAAAGAGATGTGACCCCTGGATCAACAGCACTGAAAGTGGACTACAACATGAAGAACATAGTCTACTGCACTCTATCTGGTGATATTGTTTATTCTGTATCTGATTTTAGGGAGTTCTTGTAACAGGTTACAAGAATAAGCTAAAATATATCAGCCATTAATGAACATGAATCACAGAATGCCTCTTTCCAGTGCACCTGTCAGTGTTTGGACAACTGTCTTATCCATAATGGGGAGGCTTTCCATTGCTCAACTATAACTGCTTCAAGACCTGCTGCCCTCAGCTGGGTGGTCAGGCTGCCTCTGTAGACACCAGAAACAGACAGCTATGCAAACTGTCCCACCTGTCTTAGAGTGGCAGATTTGTGTTTCAGAGGCAGAGGGAATCCGGCTGAGACTGGAGAAGACAAAGGTTTAGGAGAGATGAATCCCACTAAGGTGGCTTGCCTTTTGTTGTTGTTGTGTTTTTTTGTTTGATTGTTTGTTTGTTTTTTCATTTGTAATCTTACTAAAGCACTCACCATTAAAATGTTTTGTGGTCTGGACATTTTTTTTCAGCAAGGCTTTATTTCATATTACCTTTTAATTGTACCTTTTTAAGTGCTGCAAAGAATGGTGAGGTGAGAGAAGAGAAATTGCTAACCAAATACAATCTTGAAGGGTTGGATTGAGAGGTGTAGGCAGAATTCAAATACCTATTGACATTTATTAGAAGGCACATTTATTTTTCTATTTTATTTTTGTATGTGAGGTTGAAAGGAGGAAAATATACAAAACTACAGACCCTGGCAATTTCTGAAACAGAAAATAATTTTTTTTCTAATTATTCCTAAACTGTAAGGCAGGTATATGAAATCTTAATGATTTTCAAACTCATGTCACTCTGAAATGTCCTCCAGCCACCCAAATTAACAGTATAAAGACTTGTTTGTTGAGGGGATTGCACATTTGACTAGAAGCACCATTTCCATGGTAGAAATCCTTTCTACTGGGTGCTGCAGAAACAGAAAACAAAAAAGACAATCACCATCCTCTAAGAGTAAATGGTATAAGGTACTTCACCAAGTTTGCAACAAGACATCTGTGGCTTAAGTTGCAGCCCTGTCCTGTTACTAAGAGAATGTAGATACTGGGCCAAATTCATCCATCCAGAAGTCACTGGCTACATTCAGATCGCATGAGATATGAAGTTGACCCATGGACTATGGTGGTGTAAATGACAGATGCTGAGAAAGTGCACAAAACCAGATTTTCCCCACCTTTGTCCGGTCTGCATTTCAGGGCTGACAGTGGCTCATCTGTAGAATTCAGAACACCTCAAGGCTGCTCTAAGCTCCACTGGCTTGTAACATCCTCCAAGGTGGTTTTGTGCCACTGAATGTGTTTCCAGCACATATGGGCTGTGGCCATGGGCCCTACAGTGAGGTGGTGCAGAATGAGAGAGATCCTTGGCTCTGCTGCACTTGAGGATCCCCTGGTTCCAAGGTAATCCCCCAGCCTCCATTAGAGCAGTTTTCCAGGATTTTTTGTGCTGCTGGACTCAGAGCTGTGTTCTGCCTGTAAAGTTGCCTCTGTGCCATTACATGTTAAAAAGATGAAGGGCTGTTAATTTGTCATACAGGTTGTATTGCCAGCTCTTGAAAAGGTTTCTCCCATGCCTGCTTTTGGCCTTGGCATTGCAAGGTGCTTCTGTTCACTTTCTATTGGTAAAATTTTGTCCAAAGATGACTTTAGCTTTTGAAATATTGCCAAATATATATATGTGTGTGTAATGCTGGGAATCATTTAGAAAAACCTGCATCTACTAAGCCTTTTAATCAAATGAGGGATGAGCAATATCAGTAATCAGTGACTACTAGTATGTCAGTGCACAAGTAATAAACAAAGTAGCAATCAGTGATATGTGGTAGGAAGAAAACTGACAGAGGTCAATTATTACATTGAACTCGGTGACTGTGGATACCTGTATCTGTAATGCATTTGCATGTGGCAGGGCATATGTAGCTCTCATACGTCCAGGTGTAACAACCCTTTCATACATAATGACATCTATACATGGTACAGTTTCCGATCAAAACAAATAGAGCCCCAAAGTGACCATTTAAACTGCAAGCAAATGGTGCTTCCAGCCTGTGGTCCCTGCTCTGAATACAAACAGGTGAGGAATGGTGCTAAATGCTTTTGATGTTGCCAGCTCCCATTTGCCACCCAACTTTTTTCTCCTCCAAAACCTCTTAGCAAACTTCAAAGGCCTCCTTGCTTCTTGCCTTAATCCAGTGCACTGAGACCTCTAGTTCAAAGACCTTTCCTTAAACCCTCTTCTTAAACTGCAACCAAAACTTTTTCTTTCCTTTCCACAAAGTAGCAATTACAGCTCTGTTGCGTGGCAATTGGGCTTGGGCCGATCAGCTCCTGCTATTAATTAATCTCACAAAGGGGGCTCATTTCCTGGCATTCAAATTGACAAGAGAGCAGAGAACAGAAAGCCCTTTCAAAGCAGTTCCAGTTAACTGAGGGAAGAGGTATCAGAAGAAAGAGCCCCACAGTATTTGAGGTAGAGGGCACATTTGATACTACCTGTGCTTGCTACTGATTGAGTGATTTTGTTAAGGAGAGCTCTTTACTAATCTTTTACCTGCAAAAAGCTCAAGACCAAGTAAACACAGCACAATTATTGCTAAATTCTGGCAAAGAGGCTTCACAGTCCAGGCTTTTGGTTTCACTCTCCCAGTGCATCTTCTCCAGCATTACACTTATTTTAAACAGAAAATGTTCACTTTACTAACACAGAAAAGCTCTTGGAAGAAGGGGGAGGGGGGCAGAGGAGGTGAGGGGAGATGAAGAGGCAAGAAAGAAGAATAGCAGACAAGAGATTAAAGCTTTTTATTCAGTATCTCTTTCGTATTCAAATTGTGCTAAGGGCTCTGTGAAAGTTAGAAGCAAGCTTGTTCAGGAGGGCTTCTAAAGTGTGTACATGGATTTCATGGGAATAGAAAAGAAGCCACGGACTGGGTAATGAAAGAAAGATAAGATGTCCTATATAAAACAACTCAAGAGTGGTTCAATTACTTCAGCAAACCATCAAGCAAGCTTTGAAGATTTGAGGAAACACTGTTAAAATGTAACAAAAAACTCATGTTGCAGGTTTTGTACCATTACATGTTTGTATACTGTGTGAATTACTTACACTATATTCCCTCTGTGAGTGTTGTTTACCTCTTTGGGGTTTTTTATTATTATTTTTTTCTGGAAGAGCTGTGTTTGTCTGGAAGAGTTATGGAAAATGAAACATTCATGTTTGATCTTTATATCTCTGTGAAAGGAAGTGTGCCACAAAAAAATGGCATCATTGTTTACAAAAATAACCCTGGGAATTAAAGGTCTGTGGCTGACAGTGTCACATATTTCTCTTTGCAGTTAAAATAGCCCTCCTGACATAGGCTAAATTGTATAAGAAATAACCAACTCCTTTCACCCTGGGAAAGGTCTGAACTGAGGAATACACCTACTAGAAAAATAAAAGTCTGCAGTTTTGAAAACAGATATTTTTAATTGCAGCTCTCTCCTTCTCTCTCTGTCTCCTTCCCCTCCCCAGTTCTCTGTGTCTGAGACTTGACAAGTAACATCAAACATGGCCCAAGAACAAAGCTAACCAACCATGGCCTGCAGCATCCTTCAACCAGAAGTCACCTTTAGTCAAGCTTTGCTATCTAATTTGCAGTGTTTCTGTTTGTACCCTTCAAGCAGAAGTCCTAAAACTCTCGTGGTATAAACCTTTCCTGGTAAGATACAATGGGAGTGTTGGAATGATTTAAGTCTTGTGGCAATCATCAGCCACCACTGCCCTGGTGCTCTGACTTCAGAAAATCAGAGCTAAGCCCAATACTTTATTCCTCCTGAGTTTATTTCATGTTTTTTTTTTTTTTATTTTGTTTTGAATAATATATCTGTAAAACTCCAAATTTAAAGTGCAATTCAGTCCCCTTCTGTGCCAAGTGTCCTGAAACAGTGCTGAATTTCCTTCATAGGTTAAGGGGGTTTTCTATTTAGTTGAGTCTAATAGATGGCAATGCTATATCATGTCAAGTGAAAGACAACAGTGTTTCTCGAATCAAAGCAAACAAAAGACAGTTTACAGGTCCTTTTCTCACAAGAGAAAAAAAGGAGTGTCACCAGCAAAACTCATCAGCTCATGGAGACAATGGAAACAAGGCAAAAATTGAAATCTAGAAAAGAAAATCTGCATTTTCTGGCCCCATGAGCGAGAAAAGTCTTATAAACTAATTCCCAACCAAGATTACTTTTTTCAGTGGACTGTCAAAGACCTCATGGTTCTCTAAAAACTTGGAGCATTAACTGGAGACCTCAGATGGTCATTAAAATACAGCACTGCTCACTTTACTCAGTATTTGACAGTCCTTTTGCCTTCACAGATACTCAGAGAGACGTTATATAAATTGTGTTTTGCCCTTTAGTGATTTAAACTCTTAATGCCACATGATCAAACCACCTACAGTAAGCAATTCCATTCCGCCACTGAGTCTCTGAATGTTCTCTGTGACTGGGATGCAGTGGTGTTGGTTGCCCCACTGGTTGTATCCTGGGCTTTTCCTCTAAAGACTGGCTGCTGAAAGGGACTGTGAAGAGAACTAAGAGAACTGACATATTTGGTAATCCAATAAACAAATGTGTTTGATACCCAAAGGCAAGCACTAGTCATACATGGAACATCATTTAAAAGCTGCTTTATTAAAAAAAAAAAAAGTTAACAAAGAAATCAAAATCATATCCAAGCCTTTTCCAAAAAATTATAATGAACTATATGATTTTAAGAAAAAAAAAAATTAACACCAAAATACCTATATGAAAGAAACATTCTTACTTTGGACATGCCAGAATGAAAATCTGTTTTGAATGAACTATGGTTCATGAGTTAGGACTCGTGAATTTAACAGCATCTACTCCTCTCCATCCCTAAAGGAAGGCTTGTCAGACACAGGAAGAGAACAGAAGAAATTAAGGGAAAAGGCAATTTCTATGTTGTAATGAACTTACTTTGTTCCTTCATTTTTGTGATGGTCATTACAATATGCTGGTAAAATACAGGTGCTATTAGGACTGTTCTGCTACTTTCTTTGTTCACTTCCTATTCCCAATGAAATTTTATTTCTTCTCTTATATATTATTATGTTTGCCTCTATACTTTATTCTTCAGTAAGTTAAGTCCTAGTGGAATTATATCAGTTCATTCCTAATAGAATATCTGTTTTATCATTCAAATAGTGACCATATCTATCAAACCTTTCAACTGAGATTTTGTATACATGCATTTTATATACGTGGACATACATAATCTCTTCATTGTGTGTTTGGAGTTCTGCTCCATATATTACCTTTATCAGTGGAGCAATATCTTGAGCAAGGTACTTTCAACCTTGCAGCAAATAAGACAACTACAGCAAACTTCAGGCAAACTAAGACTTCACATGCAGTTGCGTGCCACTTGTTTTGAATATCTTAGTAATATCTGTAAGTACCTCAATCACCTTCACCGAAGGAGTGATAGTCTTTAATTACACTTACAAGAGAATTGAATGATCTTCTGGCTTGTATTATCTTTGCCTTCTCTTCTTCGCATCCTACTCCTCTCTCTGTTCTTTTCCTTTACTGACTAATTTAGATTGCATGCTTATTGAAGCATCACTCCTGTCATTTTATAGGTTCTGCTTAGCATACAAAACCCAACCAATTTGGATTTCTATGTATATACACACACAGGTGGCATATAACTCCAGAATTTACCTGTCTGTTTCCAAAGAACTGAAGTATGCAAGTGTTCAGAAAGCAAAGTTCTTCGGAAACCCTCACCAGAAATGTGGCTTTCCATGAGTTCCAGTAAAATCAATAATGAGTTTTCCATCGACATTTATGTGAGTTAAATCAGGTATCAAACATAAAGAATTTTAAAAAATAAAATACAAAAGCTATATGAAATGAACTCCTTGAGTTCTATGATTTTAGACAAGCCAGAGAGGAAAGCAACTCTCAGACTGTCTGAAATTCTTTCTGATTTCTGAAAAAAACCCAATTTCACAGGAAATAAATAAAAAGCTTCTGATTAACTGACCAGCTAAGCTAACGTCCTTCTCTCTTCCTAAAATGAGCAGTTCTTTATCAGCTTAATAAAATTGTCCAGGGCAATTTTACTGGTTCTGAACTTGATATAAAGACAAGTACCATTCTTCAGAGACTATAAAGCATACCTTTAGATCAATAGAGCATAGGAAATCCTCCAGAGATACAGTCTTGTTTATGGTCAGAGAAGCCTTTTTGGGGGTGGAAAGGGAGAGTTTCACAGTATTCAGGCTCATTAGAGTAAGTATCAGCCTAGAGGAGCCCTAATTTCTTTGAGACTGCAAAAGAGATTCAATTGAAACCTAAGCCCTTTTTCAATTGTGGTACTGGAATAATAGATTCTATGCCAAGTATCTTGGAGACGGTGGAAACGGCTGCTCGTTTTTTTATGCATAGTTCACTGATTAACATCTGCCTGATTGAACCCTTATAAACTTGGAATGGACTGAAATTTTATTGAGTAGGCTTGCTGAAAGGTCTCTGAAATACACGTATACGATGCCTGTGGGCATACAGATGGGCAAATAAGTGGGACTTCGTCAGGAATCCTGCTATCCGAGGACTACACATAGGATTGACAGTAAAAGCTAGTCAGAGTCATGGTATCAGGTGGTAGGTGTCCCTCAGTTCATTTGCTATCCCTTGGACCTGGACAGCAAAACAGACTTCAGAGATTACAGAAGCAGTTATCATTGAAGCTTTTCTGAGGTTTTACATAGGCAAACAAAATTTTAAATTTGGAAGGTCTGTATATGTCCTTTTTGTGACAAGAAGAAGGGTAGAAACAGATATAGGAGTGAAAACTTTTAGAACAATACATTAAAAAGTGTTCTAGTAATTCAGCTATAGTTAAAGCTGAGTTACTGTATTTAATGGTGTAACTTGCCATGCTTTGATTTACAGTCCCTTGAAAGCAATCTCACTAGTAACACAGTATGGGATCCCAACATCCTTATTCAAACTGATTTCCAGAGCATGATCATAAATGAAAGGAGCAACAACTTTTTGAGTAAAAAGAGTTAGATTCTGCTCCCCTCTCCTGCTGAGGCTTCCATGGTTCATCACGTGAACCACTCAGGAAAGCTAAAAGCAGGAAGTACCAGGACTTCACTCAGCAGGATACTAAGTGCTCACTGAGATTCTTAGCAGGGTAAGTGGGTGTGTTTTAATACTTGGCAGATCCAAATTCTTCATCTTGACTAAATAAAAATCTTCAGGTTTGGGTCAAATTAACCACACCGTGATATATTAAAGAAGACAAAATATACCCACAGAGGTCAGGAGAGATATCTTAAAAGTGGGAGAGAGAACAAAGATGATGTATACAGGACAATGTAGCTAGCTGAATGGGAGAAAAAATGTGAGGTAACTAAGAGCACCTGAGAAATGAGGTTCTGACCTGGCTCAGGTTCTTGTTGTCACCCATTGTATAAATACTTCATCATCGTCACAACTGGACTAGAAATTTCGACAGTGATCACTTAATTCTGAGAATGTTATCAGTGTGTGGTAATTAGAGAAGCACCTATGCAGGATATAAATGTGCTGGTATACAGATGTCCAACAGCCCTTAACTATTCCCTGTTTTCCTTGTGATAGGAAGATAGGATAGGTCTAGATTATTGGTGTATAGTGAAGTATACAGCACAAGCACTGCTGCATAGATACACGCTTTTGTTTACTCATGTAGCAAGATTCAACTTGATTCAGCTTTGCTTAACAGCACACAATGACTTTTGTCTCTTTACTATTGTTTGAATAGCTTGTATATGTCATTTAGTAAAATCATAACAGCACATGAATAGATGTTGAGCATGTGGGAAGGTGATAGTGACTTTCATTAAAGGTATAGCCAGTATATCTCTCTAAGAAATATTTGTACTGTGACTGTAGAATTAGAGCTAAAGTACTTGTTGGATAGTATCTCTAACTGATCTTTAAAAAGGGAAGTTCATGACTTAAATCTGAAACAATACTAATACCTGATATCTGGGGGGGCAGGGGGGGCGGGGAGTGGGAATTCAACACAGATCTGGACTATAAATACTGATTTTCTAGGAAATAAAAATAAGATAAAACAGCTAGAAAAGGGGTACCGGTGTTGCAATTATTTACAAAGCCACAGAGAAAAATGCACTGAAAACCACACAACTTTGAAGTTCCCTAGGCAAAAATGTTTTATTGTACATGATATAGGCAACTGATGCTGACGACTAAGACTGCTGAGAGCAGAAGTGTTCAATGTTTATAAAGACACATTTACTAGCTACTAGAAGGGTAGTAAATAAATCAAAGCAGGAACCTACAAGACCCTTAAAATAGGGAAAGGAAATGCTCTGACCCAGGGATTAAAGAATTTATACTACCTAATTGTTGCTATGATGTTTTGTTTTGTTCACTGTGCCTATATATTTCTAGGATTTGTTGCTAGAATTTTGTCTGGCTGTAAGGTATCAACCACAGACTGTGGTCTTGGGTCTTTCACTTGCATAGCTTGGCTTTACTCATCCCCCGACCTAAAAAATGTCAATAAACTGAGTAGAAAAAATGACACCACTTACATACCTAACTCCATTAAGGAAGAAGCATAAGGAATATGGAGGAAGCTGGTGAGGACATTTAATTCAATGACAGTGCTGTGTACAGTATTAAGAGTTCACTCTAGAAAATTGCCTACATAATTGTTTAGCTGTAGGTTATGCTAGTCTGGAGAATCCCTGTAAGTTCAGTGATACAATGATAAAGTAGGTTTACAGGTTTTAGACCAGTAAATTTGGCAAAGTTGTAGCACACAACAAATAATCACATTGTAGGGGCAAATAGTTTTCTTAAATGGGAAAAATTTGTTCTGGAAAAATCTGTATAAGGTTCAAGATTTGATTTTCCAGTCTCACAGGTATTGTTTGTACACAGTGTTCAAGAGATTGAAGACAAAAACACAGTTTGTAGCCAACTGAGTGTATTTCTAGTACTGCTGAAGAGCTTTCAGCAATTTTTGTATTTAAAGAATTAAGTCAGCAAGATAAGTTGTCACTAAAGGTAATGATATGCAAGAGTGCAAAAAAGCCCCAACAGAAACAGTACAGAAGAAAAGCAAGCCTTCCCAATGGTTTGCTGTAGAAGACTGCACAACAGACACCAGCATAAAATAATGAAAGGAGCACTCAACATTTAAAACTAACTAGATAAAACACTTGAAATAATAATAATAAAAAAAATTCCAGTTCAACAATTTATATCTGGGCTCTGAGGTCTCATACTGTATACACAGTAGTCACAAATAATTAGTGTGCACTATAGTCAACAGACACTGAGAGGAAATTATGTTAGAGAGACATGGTTTCAGGTGTATTTTTCTTTCTATCTGTATTAAACACTAGAAAATTCTGAAAGCCTGTCAGCAATCTGAAAATATTTGAAATAAGTAGTGGCTAAGAAATTAAAAGTGAACAACTAATATGTTAAAAGGTAAATACACGTAACACTTGGTATGCCATTCCATTTCATTTCTAGTTTTCTAAGAGTTCTACATAACTATTCAACTGTTTCTTGTGTTTAGAATGGTGAAAAGAAGTACAGTAGTCTGCAATACACACATTTCTAAAGTACAGCAAGACATCTTCCTCAGAAAGGGGTTACAGCATAACATAAATCAACTTCAAACTCATAAAAGCACTAACTTACATGTATTTTATTTCCATAGGCACATTTATTACTATTAAAATTTTACAGTACCATAATACCCCTACTGGCTCATCTTCAAGTATTAATACGATAGGAACACTATTAATAAATACAGATCATAAAGTAAGTATTTTCTAAAAAAGTGTGACTTTGAACCCCAGGTATTTTACATGAAGAATTCAAGTACAGTTCAGTACTCATTCCCAAGTCATACACTGCCACGATTCTGGCTGGGGCCTTTGGCCCCTGCCACGGCAAGTCTTCTCTTTGTGAGTTCTTTTAACAGACATTTGAGATAAGGTGCAGTAAAAATACTTCAAAGTTTCTTTGTCCCCAAGATGTTTATTAAGTGCTATCTAAAACTTAGCCGCACAGAAAAATGCGTTGTCATTAATAACAAGGTGCAAAATGGCCTCTAACTCAGTCTCTCAAGGTTATTTATATTCCAAGTTGTCCAATTATCAAATGTTGCGTAAATTATTTTTAATTATAATCCAATAACCAGTTGTTCATAACCTGTATTGTGGACTTTTTAAGCCAATAGTAGGAAATGCAGGTTTTGGCAGAGAAGGAGGAAGAAGGAGGAAGAAAAGAAGTACACTTAAAATCTTCCATCTTGGACACTAGTATTATAATATTTCATAAACCAAAATTTCTGCACTTCTACCTATTTCACCTAGTGACATAACCTTAACCATACAGCATTAATTTCAAAATTATCACACTACAGGGGAAGTCTTTTCCAGGGTTTAAGATCAAATGAGGTGTCTGAGGACCATAACTTGTTAAAGCAGAAAGAGTGAAATTCTCAGAATTCAGGGTTCCAACAAGAGACAAAATTAAAGCAAATAGGTAATGCTTACACACGTAACTTCAGTGTTGCCCATGATGACTAAATATTTTTACCATTTTCTTTCAGAAAGGCATCCTTCAGCAAAACAGAAAATCTGTGTGACATGGGTTTTAGCCTTGGAAATGGTTATTCTGAAACATATTCCTTCATGTTCTAAAAAAATATTTTTTGTCATATATTATCTTCCACATGTTATTTTAAGTGCATATTTGAATTACAAAAATTTATCAGTATTTCATGCATTGGGTCTTCAATATTACTAATCATCAAGTCTACTGTCACAGAGATATTGTATATTATTGCAACTTTAACAAAAGACAGCTAAATTTTCAGGGTTTCTCAACTACACAATTAATAGTCTGGAATTTGGCAGTTTTCTTTTACTTTCTCTTTACTATTTTGCTTCTTTTTTTATTTTGCTTTTAGCAATTCTAGCTGGTTGAATTACATTCAACCAGCTATCAAACCTCTATCAAATCCTCTGTAGAACACTCCAGATGTTCTTTACCTTTATGTAACATGCACTTTTCCAGCTGTTCATTATTGGTCGTCATGACTTCATTTTGACAATAACACATAAAGTAAAGGGCACTTCAGGGGGGATGTTTGATATAAAACTATAGCAGTCATCAACTTAATGTGTTTTGGGATATTTCTGTACCATTTGTTTATCTAATACATCACTGTGGGTGGGACTCATCTCACCTAACTTCTAGTCATCTAGACATGCCATGGTCTTCTGGAGACTAATAAGCACATTCAGATCATCAATCATTTGAAAAATTCTACTTTGGGAGGAGATGAACCATGCCCAAAAAATTCCAGTCCTACCCACTCACTGATTATAAAGGCTAAGGTGATTAACTCAGATACTGATCTTGGATTTGAAAACATCTACATTTCATCTCTGTCTTGTGGAGATATAAGAAATTCTTAAACTCCTGTGTAGATATTTTGGGATTAGCATGTCTGGAGTGTGAAGTGGTGCTGACATAAGGAAGAAAAACAGCAGAACACTCTGAATAGTGGCACGGCTCAAAATTTCTGGGGGCATTTATTTGGCTAAAGTAATTTCAAGTGTTTTCTGAAATGCTGACATTTGTTCTTATGGATCTGTAGACCGTCTGTTACATTTGCATGTGGCAGTGCAAATGCACTGCTGCTTGACTGGGATAGGCCATTTTGAGTGCAAGAGAAGAGTAAGCAAGCAGGGATACAGGAGCGTAGCTCTTCCTGGCAAGGCCAAGCTCCTCTAGGTAACAGGCCACCTTTGTGAAAGTGGGCACAGAGGTCCAAAGAGTCCATTCTTTGCTGGTCTCCTGAACAACCAGCCTTAAGTCACAAGATATCAACCTTCAGGTTCCTCTTCCAATACTGTCTGCTCTGCAAATATCTTTCTAGAGGATCTGATGGAATGATAGCATTCTGCACCTCTGGCCACATCTTAACACTGCTAAAGTGTTACCACCATGTCTCTCCTTGTTGTAGGAGAGACCTGTCTATTGGAATGAAAATTAAGGTGAGGCAACTTCTGAGTGAAAATAAAATGCAAATATATGATATTGTGAGCATTATCTAGTGAGTATACAAATAAGCATCACCATCTGTGATAGTTTTCTCAAATGTGATTTTCAGGATCTGTTTTATTTTTTGTTTTCAGTGAAGCACAAAAACTGAAAGTTGTAGGGAAATCTGGCCTGAAGTATTTGCCATCAGTATATACATTTCTTCTTTATAAACAAGATTCACTTACATTTCATTTGAGCACTTTCCTCTTCCCATTCCCTTTGTCAAAGAAAATCAGTTGATTGGAGGGGAAAGATGCTTACCATGAGAACAAATTGGCATGGTATTTTGCAGATCAATATTTATTTTTCTTATTCAATGCATATTTTATTGTTAATTGGATGTTGGGCTGTTCCTGTTTGGAAATATGCAAATATTTCTGAACTTTTTACAGAGAAATAATAATAAAACCTAATTTTAAAAAATGCATTTCAATATATGTAGAAAAACAAATCTAGTTTAGACTTTGGACAGATGGTCCGATTTGGTGCAGCTGAAAAATAGCACAATTAAAACCTAAATATTGTATGTTTCCACACTGCATGAGTCAGAGGTCAAATGTAGGCATTTATTTTTAATTTTGCCAGAAGATCTTGTCTAGTGCACCATATAGAGCAAAACTAAGGAAGATTAATGGATATTCCTGAATAAGTGTGATTGGAACTTTCTGCTGGCATTTATACATAGGTTTAAATTCATTAAAATATAACTATCTAATATTTGTTTTATATGACTGAATTAATTACATTTGTAAATGTTAACACTCAATGACAGGTCTACACAAATCACCTCATTAAAATACAAGTACACTATGTGCCTGAACTCTTAATTTTAACTCATTTTTAGATAACATCAACACAAATGCTGAAGTTAAAAATGTTAACCTATACAGAAGTTTACTTATTATTTCCTGTATATCCTTTTTTACAATAAAGGAATTATAAAGAAACAGAGAAACTGAGACAACTCTCTGGACTTTGAATGGCAACAATCAGCAGTGGAAGAATGTGAAGCTTCAATCTGATAAATTATTTCTATTGTCCTAATTCAGGAAAGAATGAATACATCACGCAGAAACATAAAGGTTTTCAAGAATGCAGAAGTTATCAAGGAAAAATATTAACATCTTTCTGTTCACTCTTTTATGACCTTTAGACCAAAGAAAGATAATCTAAAGTAGGATTTAGTTACTATGATATTTTGGTGGTAGCATTTTTTATGAGATACCCTCTTTTGGTACTTGCAGTTGATTCTCAGTTTTCTACTTTACTGCCTTCCTAAACTGTGTTTCTGTTGCACAGTCTGGCATGTATAAACTACTCCCAATTTGTTTGTTTGTTTGTTTTCCCCCTCCTTTTTCCATCAAAGTCATTAAAAAAAATCCCACATCTTCCTAAATCTCACTGATGTTTCTATCTTTATTACTTTTTGATTATCCAAGAAGATTTTCAGATGAGAAGCTGTATTTTCATATTTTCAAAGTATGTTAGTCTTTTGTCTAGAAAAAAGTACAGTCAATTCTAAGAGTACCTTCTGTGTCTCCTGAGGCAGGTTTGGTTAAAGTATTAGTAAGCCCTCTTTCTCCACGTGAGTGATATTTACCAGTTAGGCAGATGATCACATACTCTGACTAAACACATATGCCATAGAAGAAAAGCTGGGTATTTAGGTTAGCAAATGGAGAATGGTAAGACTCAGATTCAAAATTATTAGCCAAGCTCTCCTTCTAAAAGAAAATGCCTAGGGAACTGTAATGCCCATGAGGTACATGCAAACAGATTTTCAATTGCTAATTCCTGCTCCAAAGGCAACCACTTTTTGATTGCTTGATACTCAAAATACCTAGCTTGAAACTTTGAAAATGCTGAGTTGCTTTGGGGCTTCAGACTTTACAGTACTGTTATTTCTGGCCTTATACTTGGATTTTACAAGCCAGATACTTTGCGTCATGTCCTCTGATAATACTAAACAAATACATTTTAAATGATATGTGTGAAGTGTGATGTAGAGAAAGCAGTTATAGTTCATTATTACTCTCTCACAGCTCTGCTTTAAAGTTAAATAGGTCAGTGTAGACTACCCTAGACAATGTGCTAATTTAGATTCTACCTACATATCTACCAAACTGCTTAAAATTTGCAGTATGCTTGCTTGTTTTATTTATAAAATTTTCCTGTCTAAGGAAATCTCTTTGATCAGCTGAAAAAATTGAATAAAAGAGTCAAAAAAATGATTTGTGGACACAAAATTTTCAAAGAATCACTGTGCCATTAATTTACATAAAATTTCAGATTCATTTAGAAAAAAATGACAAATCAATGCTGAAAGCATGTTTGGTTAAACTATTCAAAAACCTACTGAGATAGATGCGAAGATCAAAACTGGTATGCTGCAATTTAAAAAATTCCAGACATAATAGGGCAAAGATGAAAAGTTTTCTTGATATACCATTTATTTTAAACTGTAATACCTAGCATTATTATTTATATAATTCTTACACACTCAAACAAATCTTTGTTTAGATACATTATTCTTATGCTTCTGAAGCAAAAAAAAGTGAACTGGCGTTATGCAATGGTCTGTGGAAAGCAAACAAAATCTTTGATGCATGTGATTCTGCAAAACTTCAAACTGTATGGTATGCATGATTTTCATTAAAGATTAGGAGTGATCAGTTTTGAAAGTCTAGTGTTTTACACAAATATTGGGAACTCTAGAAATATTCAATAGGTTCCTATTGTTTAGAATTGTCTCTGATTGTTTTCAAGAGTTATATGGAATCCTGAATGCTGTCTGTTCAGAAATGTTTGGAGGCAAAATAAAAAAAAACAAAAAACAAACAAAACAAAACACATAACAAGGCCAAAGACAAAACTTGTCAAATGTATATCTGCAGGGAGTAAAAAAATCCCCACCCTTTGCATATTGTAATATTGGCAGCATATCCCTACTTCCTAACAAGTTAATGACCTCAAAAGAAAAATAATTCATTTAGTTTTCCTGTACTGCCATATGTTAGTTAATGTAAAGTATTGCTTTAAGAACAGACTCTTTATATTAGCTTATTGGTTTTCCCAGATTACAGCCAAAGGGTTATATATGAGAGGAATAACCTTTCAGGCAGCATTGTGGCATTTTCAGTTAATATTAAATTAAGAATTTAAAAAGACATACACAAATTTAAAGATATTTTTCTATTTATGCAGAATTATTTTGATCCATTTTGAAGCTGAAATACTTTTTAATTTATCTCAGCCAGTTAATTCATGCCTATTATGCTAATTTTCCCTTCTGAGTACTTATTTACATTTGGACCACTAGGGCACATAAACCAGATTTGTGATTGTTTTCCTTTAAGAGATAGTTGCTTACAGCTTTACTGCACATGTTTTCATACTGAATTGACTGTAAGAAATCAAAGTAATCTGAAGAGTTTAGTTTGTTCATAAGAAGTGAAAAGCTGTTGATTGATATCCTAAAAAATAATCTGCATTTTTGGGGCATGTTTTGTAATCAACTTGGTGGAGTAGAGCAATGGATTCAAGAGATGACACATAAGACTTGTTTTATTAGGTTCTTGAGATTACCTAATATCAAGTATCATTCTCTTCTCTTTTTAAAGCACTGCAGACATGTTAAAGAATTAATTAATTTCCTCAGAACCTTGTAAGACTACTCTGTACTTCATTCCCCATTTTCCTGAAACAAAAGCTGTACCACCAATGTTGAAAAGATTGATTTTCAATGTGACAGAGCTATCACAGAAGTGTTCAGCCATTCTCAGCCATTTCTAAAAAAAAATATGTGAAAACCTCATCCTTGTCTGGTAACAGTATAAGAAGGTGAGTGAGATGAGCAAGTAGACAGCTGAGTCCAAGACAAGTTGCTTGGTCTGTTCTTTAAATGTGCTACCTGTATGCTGCTTATAATGTAGATGGCCTTCTGGGCATACTTTCTGACTGACAGACCTAACACATCTCATGATTGTCAATATGGACATTATGGGTGAAATACAAGATCAGAGAAAGCATGTATACAGTCTTCTCAAGAATGTTCTCCCAACCTCCAAAAATTTTCAGCTCAACTCCCATAGACACAAGTGGGTCTCTTCAATTGCTAATAATGTCATATCTTCAAATTATGTTTTTTTCTTTCACCTGAAAGGATCCTACTGTACCATGCTAATTGAAAATCCTGCTACTGGCCAAAGCTGTGCCCATCAGCAACATTGGTAGCACCTCTGTGGTAATGTATTTAAGAAAGGGCAAAAACTGCTGCACAGCAACTGTGAGAGATGACCGAGACAAAGTGAGAGAAAAAACCCCACAGACACCAAGGTCAGTGAAGAAGGAGAGGGAGGACTCTTCCACGCACTGGAGCAGAGATTTCCTTGCAGCCCATAGAACAGACATACTGCAGACTGTAGAGGTCCCCACATCAGAGCAGATGGACATGACCTGAGGGAGAATGCAGGCTGTGGAAAGGAGCCCATGGAGGAGCAGTTTTTCTGACAGGACCTGTGACCCCAAAAGCAACACTCATTGCAGCAGTCTGTTCCTGAAGGACTGTAGCCTGTGGAAAGGACAGGTTGTAGCAGTTCCTCAAGACCTGCAGCCCCCAGGAATGACCCATGTTGGAGAAGTCTGCAAAGGCCTGTCTCCCATGGGAGGGATCCCATGCTGGAGCAGGAGAAGAGCACAAGAAAGAAAGAGCAGCAGACACAAAACATGAATAGATCACAATCCTCCTTCTCTACCCTTCTGCATCAGTCAGGAGATGGAGGAAGTAGAAGAGTTGGGAGCGAAATTGAGCCTGGGAAGAAGGCAGCAATGAACAACCAAACTTCCTCTCCTTATCTCGACCTACATGCTTTGTAACATGTCCCTTGTTCTGTTGAGGAGGGGAGTGATAGAGTGGCTTGAGGAGCACCTGGTTTCTTGTCAAGGTCAATCCGTGACAAGCACCTTCCCCTGCTTTGTTGTCTCCATATTAAATCACGGAAGTTTTCTAGATGGTGCTATAGAAGCAGGGAAAAGAAGAATTTCAGGATTAATTAAGTGTTTGTAAAAATTTCTGGATAAAATTTCCAAGTTCTTTATGTGAGACAGGCTTCATGTGGTTTTACAGAAATGGGGTGAGGAGGCAATATTGTCTGCAAGCTCCTTGTGCTTGAAGATCCTCGATTCTGGAGCAGTATGACAGAAACTACTGTTTACAATTCAAGTAATCATGTATGAGGAATGAAATGTCAGTGGACATTGTCTCTTTCATGCTTGCTTGAAAAAAACATGGAATTTCTGCCTGAAGTTTAACTCCTCACTTGGGTATATCTGGAATGATGTGCAGAGCTCTTATGTGACCATTGGCCTCCTGCATCCAGACAATCACAGATCAAATTTTGGATTAATGTTTTCAATGAGTTAAAGATGAAAAATACTGCATGAGACTTGTGGTGGGATCTGGGAGAAGACTAAACTTCATGCAGACCTATCTCTTGCTCCCTGGAAGAAATTCCAACTAACCAAGACAGAGTCATTATGTGTTTCTAATTACCCTAAATGTAAAATATCTTAGGGCCAGAGAATGAGAGAATAAGATGAAACTTCTTTTCTAGGCTAATAATGAGTACCCACATTTGGGAGACTGTTCTTTGAGGTTCAGGTCTTTGTCTTGGAAGTGTTAATATATTCCACAGACTAATACAGACAGTAATTGGATGAAAGTAGAAGCTCTCCAGTAACCATAATCATCCCTCTGAGCTGAAGGACAACCAAAAGGGTCTTCTTTTCACTTGTGCTCTGGCTGAGGCCAGGAGTCTGTGTTTCAGGGTTTATCACATTTGCCTTGGGCACCCCAATACGTCTGCTGTATCTAACCCTGACTTGCAGAGTGTCATAGGTGAAAGATCACTGACTGAGTGAATCCAGATAAGTCCTATAAGTATCCCTAACATCATAGCAGGCTTTTATGCAAGAGGTGCACGGGTGAGATAAACCCTACACAAACTTTTCAAAAGATGCTCTACAGAACATTATCATACTGTAGAAGTGATCCACCACTGACACTAGAAATTATTACATGTCACAATTGTTCTACTCTTTTGTTGCCAATTCTTTTGGGGAGTTATTAGGAAGATGTTCTTACCTAGAAGAAGTACAGCCTGAAATCTTACTGCAACCATACATTTATTTCCTACATGGCTGCAGTCTTTACTGAAGAAAGTAACTTAAACCAGTATCTCTTCCTTTAAGTCATGATCAAGACATACCCTTACTGTGTGAAGAGGCAATCTGTCAGAAGAATAACATATATGAACTTTATTTTACAAACATTCCTCATATTCTTTAAATGTTCCTACCTAAAATAAACACCATGGCACCACTTTTCAGTTTGCTACTTCAAAGAACAGCCCTAATTGCAGTGACAAAATACCACATCAGAAAGCATAAGATTTGTTAAGGAAAAAACATAAATTCTCATTTTATTGTCTCTTCTGATAGCAAATCTAATAGAAGTCCTGGAGAAATTCTTAAAGCACCTAAATTTTATGTGTGCTCCAATAGCTTCTCTCTTCCCCCAGGGAGAAAAAAATACCTCAGTAAGATATAGTTGTGGGTCTTGAGACTTATTGTTAGTTCAAATATAAATCACCCTTTTTTATATGAGACCAGAAATCAAGTTCTAGTCAGTTTTATACGTGAAGTTTTGAATAAGTGCACAAACCAGAGTCCAAGGGTATTTTACAAACTCTTACTTTAATAAGTTGAATATATTGCTTTATACTTTTAAACCAGTAGAGAATGGTGATGTATCGAATATGTGCTCTATCCTTCTTTTTCACCTCATCACTGTTTTCTTTCCTGAATATTGTGGTCTGTGTTGTCTTCAGTATACCAGTATTTGCTGGTGTACTCAAATTAACAGTGTATTGGTAAGAGTATATTTTTCAATAAGCAAGCTTGATCACCTTACATGTTTATTTTTACCTGCAGCTCACAAACACCTATGACAAGTTTAGCTGAACATAGGTTTTATAGAAAGTTGAACATGAGCCAGCAGTGCCCTGGCAGCCAGGAGGGCCAAGTGTGTCCTGAGGGGCATCAGGCACAGCATCGCCAGCTGGGCAAGGGAGGGGATTTTTCTGCTCTGCTGTGCACTGGGATGGCCTCACCTCAAGTGCTGGGGGCAGTTTTGGGTGACACAATATAAGAAAGACATTGCGCTGTTAGTGTGTAAAGGAGGGACACAAAGATGATAAAGAGTCTAGAACGGAAGCTGTATGAGGAGTGCTTGAGGTCATGTGGCTTGTTCGGCCTGGAGGATACTCAGGTAAGATCTCTTGCAGTTACAATTTCCTCATGAGAGGAAGAGGATATGCAGGCACTGATCTCTTTTCTCAGCTGACAAGTGACAGGACTCAAGAGAATGCAATGTTTCAGGGGACATTGAGATTGGATATTGGGAAAAGGTTCTTCACCAGAAGGTTTGGCACTGGAACAGGCTCCCCAGGGAAGTGGTCAGAGCACCATGCCTGACAGCGTTCAAGGAGTGTTTGGACAATGCTCTCAGGCACATGGTGTGACTCTTGGGGTTGGTGCAGGGCCAAGAGTTGGACTCAGTTATCCTTGTGGGTCCCTTCCCACTCAGAATATTCTATGATTCTGTGATTATACTCACTTAAAGTTTAGGGGACGTGTCCTCACTTAGTAATACAGACTATACTAAAATGAAGAGGAATCCTTGTCTTCTGCTTGGTTTTGGCTGTTTGGGTATTTTTTTTAGTTTTTCCACCTCATTTCAGGAACTGAGGAAAATATTCTGCACTTTCCCTTCCCTGGAACCTGAATCTGGATATATTTGATTTCAGTCAAGGTAGTGGATATTATCATGGGTATGGAATTGTCCCACGGTCACTGCACATAGTAGTGGAATCAGACTACTGGTACTGTGGAGGGAAGTCTGGATCTGACCAGTAGAAACAGCTGAAGCAGCAAACCCAAATTTTCACGGCTCACCAGTCCTTCTCTTCCCCTTCTATGCATCTCTCTCTTTTTCTTCTTCCTTGCTTCTTCTAATGGCAGAGGCAATTTCACTCTGGCCCCAGGCCACCTCCTTATTCTTGTGTTATCACAATTTACCAATACTACACAAAAGCTCAGAAGCAACTCTGGCAAGGACAGGGATATATACTATTTTTCCCAAAATGGACAATGAGTGGAAATGAAAAATGCTATAGACACAGTGCTGTACTTTCAAAACCACCCACTCAGCACAGCTCTGTGCTCAATTTGGGTCCTACAAAGTTTGACTACAGTAGGACTGTACCTGCATCTTCTGAGGTAATGATCCTTTCCTGTCAGACAGTACTTTATTGACCCAACTCTACAGATCTGAGTAACAAACTTTTGTGGCTTACAATTCTCTCCTGCCATTACAGGGTGCAAGGGCACAGTGCCTGACAAGTACCCTTACATGGTGCATGTCAGAGTGCTTGTAGGTAGCACTGCAAGGACAGGGTCAGGACAGGGATTAGATAATTAGGTCCTTGGGCTCCCACAATATTACCTGTCCCATAACCACGATCCTCTCCTTTCACACTGTGTGTGTCTTTTAGCTGAAGCTACCTGTAACATGGGCCTCCCAAAGGAGGCTGGTGAAAGAAAGGCAACCAGACAGCAGGGTAGACAAGGAGAAAAAACTTTGGGAAGTTCTCCTTTTCAGGATCCTCTGTTTTATTTCTGGAAGAGGCTTGATTAACTTGACAGTCAGCCACAGCCATGGTTGACGCTTGAATACAGCCCTCTGTGTTTGTCTGTGCTTCCAATGTGTAATCTGACATTTCTGTGTGGGGATGTACACAGGTGGACGAGCGATAAACGTTCAGAAAATGTGGAGTTCTACATACCTCTTCTACAAATCTTCCTCTGTTTCTCTTGAGGGATGAAAAACAAGTAAAAATAAAATAAAATAAATTATTTTTGTCTCAGATGACTAAACTTACTGACATTCCCAAGTCAAGGTAAAGTGGCTACCTAAGTGTGATTTACTTCCCCCACGCAGCCAGTGACCTCAGCCCCGATCTGCAAAGACCACCCTCCACAAGAACAAAAGTCTAATTATACTTCCATGCTACTTTGGTCACAGACTCCTTCTGAGGCTGTCACCTGTGTAGACGTGTTTATTTTGACATTATATTTTTGTGATCTTGTCTGCTGTGTAGTTGGAAAGAAGGAAAAAAAGTTAAAAAAAATAGAAAGTTTCAGTTCGGTTTATTCAACTGCCACAACAAAGTGTCTTGAAAAGCTTATCATGACTCTAAGGTTGCCTATGAATCCTGTGTTGTCAGTAACCTTGCTTCTACACTTTGAGATATGGAATAATATACATGAATTGTGAACTTAAGGTGTTGTAAACAAGTGATAAATAGTTTAAATGAAGGGAGTAAAGATGGCACACAGATTCTGCTCTTTTCAAATGTGGAAAATATTGCAGCCCAAGTTAGATCTGCCATTCAGTGGCTCTAATTCTCTTGGTACATCTGCAGCCTAAATACACCTGCAGCTGGGCCACTTTTTCTGTGACCATGTCAAATCTTATTTATTAATTTGAATGTTTAAAATGTACAGATGCACACTGGGCTTTGGGTCTCTCTTCTGCAATTAAAGACATAAATAAGTAAAGGACTTACAAAAGTTCTTTAAAAGTTACTACATTTCTATGTATTTTTCATTTTCAGGTCATTGCAAGATGTAATGAACACCAATTAGCTTTAGCAGTTCTGGAGTAACAGGGCAGTCTGATATCAGCTGCAGTAATACATGATTGGAGACAATCTCTCTAAAAATAATAAAACCAACTAATATCAAGAAAAATTTTAAATTTTACTGACTTACTAATTTTCTTTAAAAAGCATATTCTTACAGGGAAAGGTTTTGCAAACTTCTTTTCAATCCTTGCTGCAAAAGATTCCAGACAGTTCTTCATTCAAAGCCAGAGACCCACCTAATCACAAACTAAAAGATACTGAATAGAGGCACTGGTAGGCTGAGCTTTTTTTTGCCACTTCAATAAAAAAATCTCTTTTCTGGAGGAAAGTCTCTTCCAGTAGGATTTTTATTAAGATCTTCTAGAGCTGGAGCGCACACATGACCCGAAAAATTGAGGTATGATCTGTAAATTCTCTCTGCACCAAACTAAGCGAAGATGTGTGCGTGATAGGAGCCCCTGATGGGTGGGAATTGTTTCCTAGGGGAGGAAACGGCTGCCAGCAGATGAGTATAACTTAGTAGATAAAACATTTTAGAAGGTGACTGGATTTAGAGACTTTAATCTGCACACAAACAGCCAAAACACAGGTGAGTTGATTGGCTGAAAGCCATTGTTATTACTTGGGCATACTACACCTGTTATGGTATGTAAAACAATTTTGACATCTCCAAATTAGTTCCTAACAGAAAATGTTACTTTACAGGAGCTACTAGTAATGTTGCTCCATTGACACCATGCTACTTCTTGGCAGTCACTTCAGAGAGGTGAAAGATGGAAGACGGAAGATAAATTTAGCATGTTGGCTTTATTTTTATTTATTTATTTTTAATCAAAAGGTGCTTTATCCTCCTGGTCAATGTTGATGAAAGCTGAAATGGGCATCTGGGAAATTCTGGTGACCTGACATAATTCATAAGCTCACCTCTGAACTGACCATTGACTGTAGTTTTTATACTAGCCTCATAGCCATCCTTTCATATATATTCTATGCCTGCCAAATTAATGAGTATTCTTTTTTTTTCCATCTAATCTCTGCTGCTGCTCTTTCTTGTTAACATGCAAAATGTCTAATTTTCAGTGATACCTTAGTATACAAAGATTGTAATGACACATATTTTAACTTATAACTTTATGTTGTGATTTCAAAATCATTGCTTTGCTTGCTATTCTTTCACAGCTCTTGTATTATTTGTACTATTATTATGAAAGACTGACAATTTTCTGCTGAACATAACTATTAGTTAATGTTCATACACTGTATAAATGAAAACATTTATTCCTACAGAATCTTATATAAATAAAGTGTTTTCATCACTGGCGTAAGTACCAAGTTTTTAAGTTTTAAAATGGAACTTTTATCACATATATGTGATTCATTTAGAGACTCATTATGATAAGAAAGAGGCTGATGGCAAAAGGTAAAGAGGTAAAGTAGCCCTAGATATCAAAGAAAAAAATCCCAAACTCTTCAATTTTGAAACAAATTGGAAAACATAACACACAGAACCTCATAATGCTTAAGCAGATTGGATGCATCCTGTGAGTGATAGTAAGAAGCATTATTGACTAATGCTCTGCACCATGCCCCTTCAGAACTGTACCTTGAAACCCACACTATTCCTCTTAAACCTGGGATGTCAAACTCATTTGATAGGGAAAGATGAACTCCATTTTTATGTTAGGTACATGGGCTTTGAAACAGATGCAGCGTTACAAATATCTTGCTTTATGTGCTGCTTGTATTGATGTTAAAGTTAGGGTAAAATATTTTATTTTTGACTACAATTAAGTTATTGTTAACATATATTTACTTACTACAGTGTTACTCTTAGTAAAAGCCAACAAGGAAAAGAGTTCCTCTGTAAGACAACCACATTTCTGGCCTTTTTATTTTCTTCCCTCATTTTCCATTTTCCAACTTCTCTACTTCTTTGAACTTATATGTTTCCTTTTAATTTTTTTTTTGTATTTCTCAAAACATTTTCATCTTTTCCTACTTCCTAATCACTTACCTAACCATGAAAGCCTTGTTTATGTTGTCAATGTAAACATAGTAGGCAGGGTTCATTTTTTCTAACTTCATATCACCTGATGTAAAGGAACCTATAGCAGTAAGATTGTCCCTTTCTACTCAGCAAATTCCCATTATAATCAATGAACACAATTAGGCACTTTTAGGAAATGAGAGGTACAGTTCAGTTGCCTAAATATAGGTGCCTTTTGCCAGACTTATAGAAATACTGAGAACTACATCTGTCTGTAGGTACAACATAGAGCACGAAAAACTATGCTTAGGCCTCTGAGTTAGCCAATTAAGTACATCCTACAGAAAATATACAAAATAAGCTGGTAACATTTTGGCCCAGGTATGCCACACAAGATATCTGTGCACGAGTTAGTTACCTGGGATAATTTTACAGTCTGTTGAAATCTAAGTCAATCGGTTCAGAACACTATGGAGAGCTAGCCAGCTCACCTTCAAGTAGGCATATATTCTTGATCAGCCAAATCACTCCAGAAACTCTTCTGGATGAATCAACTAGACTGAAGCTAACTATAATCTGACTTCAATTTGCTATACTTAGGCATTTGAAATTGCTTATCTGCAATACAGATGATGTGTGCAGCATTACACTTAATTGAATCCCGCCCTTGTCTTTAGGTGATTCTAGCCAGGTGAGAAAAATCACTCCCTTCTCCATCATGAACAGCAATGGAGTCCATGGAGATGCATAAAAGGGATATTCATGCCTTTCAGAACAATTGATTCAGTCTTCTCCAGACCAGAAGGAGAACATTGCATTTGATTCAATAAAGGAATTTGTCTTCAAATCATAGAAAAATAGAAATCATAGAAAATCATAGAATCAATAGAATAAATAGATCAAAATCATAGAATCATAGAAAGGATTGGGTTGGAAGGGATCTCAAAGATCATCTTGTTCCAAACCCCCTTCATCTGAAGCAGGGAGGTTGTGCTGTTTCTTTTGAAATGATAACAGGTTCGACAGTATTATGAACCAACCATTGTATCATATAGAAGGGCTTCAAAGGTCTAGCTGTGAATAACAAGAGGGAGCCTCATTTACAACTAGCACTGTGCAACTCTTTTATGATTTTCTAGGTAAGTCTGCAGAAGGTGTTGAAGCAGTGAAATTTAGAGATGGATAGAAGGTCAAGGGGTTATCTGGTTTACCTTATAGTGGATCAAGTTTTCCTTGGACACTCCTAATTTGTGTTTGTCTATCTTCACTTAAAAACCTCTAAAGAGAAGGATTAATGAAACTTCATGGGCAGCATTCGCCGGGACTTTGTCACAAAACAGACATTTTCCTAACACCTAGATTCTTTTGTTTTTAGTTGTTTTTGTTTTTTTAATAAGCCTTTTTGCTCTACTTTTTTCCCACAATAAGGAAGAAATGTGTATCGTCTTTATAACCATCTTTTATGTGGTAGAGTATGGCTGTCATGTTCTGCCTCAGTCTCTCTTTTTTTCCTAGACTAAATTAATTCTCTCAACCTTCTCTCACAGGTCATGTCTTCTAAACCTTATCTCATTTTTCATGCTCTCCTCTGGGTTTCTCCCATTTATCTTTCTTAAAGTGTGATGTTCAAAAGCGGACACAGAACTCCAGCCTCACCAGGGTAGGCTGGACAGGATTGTGTTCTGTATTTTATGTGTGACAACCCTGATAATCCCCCACAAAATGAGAATATTTGGGGTAATAAAATTGTGTTATCAATTTACATTTAATTTTCAACTCAGTATGAGCCCCCCATTTCTGTTCTACTTCTGCATGGGCAGTCATTTCTTACTTTGTAAGTGCACATAAAATTTTAGATTAAAAAAAAAGTGCTTCCAAATCTCCAGACTTCAACTGATTTCAGAAATGAGTGGGCAGACATCCCCACAGGGTGCAAAATTTGCAAGCTTTCATAAAAAAAAAAAGTTTTTCACTTTCCAGTAAGAAGAAGGGACCAAAGATCAAAAGACAAATTCCTCTTACTACAACCTATTTTTCCATAATGAAAAATTTTCCCGCATGCTAAACTACTTTCAGACTTAAAATTAGTTCTGGCAAGAAAAGATGGGACAGAATGAGATCATTTGATCACTTTAGGGACAACATTTTTAAAGATTTACTGTGGAGCATCCATTAAGAAACTAAAAATGGCGTCTTTCACTTCATACTGTTTTTCATTTTTTTGGATATGGATCAGAACAGCAGCATACTATTCCAGAGCTCATCTGGACAGGCAACTGGATGATAAGAGAATCAGCTAGCAACAGAGGCAATGAGCCTAATAATAAAAAAGTAAGGAAAAAGCACAACAAATGGAGGCAGCAATGGGCAAGAAAATACTCTAGATCATCCCATTTATAAAAAAAAAAAAATCACTGAGGTCTGACTATGGAGTGATATTCCCATACTTGCCCTTATTTTTCAGAATTTCTCATGTCTAGATATAAAGAACCCTCTTACGTTTCATTAGATATCCTGTGTGCACCAAAGTCAATGATTTTTTTTTTCAATTGATTTGAGGAGAGATAAGATTTTGCTTTCTGATCCACAGCCTTGAGGCAGCACAAGATTTTTTTCCATTACAGGAACTTTACTAGAATTATAATGGTCACTGCCTTTCAGTTACGCTGACCATTTCCTAAACGCTGTGATACCCTCTCTCTTCCCATTCTTTCCCTCTTCTATCTTCTTTCTCTCAGCATCCTTCCTCCTTCCAGCAGTCATCTTCTCAGAATGAAAGGACAAAGTCAGAGAGCTTTTGAAAACAAAAGAAAATCTGGTGAAAAGGAAGGGGAGGAAACCGAGGTAAGTATTTTCCTGCATTAACACCACCCCTTAGTGTGCAGCATTGTAGTCAATAAGAAGATGTTTGGGGCTTTGATTTTGAAGCCCCTGTCCTCTGAGATATCTAGATCAACTTAAATCAACAAAAGATAGCTTTGAAACAGTGGAATTGTTCTGTCCCATGGTGAAGGAACGAAAAGTCAGGCAGGGACTTCCAAGGAATGATTTTGTGCTGACATTTTACAGTCATATTGTGGCTCATTTTTCCAATAGTTGAGTACTACGAATTTCTCTCAAGTTTCAGATTTAAGTTGCTTATTTGAAATGCAGAGGACAAAGCTGCAGTGCAGGAGCAAGGACCTTCCCAGGCTTGACTAGCGCAGAATCGGTAAGAGTGGTGGGAAAAGCAACATAGATCTCTTGTCTCTCAGAGTTACTCTGTATTTCTAACCAGAAGGACCAGTCTCATGCCAGTGCTCCAAAGCTACTTCCACTGCCAGAATTAGCAGGTAGGCTGCCTCTTCTCCTGAATAGTCTGTAACACTAGCAGCTATTAAAAGAAATATGGAAATTAGCAAAGTCAATGAAGTTGATAGCTCCTACTTACCAAGTTGGTGCCTCAGTGATCAGCTCTAACGAGGAAAAGCTGTACTCAACTCCTTATCAACAGCTTCAGACTTGGCAGAGTTGGATTTTGAAGTGAAACCAAAAATCATGAGAAAAGTGACACATAGTTTAGTGCGACTTTACTTGTACTTTAACCTGAATAGGGCTGAAAATAAGCTGATGATTCAGTCATATTGTGGTCCTCTTACTTCTTTTCCAAAGATGCTTTTTCACTGTAAAACACTGACAGGCTAGAGCCTAACACCAAGCTGCATTTAAAAATTGTTTCCTTGTATGTGTGTTTGTGCATGAGGGTTCACATGAATTTATTGTCATTCCATCATTCACAGTGACAGGCATTGTAACTTGCTGTCATGCCATGGCACCTTACAATGAAGTGAACTTTAATTTTTTATTAAGATAGTAAGTTACAGTCAGTTAAAGATAAATGCCTTAGCTTAGTCAGAAATAAAATAAAGGCTGGGATGCTTGCAGTACTAACAGGCTAGCAGGGTTGAAAACAGACTTTTGGGGTAATTCTCCATTTTCACCAATACAGCTTCACTGGTGGAAATGCTCTTGTCCCTCTTCTTATTTTATCTAAAGCTAAATGGTATTAAGGATAGTAAGAATAATGAAAAGGTGTTCATCATAAGCAGAAATTCAACCCAGATTAATTCAGATGTTTCAAATTTAGATATCTAGGTCTTCTCTAGTCATACATGTTTGTCTTTTATGTCTTTCTGAATTACTATTGAAGAATAATACATTATAATTACAATGATGCATAATAATTTTAGTGTAAAATACATTGAGTGCATTGCACACTGGAAACACTTATTTTTTTCTGCTCAGTATAGAAGGGAACCTATGTTGAACCAATTCAGGCTTAAATGTTTAACTTTCAGAAAGCTAAGTAAATGAGTGCAGTTTCACATGTCTCAATAGAAGAATGCTCTTTTTTTCCTCCATTTTTTCTCCATTTTTTTTCTCCATGCCTCAAGCCCATAAATTCACAGTCCTTTACATTTAACTGTTACTAAGCAGACGATCAAGGGTGGAAAACAGATCCTTAGACCCCAGATGCCCTAAAGGAAAACATTTTTCTACATGAGAAATTTATTCTCTCAATTTTTATTACAACTAAACTTCTTTTTTTTTTTTTTCCTGTTTAAAAACATTTTGTTTTCTCTAATTCCATTGTTCTCAAACTTACATTAGAAATACGGTCTGTAGCTATTTCTTTACAAATGGTTCTAATAAAAAATTCTAAAAAACCCTGCGTTCCTAACTGAAATGCAAACTCAGCGTTATTTAAGACAACAGTACCAGCAGAAAATACAAGCATTTGAAACAGGGGAGGAAGAAGAAAAAAAAAAAAAAAGAAAAAAAAAATGAACCCACCAAAAAACCAACTCCCTTTGCTATAAATCAACCTCAGATTCAATATGAATCATCAAATTTAATATTGCCATGATCAGTATTCATGGAAAATAAATGATGCCAAATATGCTTTAAGAAAAAAGAAATCTGTTTAAATGGTATTAATGGTAAGGCATACTACAGCAAGGTGAACAACACTGATAATATTAAATTAACCCAAGAGGCTCCCTAATCAGGATCCCTATGCAGAAATCTGCTTGCCAACTGTCGTTCTTTTTCCCATTGGTTTAGTTAAGGGTTGAAGTTCTTCTTGAAGTTTCTTTTTTAATCATTAGATCCCGACCTTACAGTTTTCTCTGACTACTTTCCTTCAGGCTGTCTTTGCTCCTGTCAATTTAGGATTTCCAGGGAATTATTCTTCTTTGAAATGCATATTCCAGGCTTGAAATACTGGCATATGTACACTGTAGAGTAATTGTGGAGGCCAAATGTTTAATTACACATGACAGCTGGAGCTGTAGGAGTCCGAGGCATGCTTGAAAACAACTTATGCCCTATGCAGTCTTAACGAAAAGGAACAAAATAATATATATTTAGGTTTTGTGCCACATGGTAGCCGCTGTTCTCTCTCTTTTCACAACTGAGGGTGGTTTGCAAGAAGTTCAGCTGCTTTCACTTCTGTGTACCGTCTCTCTGAATATATACTTTTTTTTTCTCCTTCATACAGTCTAGGCACAAACTTTTAGACTATGAGATTCTACAAGAAATGTTTGGAATTTTTGTTTCATTTTTTTCTGGGTGACAGAGAAAAGCTTTTCAGGAGCTTTTCTAATATAGTGTTCTTGATACAATTTTACTAAACCATATTACTAGAAATGTCAGAATCAATTATAAAAGATATAAGCAACATTTCTATTTTACCCCTATATATGCAATTTACTCAGAAATTAAACAAAAGAAATAACCTGATTTCCAAGGCTTCAGAAAATATTTTATTCAACCAGCATAAATATTTGTCCACATTCATAGACAGATATATTTGAAGGCACATGAAAACACTTATTTAATTCTGCTGTCAGAAATTTTCTGTTCTTAGTAAAACAGAAGTTAAAAGTTATTTCCTATTATCAATATATCTGTTCTCAATGTTCAGCTTCATTTAATACAAATTCATATAGTTCCAGTGACAAAATGCTTGTGTTGGCTTAAAGCATTTGGAGGGTTTGACTTATTATTTGGCACACCTTTTTCTATCTGTACATACATTTGAAATTATTATTACATTAAATTATTATCCTTACTGTGCAAAAGTGGCTAAAATTTGATATTGAAATTTTGGCAAATAGGATTTTCTTTGTGCATTGTGTGATATAAGCATATCTTCATTAAATTATACCATATTATGAAAAGGATAGCCTATACTATTTTCTTACTCTGTCCCTCTATCCTATCTATACAGGACTGAGGTAAGATTTAATTTAGTGGTGCTGCTGTTAGTGTTTGACAGGAAAATAGCACGTTCATTTCCATGGTGAGAAAAATGTATCACCAGTGCCCAGTTGGAAGAGATATTTTACTTCTTGCAAGGAGGAGTTAATGAATATCTATAGCACTTAGATGTACAAACAAGCAAACAAAGAACATTGCTATATTTTCCTGATGTCTTTTATGTAAGGACAGCAATGAGATTGAATTGGCAAATTAACTTTAAAGGAATATTGCTCCGTGGTGTTTGAAATTAACTGCTCTGTATGGTAGGTTAAGAATGAAGAATGTTGTAACTGAGGAATTTGAAACGAAACTCCCACCAGCAAACAATTGGAGCACTTGACTTCATTGCCATGAACCAGCAAGGTAACCAAATCTCTCTTAAAAATGTGAAGCACAATTTCAATTTCAAACTACTTTGTATTTCTTGAACAAAGTAGGCCTTCTCTGAGATTAGCCTTCTTACTTAAAATGTGAACCATTATGCATCACATAAATTGGTTGGGGTTTTTTTAATTATTTGTTTTTCTACCGCAGTTCTTGTGCCCTTATTCTGAGAGTTTGAAACTAAGAAATTTTGTCAAATTGTGTTGAAATTATTTCAGGTTTTCATGGTCTCTGATTACCTCTATGTTTAGAAAATGAGATGGGAGATTTGAATCTGAAATTCCCAACTTGATAAGGAGAAAATAGAAATACAGCCAACAAACTGTGTAATCCACTACTTGAAAGTCCCAAAATGAGATATATAAAAATTAGACTGTAAAGCCTAAAAGTCAGCTATGGGAGGGAGACAGGGAAGTGCACCATGGTAAGCTAGAAAAATTGTATTGCTAAAATGGCTGTTCCCAAGACTCTGCTAATGCAGGCACACAGACATCCATCAGTCAGTAGTTTATACTTAGCAGGTAAAGCCACTGTCAGGCTCACCTCTACCTGCAGATCAGGACTCTTGCTTAGGTGAATGTACACACATGCTTACACTCATAAATACCACCGCTTGTATGGTTTCCAAAATTGCTCAGTGAGCTGAGGTGCATCAAAAGGCACCAAAGTACACCCCAGAACGTAACTGTGATGACTGATCTCTTAAAGCTCTACACAAGAAGCAGTGCAGACAAGTGACTTTAGTCCTTGTCCTCTCTGCCACATTTCTATATGTAAACTCTCCACTTATGCTGCAGAAACACCCATTCTACTAAGACTGCCCCTGTCCTACTCACTGCAATATGAGTATTTTATTTTACTTATGTGGGAGGCTGAGTTACTTGTTGGAGCTGTATCTTGTTAGCTGAAAAGGTTTGATTTCAATCAAGATCAAACAACAGTTTTTGGTATTTTCAGTCTGACATATTAATACAGTAAGCTCACATAATACAGAACGCATGGTGTAAGACCAGAGTCTCTCTTAAGGAAACCTGAGTTTGCAGCTAATTAGTTACAATTAAAAATAATAGTTTTTAGCTAGCTTTTTGCGCTCTTTCAAGTTTTCATTTAATGAAGAATAACATCAAGACAGAAGGTTGTACAGCACAGAGAAAGATATCCAAGGCTGAAAACAAGGGAGATGGGAAATACTTCTTTCAAAGTTTGATAGAGGGAAAAACGTTTGCATTGTTAGTGTTGGGGGAGGAAAGGAGGAGGAGGCTGCATGTGATAGAAGAACACATTTGTATCAATTGGGCTGATTTTCAACAGATATTTTATTTCGCTGCAGTCTTCTAGACTTCAAGAATAACACTTATCCCTTTGTAATACTCTTTTTCCACTTTTGTAGATAATTTGAATGTTATTTTAACTTTCCTATTTTAAGAATCAAGAGCCACTTACTGATGTAAACAAAGCTCCTTGGGAAATACATGACAACATAAAGATACTGTGAAATGTTTTACTTCTAATATGCAACATTATCTGGCGTTTGGGAATGAGCAGCTCTGTATTGGCTTTTAATTCAAACCAGGCATAAGAGTGCATGTGTTGACCTATGGGCTTTGCCAGAACCAAATAAGAACAGAGGAAGTGATGACTAGAAACTGAGCTCGAACACCTGTACAGGTCACTGTTGCTCCATCATGCTTAACTAATTTTCCCCTGCCCTCTGACCTAGTTTTCCCCAGTGCCATCAAGATTTATATCTTTGGTCCTGAAAACCCTACAGCTGCCTGCAATTAATGAAACCAGCCTTAACTTTCTTATCTGATAAACTGAAGAAACTATTGTTTTATTATTTTATTGACAAATTATCCTATTAACGAGTGGCTACTGTGAAAATCAATTAAAATCTCAGCTGAAATACTTGAATATCACTGGAGAAGATACAAAGGGGAATTAACTATTGAGTCAATTAACTGTTATTCTATACAGTTCATAAATTAGGTGTGACCAGCACAAAATCTGTGATTTGTTTGATAATTAGAACACAAAATTATTGGATGAACTATAGTGTGGCATGATATAGATTAATTTTTTTATTTAATAGGGGCTATGCTTATCTGAGTTACTTGTAATATGTTTGAGATAAATTTCTCTAGTTTATCCTTCTTTCTGTTTTTTGCAGATATTTTATTGCATTTTGGATGGAAATGACAGCCTCCCATCTTTCAGACTCCTTGAGAAAGCAAGAGTGGTATCTTGCACAGCGAGGATGGTCTGCCTGAGTGTGTACTAAACTGGAATTAGCTCCTCACAGGCTTCCTGTACGAACTGGGCTAAACCAAACTTTTTCAGAGATGTAAATTTATTTTTTTTGAAGGAGAGTTGGGAGATCAGACCAATTTCTGAAATAAGGTCGTGTGACTATGCGTTACTTGTCTTAAAGAGTAGATAAATCTCACCTGCAGGCTTGTTGGGTTGTTAATAGGAGAGGTTGCCATTATACTAGAAAGAGTTAGTTACTATATCTTGCAGAGAGAAACACAAGCTTCTTTTGATGCAAGCAAGGGCTTGCTGTTATACCCAGGGAAAAAGATCCAACACTTTTTATTATAAGAAGAAGGAATACCTTTTTGAAGCACTCTCAGTTGATAATCACTTGTACAATATCTTGGGATTTAGTTCTGCCCTCTTGACACATCTTACAAAGTATAGTTTAAGAAAAAGTAAGTAAAATTATATGTACTGTATAAAGTATACATTATACTTCAAATAATCTAAAACTGTACCTTAAACTGGGCTTTGGGGAAACATAATCCGAAAAAGCAGCACCAGAGAATGAGAGACTTCTAAAGTAAAGCCACACTTTCCTCAAGTATATTATACTTAATGGAGTTAAAGACTTCTGAAACCTTTAAGTGAAATCTTTGGAAGGAAAGGTTTTACTTTGTCACTGAGCTACTGCACTTGGAGGTAGTGCAAGAAGGCAAAAATTTGGGATATTTGGGGGAGGAGAGAATGGCATAGAGGGAAGAAAATCTCCTCAGGCAAATTTGGATAGCTGAGTTGTTTTTAAAGCTTGTCTCTGTTGGAGGGTAGTGCGGGTGGCAGAAGCTGGGATTTGCTACTCTATATGGAGTGAAAGAGAGAGTTAGATACACGCATTTATATTTATATGCATGTATACATATACACACACATGTATACACATTTTTCTATACATATAAATACACATACAGTGGTCTAAGGAAACATACTGAATAAATTTTGTCCTGTTCTCCTATCTCAATTAAACAACAAAGACTGTTTCCTTAAGAAAAAAGGAACAAAGCAATTCTGGCACTGGAATATCAGAAAAAGAAAATGTTGAGAGACTGAAAACAGAAAGAGGAAATTAGAGCTACTGTGCACCAGTGAATCAGTATAAGTCTCTCAGCTGCTCTTTGGCAATGGTTGCTGCAGGGAACTCTACATGAGCAGGTCTCATTCACCACCACAGCTTATGGGGGCTCACACTACAAAGTAAGCAAGGGAGATGGGTGGGTGGAAAAATCTGCTTCCTGACAATGCTCATGGTACAAATGACAAATTTACCACCTAGAAAAGACAGTAGTCCTTAATGTCACAGGGCCATGGAGTCTGGATAGTTGAAAATATTTTATACTCAGATGTCTGCTAAGATACTAGTCACAAGATCTTATACTTTGAATTGTTTTTAGACCTTTTGTTTACCGCGGGTAGAAAGTGTGAGTAACTTGGAGTCTTTTGTGTCGGTCTCATTTTCCTAAATGAAACTACTTTGGCCTCATCTAGACTCTGATTTGGAGGCGAGCCGGGCATCAGAACTCCTGCAGAATCCAGGCTTAGCTCACGCACAGCGGTTTAATTTATGCAGGGAAGTAAAGAGATGAGAAAGGGTTCTTTTCCGCTTATTGCCATCAGGATTTTATTCACTGGACCCATGGAGTGCGGTAAAAGACAAAATCAAAATGGAGGTCAGGGCGTTTTAAGACGGACGCGAAGGGAGGGCAGTCGGGAGAGCCAATCACTGCGGAGGACCACAATGATTGACAGGGGCGCCGGCCAATGAGTCGGCTGTCCGCACTCGGCATGGGAACCAATGAGCTGTTCCCCTGGGCGGGGACAGCCCCTGCTGAGCCGGGGCTGCGCCATCCCAGCTGCCGCACGGTGGGGGAAAGGATCGGCCCCCTCCGGCCCCGGCCCGGCAGGAATGGGCCCGGTCACAAGCCACGCCCAGAGGCACCGCAAAATTTGTTTACTACAGATGTTCTTATCACTTAATAAGTGTGGTAACAATCAGAAGCTTCAATTAAAATCAAACACCACTGTGCTAGGGGGTGTCAAAATGAACAAGTCCTTTCTTTGAAGGTCTTGGAAATTCTGTAGAGTGGATAGCATTTCTTTAAGGTTAAAGTTTATATGTGTAATTCATAAAAAAACCAAAGTCTTTCCTTTTTTTTATCAAATACTTTTCCTAAGAAGACTGTTATTTGAAAACTCATGTATAAAATCTGTGCTAGATTGTATTGATCTTTTCAGGCAAATGTAATCTGCAATGGCAGGGAAAATTGGCCGAGTAATGTGTCCTGAAAATTAAGGAATGAAAGAAACTTCCAAAGCTAATACAGGGTAGAGACATTTGAGCCCAGAGAACAACATGGACCAAAAGTCAGCTGACATAAATCATGGTAACTGCAGTCAGTTGCAATAATCCTCTTCGTAAGGTCCTTCAGTTTGATCTCAGGAGCTTAGTAAAATCTCCTGACCAAACCAGTGCAGTGCAGCTACTATTAAATATACATATTTCACTGTGGTGGTGAGCAATACAGATTTATAAAGAGCTGGTGTTCTTTCATAAAGGATATAGAAATATTGTCTTGTTGCAGAGAACTTTGTATGTTTGCATAAATCTGGTATGAACATATGGACACTGCTTCAAGATTAAGTGCTTGCATCCCCGCACCATTTTCTTTTTTTTTTTTAATATATTTTTTAAGAATTTGTGAGAAAGTGGAAATTCTTTTTTATAGACTGAAGTGGAAGCTGTATATATATTTTTCCTCAGAAATATTGTCATCATTGACTGGTAACAGCAGTAATGAACAGTTGAAATTGCAGAGAGCAGTTTTGTTTATTATCAACCCATCTGAAGTCATTTGGAATATGCACAAGCCCCTAGTAAAGAATTGACTGTATGGTCACTCTTGAAGATTTGTAGTCAACAGCACCAGTGGACACCAGTGACAGATTACATTCCTCAGGGGTCAGTATTGGGACCAAAGCTGTTTACTGTCTTTGTCAGCAACATGGACAGTGGGACTGAATGCTCCTTCAGCAAACTGCCAATGATTTCAAGGTGTGTGGTGCATCTGACATGCTGGAGGGAGGGGATGCCATCTAGATGTGGGGTGGGCCTCTATAAACCTCCTGAAATTCAACAAGGAAAGTGCAAGGTCCTACACCTGGGTTGGGGCAATCCCAAACACAGATACAGACTGGGGGGAGAAAGGATTGAGAGCAGCCCAGAGGAGAAACTTGGAAGTGGTGGCTGATGAGAAGCTTGACAAGACTCAGCAGCGTGTGCTTGCAGCCTGGAAAGCCAAATGCGTCCTGGCCTGCATCCAAAGCAGTGTGGCCAGCAGGGTGAGGGAGGTGATGTCATCCCTCTCCTCTGCTCTCATGAGAGCCCACCTGGAGTGCTGTGTTCAGCTCTGGGTCTTCCAGCATAAGAAGGATGTGGATCTGCTCCAGCAGGTCCAAAGGGGGATCACCAAGATGTTCAGAAGGGTGGAGCATCTTTACCATGAAGACAGGTAGAGAGACCTGGGATTATTCAGTCTGGAGAAGAGAAGGCTCTGGAGAGACCTTATAGCAGCATTTCAGTGCCTAAAGGGAGCCTACAAGAAAGCTGGAGAGGAACTTTTTACAAGGACATGTAGCAATAGGACATGGAGTAATAGTTTTAAAGAGAAAGTATAGATTTGGATTAGTTATAAGGAAGAAATTCTTTGCTGTAAGGGTATTGAAACACTGGAACAGGCTGCCCAGAGAAACTGTGGATGCCTCGTTCCTGAAAGTGTTCAAGCCCAGGCTGGATGGGACTTGAAGTGGAAGGTGTCCCTTGCCCATGGCAGAGGTTTGGAATGAGATGGTCTTTAAGGTGCCTTCTAACACAAACCATACTATCACAGAATCACAGAATAAACTAGGTAGGAAGAGACCCTTGACAATGTCTCATTCTGTCAGTCACAGCCTGGGAGAAGAGACCGATTCCCCACCTGACTACAACCTCCTTTCAGGTAGTTGTAGATTCTATGATTCTATGACTCTATGATTCTGTGATTCTATACTTAGCTGTCTGATTGGAATTGACTGGCTAAGAATCTTTTGATAGTATCTTTGGAGGAAGCTGAACACTTTATTGTACTTTTCCCTATGCTTATTCTAAATGTGTTCCTCCACAGATCTCCTTGTGCAGTGAGTGTGCTTTATCATATGGATGCTAGAGGACCTTTTATTCTTCATTACGATGCATATAGGTTTTCATTGATGGAACTTGATCTAACCTTTCGCTTTTGAGCCTTAAGGAAAAAAAATCTACTTTCATCTCTTTAACCTAACAGTAATGTGGTGTTGTCATTGTTTAGTACACAGGAAAAAACAAAGGATCTGTAACAGAGCAGAGCAGGCAATAATACTTAAAAATAACTTAAATATACCCTTGCAAATGCATGAAATTATTCTGTTTTATCTACTGTTTCTTACTAGGCATTTCACATTAGTATCCAGGCAACAGAAAGTTAATTCAAGAAGAACTTTACGAATCTCAAGATTCCTCCACCATGCTCATAAGCAGATGGACTAGAAGTGTGTCATCCTTTGTTTTGCACAGGATATTTAATGCTTAACGTTCACCTCTCTCTGTTTCCAAAAGGTCTCTCCCCCTGCCAGAGATCAACAATATTTGGAAACCTACTGTGTTCCCAAACACACAGTTAAGTGGATGACTTGTGAATCCCTCCTAGTTGTTGGTGGGTGATGTAATCCATGCTGTGATAGTAGCTACTGAGAGGCTTGTATACTAGCTTTACACGGTAAAATACAGGTACAGCAGTACATTTGTGGATGCAACTAGGGAGTAATTAGTGCAAGTTTTGTCCTCACACCTTGTGAAAGCAGTTACAAATAAATCAAGAGAAATTCAAATCGACTGTCAAAAAATCAAAACAAATCAAAATATTAAAAGTATTGGAAAATTAATTTATATTTTTAATTGAACATTTTTTCAGGCTTCCTCAGTTCTAGGTGTACTATTTATTAGTTTTCTCCTTGTGCCCAGTGTATGCATGAAGAATCACCCCATGCCTGTATATTGGTCTCTAGAGGTATTGAAAGTCAGGTGACTTCGTCCGATACATAGATCCAATTACAATTTGTGGTTCAGGTCACTGGGAAGAAGAGAAACTTAACAGTCTTGTGGTGGCATGTGCAGATATAATTTCATTTTTGCCATAAGACAGTAACAAGGAGCAGCACAAATGCTTGTCTGCTTCCACAGTGTCTCTTTGCCATGTGGAAATGACTGTTGGCTAAGGCTATTTGAGCAGTGTTGTCTCCAGAAATATATGTACATGCTGCAAAATCTTTAGGCCTTGTGCTTTAATTGTTTTCCTGGATATTTTTTAATCTTTTTTTTCTGTTTTTTTTCCTATGGACTCTTTTTAATCATTTTGATAGTATTTTTATATCATGGATGTTTCTGTGTTTGCTGACCTTTTACTGCATCAATCATTTTATATACACAATTGTTAATTACATATGGCATTATACAATGCATATTTAATTTTCCTATAGGCACCAACAGCACCATAAGTCAAATTTACATTTCACAGCTGAATTTGCCATTCCCTTCATACAAGCAATCTGATAAAATATCAGAAGAACAAATATATATAATCTGTCCACAGAAAGAAATTCCGTACATTTTCTAAAAATTTGAATAATGATGATTTCAGGAATGCATAAGCAGTAAAACTCAAATATTTTTCATAAATTTCCCCTCTGTAACTTGAGCAAATTAAGTGCGATAACAAAAATGGGCAAATTTTGGAATTCCTTTGAGTTGTGATGATGGTATAACTAAACCTGCTGACCCTTTGATGGTAACTCCTTAGTGGCTCAACTCAGCCCAGACCTCTTTGACTTCTGTATTTCGAATTTTTCAGATAATATCATCTGGCATTCATACTACATTGGCATGCCAAAAAGTATCTATCTTATCTTAATCAATCAGTCTGTCTGTCATACTTTGCATTTATATAACGCTTCTGTCCAGCAGCTGCAACCTGCCTTACAAACTTTAATTAACTCAGGCATCTACCTTCCTAGGGAAGCAGGGAAATACAATCTCTTTTTGTACAGAGGAGGAAACAGACAGAGAAACTATGAGTGAAAGTCATCTTGCCTACCTTTAGATGACTAAAAGATAGATACTTAAGCTTTGGAAAATCATCCTAGGCTCTCTTTAAAGTTGTAGGAAAGAATTAATCTAGCCTCTTTTATACTCTGATTTTAGGGTGAGACTAGTTATCCTATGAAGGATCCTTTTTTTGTGGCCATGAATGAAGTCTAGATGTCTTACTGTATACTGCAAAGTCTAAGCTAAGGAAAATGGTTCCTATCCAAAATGACTTGCCCAAAGTCAGTGAGTGCACTACTCAAATCAAACCAAGTTCTGAGAAGATAACACTTGAGCTGTGATTTTGACAAAGTGGGAAGACAGAAAGATTTAGAAGGAATATTTTTATAGTTAAGGCTTTCATGCTCTAACATGAAAAATCTAAAAGACTTTATGTTTAACCTTCTAATAAACATACAAATGACCATTGAGGGCTCTGTTTTTAATCACAGCCAAAAAAAATTCCTTACAATTGGTGAAAATTTTCTGAGAGGAAAAGAACATTCAAGAAGATTATTATAATTTTACTTGAAAATGTTGAATATTACTTGAATTTTTCTGCTTTTCTGAACAACAAAATGATGTTCTATTCTCCCTCCCTCTCTTCTTATTTCTTATGTACTTTTCCCTTTTCAATTTCCTATCCTTGCCTTTCTGTCACAGATACACCATCCAAAAGTGAAAACATGAATAAAAACCAATAGAAAGATCCCAAGCAAAAAAAGTTGTAAAAGCAAGAAAAGTTTTTTCTAAAAATGACTTTGTAATTAAAATTCATATCTTGTTCTCCACTGTTTTGTTTTCTGCCCTTGCTTTAACTCTTAATTTTGCTTTGCTTTCCCTGGAGATATTTACCCCAACTAGATCTTGTCTTGAAAATTGGTTCCAAATTTTCCATTCATCGGTGACTTGTTGAGATGTCTCTGGAAGGAAGCCCACAGCCCTTTTGTCTTCCTTTTCTATTCTCCAATTATGAGACTGAAAGAAAGATTCATTCAATGTCCTTCTGTTTCTGGCAGTGTGATTGTCCTCCAAGTCCAGCTTCTTCTCTGGTCATCCAAAGAGGAAAATGCCCCATTTTCTGTGAAAAGCTGCAAAACCCTATAAGTAAGTTAATTTTCATGATGATGCAGGGCTCTTCCATTGTTTTTTGCCTAAACATTTACCAGAGCTACCAGAGCAAGCAAGGCAGGACTGCCTTCGGAGCTCCCAAGGAATCGTTAGTATAAAAAAAAAATTAAAATTAAATTAGTTAAATATATTTTAAATATTAAATTAACATTCTAATTAATTTTTTAAATTTGAGATAGATGCCAAATGAGAAACAGGAGAGGCTGATACACCATGTGGGGAAGGGAGGAAAAACTTTAAAAGGTTTTGATGAAGAACAGAAAGAATTTTTAGGGATATCAGATCTTACCTAAGGAAAATGGAAGTGTTCAATTTAGGGAATACGTGTGTTGTAGCTTTTAATCATAACAGAATCAATTTATTTAATATAATATAAATAAAGATACACTTTTGGTTTTTAAAGAATTAGAAAAATTAGAGATACAAGGTACCTCATGGTGCATTTTAAATTTCTCAACTGCAGTCAGTGGGAAGGGAGGACACAGGCAGGTGTCCTGCCCCCAGCCCCTAGTTTGCATTAATTTATGTCACTGGCAGAAAGTCCAATATTAGGGTTGGTCTGGACATGCTGGAACACTGCCTTTTTTCAGACATTCTTTCTCTTCAGCCTAAACAAATTGCCCCCAGCCATCTCCTTACAGATTCTAGGGTGCAAACAGCATTGATACCGTATATAAAATTCTTCAAGCCTTGAACAGCAAAGGCTCATCTGGGTAGCAAGGGTCCTTTCAACACCATGTTCCTTGAGTAGTAGATTATTTCCTCAAGTAATATTTTCTAAGTGCTCTTTGAGCACTTTTCCAAAGCACTTTGATACTGAAGAAGCAAAATTATCCCAGGGAAAATCAGAATGTTTTCCAAATATGAACTCAGAGGACTCAATATGAACTCTTTTCCTTTTTCATTTTGAGAAAATTCAGTAATATTATTTAGATTTTAAAAAGGGAAAGCCTGTGTCTGTCTTTCTCAAGTAAAGAAAGTGCAGGACAAATAATGGCTGAATGTGCATTGTAACTACACGCAATATTGTATCATACACTGCAGTCATTACGATTAAAGGAAAATGTTTTTTATTATTATTTTAAATAGGTTTTATTCATGAAATTTTTATAATATATGAAACAAATAATTATGACTAACACATTGTCTAATAAAGATGAAAAGAATGAAAATCCCTATGAATTTTTAATCTGAAAATAAAGAACATTAACAATCCTTAATTATATCATCAAATATTTAAAATTACCTACCATACTAAATTCTATTTGTATTTAATATATTTATTTTTTAGATATCCATAACATTTTGATGAGTAGGTACATAAAATATCATCAGCTGTTACAAGAGACATCTTGACTTAATGTATTCAACATCTTGATCAAAATTTCAATTTTGTTTATTTTTAAGATAAATCAACAACATTTATACACTATTTAAAAATTTATATTTTTCTCAGTGTAGTTGGGTACATAATTAATACTATTACTATTACAAAAAATAAATTGTATTTGACAGGCAAAAAACTCATGTAGGTCCAAGTTTTTGGATCCCTTTTATGCAAAACGCTTGCATAGTTTCCATGTTTCTAATCAATGGAATATGCTTCTGATTTTAATGTTTATTTTCCACACAATGATCCTCCTGTCACCTACCACTGCCGAGTCTTCTGCCAAATAGGTAGAAACCAGAACACCCCTATTGGCCTTCAAACCTATTCCATCAACTCATTCCAAGACCATCTACCTATTTAGTTTCAGTTATTTCAAAATGGATTGTTCAATCTTTTCCAAATATCAGGTTCCCTTAATGTCATAAAAAAAATTTAGGTGTACAACTGGTACAAATTTTGATCACTTTGTAGCTTAAAGATGGTTTTACTAGATTGGATGGGAGAGCTGAGTAACACACTGGACAAATTTCTCTAATCTCTATAGCATGATTTCCTGGGAACATAAAAAAATTGCAGCATTGCCTTATTTCTTGTCTAGGTATAATACTGAGTCCTCTTCATGATCTTTTGTGTAAAAAAAAGCCAAATCTTTAACTTTGGATGAAACAGATGACAGTGACTTGACTTTTCAGACTACTGCGTCTGTAAACATCTCACGATCTTCTACAGAGGCCTTCTTATTTGTTGAGGATGTCGGAATAGACACCACACTAGATACCCAAGAATGAAATCTCCTTTTACTACCACTGAATAATAAAATGTTGTGGTTATATTGTTCTCATTTCTCAACAGACAAATGTTACTATCTATTTAATGTTACTTTTTCATTAAAATGAAAATGTAACTTTGCAAGTATGGTAAAGCTATTCTGAGTGCAGCACCGTCTTTGTTCGATTTATATATTTCAGATGTATTTAATTTAAAACAACTTCATGTTTCTAACAATATTTAAGCTAAAAATAGAAAAGATGGACATTTTCTGAAATTGGGCTGGCACCGGGGTTTACTGTGATAACAGTTTATCTCTGAGAATTGGGTCAGAACACAGCTTAAATTATACAACTTTGATTGTTTCTTAGGCAGCTATTTTGTCAATCTTGCTCTGGTGTCACATAGAAGTCTCAGGCACAAATTGGGATCCTAAGGAAGAGGGACTGAACCAACAAAGAAGACAGTTTCTGCCTCACACCAGTTGTTAAAAATACACTGCAGGGTTACATAAGCTGTTGCAGTTCAGCTCCGCTGTGTGTGCACCCCAGCACAACTTCCAAGTGGGTTAATGGGGGCAGGCTCCTTCGGTACAGATACCTTTTCTGACAGACTTGCATGAGAAATAGCAGCTTTGTCTAATCAACACTGTGTCTAGTTTTAGGCAATGCTATTACTCTCTGACTTTCATGAACATCCCTGATAATTTATTAATTAAAAAATGGAAAACATACAATTTGTGAAATTTAGAAAAAAGAAGAATATTAAAACATTGCTTGAGGCATGTTTTGCTGTATGTAAATCTGATTTGTTGACATCCTATATGACATACCAAACCAATGCACTTTCAGCCCAATATTTTGCTATCTTCCAGCATAATTAATTTCCAGTGATGTGTATGCACCAAGCAAGAAGCAGAAATGGATCAGAAGGAATGAACTTGTCTGAGTGTATTCAGACAGTATACATAAAAAACCATAAGTAGTAACCTTATGCTTCCCTTCTACCAGAAGTTCATCAAGATTAGTAACTTTAGCAGAGCTTAATTAACAGCTAGGGAAAATGTAACCTGGGGTGAGGGGAAGGCAAACTGATTAACAGAAACCTTTTGTTTCTTAATTATGCTTTGAATTATTCTCTTTTAGAGGCTTCTCACCTACTGATGGGCAAACTGCATGTAGTTTAGCATTCATATTGTGTTCAAATAAGTCTCAGGCATTCAGAAGCTTAGTCAAAAACTGCCCTAACATTCCTATTCAGGCAAGACTCCAAACTTTGTATAAAAAAATTAATTTCCTGTAATTTTTTGCCCGGTTGGACAATTTAAGTAGAACTTTTTTTCACCTCTTTTCATGAGTGTTCTTCTCTCTGTGTTGGATTCCAAGAGAAAATGATAAAAACAAAAAAATATTTGACAAGTTAAAATGAGGGTGTTTGAATTGAAATTGGGGCAAATACTCACTAAAGATTTGAGGTGGCTTAGCGTGCTCAAACCACTTGAGGCTGTTGTACAGAGCTGACTTTCTGGCTGGCTTCACCCCTGGAGGTGTGCACAAGGTGAAATGCAGCCACATGCATGGAGATGACAGGCATTCAGCTTTGCATTGACTAGCCGTGGTTGAAAGAAGAAGCCAGGCGGAGAGACTCTTCCTGTGGTCAATAAATAGAGAGGGTGATAATACTCTCCCACAACAGGATCGAGGTCTGAACCAGCACTAGGTCATTGCAGCTTTGTTTCAGGAACCATTAATTTGCTGGAGCATCCCCAGGTGACACTGGACAATGCAGTGACAACACCATCAGCAAGAGCGGCAGCTGCTGCACCTCTCCCCAGCATGGCAGGTCTAGTGAAACACTTGGAAAAAGATCTGTAAGGAAGGCATACTCTCTTCCTTCTGCCTCAAATTGTGTCAGGAGAGGTTTCGATTGGATATTAGGAATAATTTCATCATTGAAGGTGTTGTCAAGCACTGGAACAGGTTTCCTGGGGAAGTGGTAGAATCAGCATCCCAATAGATGAGGTGCTTAAGGCCATGGCTTAGTGGTGGACTTGACAGTTCTGGCTTAACAGTTGGACTTAAGGTCTTAGAAGAATTTTCCAACCTAAATGATTTTATGAATCTATGATTCTATGATTCCATTCTGCTTAGTTGTGTATCTTGTAGCTTTGTTTGACAGTAACTTTGAAATGCATCCTGTTTATACATATATGCACTTCTACAATGAAGTATCTTCAATTATGTGAGAAAAAAGGGATACATTTGCAACATTACTTCTCTCCCCCTTACCATGTATAACTCATAAAACAGAGTATCTGTCAAAAAACTTCCAGGTCCTTCCAGGTATGATGCACTGTGACCTTGCTCCTGCAAAACACAAACTTTTTTGTGGAGGAGTGTTGTGACACAATTTATTATCTTTCCTAAAGTGAATCCCAGCTGCCTTCTCTAAGTAGACCCAAAAGACAATAGAAAACAAAAAGAGCTCAAGGCTGAAGCTGATACACACAGCAGGTTTGAATAACTAATAGCTACACGAAAAAGAACAATAACAACAAAACAGTCAAAATTAAAAAAAAAAAAAACAACAAACAAACAAAACAGGTTGTACCTAGTCTGGTTTTGGAAAGGAGAAGCCCTAAATTCACTGTATATATGTGGGGGATTGGCATTTGCTCATTTCAACAATGAAATGAGGTATGGTGATATTGTATGGTGGTGACAATAGTGTCTCTGGTTGTATCTGGCTAATGGAGGTTACCTGCATGTACTTTCCTCTTATATCCTGAAACCTTATAATAATTTACTGATTATATAATTAATATATCTATATATAATAATGATATATATATATATATATAATTTACTGATTATGTTTCTATGGGTTTGTTTTCATTAGGTGATTATTTTAAAAGGGAAATATCTCAAATTTTCTAAAAAGTTGGTTTATTTGTTTGCTCAGATGTTTGTTTGTTTTAAAATCAGAATTAATTTTTAGAGGAAAAAAGTACCTTTAAATATACTCAATAGTTTGTCTAACTAAGATAACCAAATAGGTTTTCCATCCAGGTAACCTAACTACTGTCTGGGAGCTGTAGCTTCCTAAGAGAGCAATGGAAGCTGTCTTTGCTGTATCAACTTAATTAAATATCAGCAATGCTTTCACAAGAGCAGGACCGGGATGGCAGCAGAGGCAGGCAGAGAATTCTGGATTAAAAACAGTCTCCACAGTTAATTAATGGGATCTGCCAAAAGCACTGAGCGCTTAGCCTCTTGTTGCAGTGAAGCAGTAGCTTCTGTGAATGAAGGACTAAGCAAAATAAGCAACTAGCTAAACCAATATTTAAGATGTGTGAAAAGTGTATTAATTATATTTAAGAAAATTCCACCACCGTTCAGAACCCTGCCTGATACTGTTGTAGGTCTCTAAATAGAACAATCAAGGTCTCAGTTATTAACTTACCTCTGCTGGGGCACTTTTAACCCAGGAACACATATTTTTAGGATGACTTGTAAATTCCCTGGTGAGCCTGCAGGTGGGGATGGAGGGGAGAGACTCCCTATTAAAATTGGGATTTTTATGCATATATCTCTCAGCTTAGAGGAAGAAGGAACAGTTCAAACAAACTCTTCTCTGACTACTTTATTTCAGCACATTTGTGACTGAGATAAGATCATTATCTAACAGCTTGGAGAGAAGTTGAAGCTATAGAGTTGTTTTTAATAGGAAAAAATAGTTATAATTTAATGTAATCTATGTTTGTGAAATAGCTGTGATATATTTCTCAGACTCTGAGCCATAAGGCAGAAAGGACACTTTCAAGCAAATTATTTATCAGGTCAGATAAAATGGCTATTTTAAATTGCATTGCTTGGGGAGCGGCACTGTTACAGAAGGATCTTTAGAGTACTGGAAAGTGCTTATTTTGAGAAGAGAGTAATTAAACAGCTTGTTTAGGGTAGTAATGCATTTTCTGTTATGTTAAGTTTTTAAATCAACATTGAATACTTTTTCTTGAAGGTGGATTTTAGGTCAAACAATTGTGCTCTTGGCACCAGGAGTCTCTGGTAAGAATGGTGAAAAAATTATGTAGTCTCTTTGGGTTTTTCCTTAAAATTCACAAATAGATCAGGAGACAATGACAACTAAAGCTAAAATCTTCAGCTAAGTGTCCCACAGGTACAATTCAGACCCTTTTGTAGTCTAAAACCAGAAAATATCATCCTATGTTCATGTGGAACGTAACCTTGAATGTGTAGCTCTTACCATTTTGTCAATAAAGCAATGCTACTTTTCACCCTGCAAAACACTCTCCTTCTGTCAGAAGCAGGGACCAGGACAAAACGGATAAACCAACAGACCAGGCTTGATTCCAGAAAGCTCATGATAGGTGCAACAGTGCCTAAGTCTGCATTAACTTTCTCACAGCTCTCCATATATCTCAAAAGCTCTCCTTGTGAGTCTCTTGCATAAGAAGCTTTGTGGCAGCCTTGACTGTGCCTCATGAAAACCCTGTCAGTGTGACCTAATATGGGATCTCTAGGATGCAGAACAAAGAGAGAAAGAGAATTTGGGCAGAAGTGTTACCTTCCATGCTCATGTCCTCCAAATGCTGGGACTCTTGTATTTTGACTTCATGGTGTGTTTTTGATTGCATATGGCATAGAAGTGATGGGAGATCACCCCAAACCCTAAACACACCAAACACAGGATAATTATTTAAATATGGTTTATTTTCTTCTTGTTTTTTCTTTTTCTGCAGTAATTTCTTTGCCCCCAGGTGAGGAAAACATGGCCCTTGAACATGAAAACTAATGTATTCTTAGCTTTAGTGGACATTTTTTCATTTTGGGTTAATACCCCACTCCATATGTATCCCAATTGCAAGGTTTCCTTCTCAGACCTGGTGCTGAAGCACTAAAGCCCCATATTTTTGAATTTTTATTTGGGATTTCCCTTCCAGGAGTGAAGGGCTGCAAGTACTTGGTGCCCCCTGCTGTTCTTTGGTCTCATATATTGATTTTCTTTACTTTGTGATCTTAGGATCTGCTTTGGTCTTTTGCCTTTTCATATGGGAACTTCTCTGCAGAAATGGTTGTGATGGGAATGTGATGAGCAGGTAAGGCCAGTCACCTATGTTCTGGTTAAACCTTCCTTTTTGGTGGCTGGCAGTTATATCTTGACTTGATTGCCTTGGATATATGAACATTGGAAGTGATGGTAAATGTCCATAGGTAGTTACCTGGATTACCCTCGGTTATTAATTGCTCCTTTGAAATGATTGTGAGTCAGAAGTACTGCTTTTGACTTTTGTGGTTATAGGAGAGAACATTATCTGGCACCCCTCATTTTAGTTACAGTTAATGAAGTAGCAGTGATCTAAAATACTGGAGGTGAGGTCCAGATGATGCCTGGTACAGGTTTTTCACTCGCTCATACAGATTAGAGAGCAGCACCATGGAACATCTATTTAGAAGAAAAGCTTGCAAGAATATATAAGCAAATGCTGTACTGTGCCAAGCCACACCCACCTCTCAGACACTGTCAAATACTTTGGAGGGGACTGCTGGTTTTTTTATTTTATTTTTGGAGAAACAATACATTTGTCTTTACACATAAATCACCTGCAGAGAAATTAAGAAAAAAGGAAGAAAAGAAAAAGAGCACCTCTTAAACAAAGCAGTGTAAGCCTTATATTAGACATCAGACTAGCTAATTGCTGCTGAAGTATTTTCCGGATAGATATATGTTTTGAGCAATCACCAGAAATATGAGGACTTAATAAGTAGCAAGAAGAGAATTTATACAAAAAACAGACATAACAAGGCAAAGTTAATTCATCACAACTTTCACATAAGCCTTTGTTGGGCAGTTGGCCAGGCCCATCACATTATCTGTTTGACTCAGTGAGTCACTCCAGCTAATAGAATTTTGCCCCGTGTTTGTTGTTGCCATGGCAATGCAATATTATCAGGCATGTCATGTTCACAGATCAGTAGCAGCGGCGCTGCTGCAGACACACAACAGCTTTCAGCCTTTGACCATAAACAGGAATTCACTCCACAGTCAGTCTGTCAAAAAGGAAGTCGGCTGTGGTGAAGAAGCACTAGTGCCAGTACTACTAGCCTTTTCCTTTTTCCTTTGTGAGCACGTTGCCATTATCATTAAAATAACCTTGAGTCGTCATGAATTCATTCATTCACAAACATTGTCAAAGAAGGTGCAATAGTTCAAGAGAATCCAGAGGGTCAAAGAGAGGACTAGTTTTAAATCTGTGCCTATTGAACCTGGAAATGACATAGTCTGTTAGATATAATCTTATTCTTACCATAGCAAATCAAGCTGTGTTGACTGGCACCAATGTCCAAGTCAATTCAGCACCATGAAAGGTTACTAGGAGTAAAGAGGTCATATCCTTTGTGGTATTGCTTTGAGAAATAAACTTAGGCATGTGTGGGAATATTTTACAAAGAATAGCTTTTTCAGCAAAAGTGAAAAACAAATCCTGTTAGGAATCTATAGAGACTGCAGGTATTTTCTGACATAGCCATATTTAGTGTTTAAACCAAATATATAATGGCTAAGCTTTTTCAATATTTTAAATGTTTAATTGAGTCATAAATATTCCACCAGATATTTTAATTGCTTTCCTAAAAAAAAAAAAAAGGTTAAATGTCTTTTTGAAACTGCATTTTGAAGCTGAGAATGCATTCTGTCTTGGGGCTTATAAAGATTTTCATTTTCTTTCCAACAGAGACATATCAAATAATAGTACAGAATACATGGGAAAGTGTACATAGATGCTCTGAATTTGATTTGTTTGATAGATTATGCAAGATTTACCCCCCAACATAACCTCTTTGACATCAGCTGAGTTGTTCTGATTTACCCTGCTTTGAAGGGAGAATTAAGATTCTTGGATTTAAAGTACAGGAGAGAATTTTTGAAAGGACATACTGTTTTTTAAAGCCTCTGTTGAATGGAAAGACCTGTTTAAACATTTGTTGTCACATATGTCCCAAAATGTTGTTGACAAGCTATACTGGCATTGAGAGACCCTACACAAAGTTTAGGAATGCATTTGAAAATTATTATGAGCAATAAGGGGATGATTATGCTTTACCTTCTGTGGTTTTAGACTGGTATAATTCTGCATGTGATTTTAAAGCAGTTGCTGCTGAAATGCTGGTGCAAGTTGCTCCATTCTGGTAAGTGCTGTTCCCCTTAATTGCAGCACTGATTCTTCTGTTACACAGCTGAGACCACCAAAGTGCTCACATTTACACTGGTGTAAACAGCAACAGTGTTTGGTGCCTAATATTTAAAAATGAACTTGGGGACAGTCTTAGGCTAAGCTTGGTGAATACAGAGAAGTAGTCCTAAGATTTAAAGCTTTTGCCCACCAGCCCTTTTCTGCTGAACAGAATGTTTCCTCTAAATGGAATGGATTTATACTTGCTATGCATTGGCATGAATCTCCCTGTGCTTGCATCATGGAACAGATCCTGCAGCCCAGATTTTCTTACAGTCATAAAATAGGCTGTGTCTCCCATGTTGTCCAAAGAAACACTAAAATCTATTGACTATGTCGTGTCTGACCAAGAGAAGTACCAGTACTGGAGTTTATTATTGACCATTCAATTAAAGTAACCCTTCTCTTGTGCTTGAGACTTGAAACAGTTTCTGATAATCAGGAAAGAATTATGGTAGAAATAAACTTTTGCTCTCAGCTCCTGACATGAAGGGACAGGCACAGCTTGATGAAGTCCCAAAGATTTGAAATAAAATGAACTTTTAGGTGAATTTCATTTGTTTTAACAGCATTACTCTTCTTTTACTCCAGTGAAGTAAAGATCAGAATGAAGTGCAAGGAGACAACCTCCCATAGTTTTGGGGAGGAATGAACAGGAAGAATTTTGAAATCATAAAATGGGACACGACCAGTGCATCTGTTTTTCAGTCAGCCTGAAGGATACCCATATAAGACAGAAGGAAAGGAAGGGAGGAGTAGCATACATCTATATTTTGCCTGCTCATAAAAGTGATAACATTAGACTTATGTTAGTTAAAACTTATTTCTGTGAAATTGATGCAGCTCCTCTGCGGGGCCATCCTTTGATCAGGTCCAGAACAACAATTGTCAGTCTGGCTTGAAAGGGCTCTGAATGTCTCACAGACTCCATATAAAGTAGAATAGAGTTTTAAACAGTGAGGCATCATCCAATTCAATAGCATAATTAAACAGGTGCACTTTTAGTGTGTTGAGAAGGAACAAAATACACAGAGTCTGCTCTAGTAGAAATTGTGGAATAAACTAGTTATGGTTTGGATCGTTACATCTTAGAGTAATGGCTGTTCTGTCTACCCCAAGGGTCAGCAGATTTCTGCCATTCAGTGGCAATCTGCAATTGCATTATAGCTAATCATGTCAAACTGGCAAAGGAAAATAACTCATTGACATTTTAAAAATGTGTTTTTAATGCATAATTTTTTTTAAAGACTGTGTGACCTACGTGTGAATAAAAATTTCTGCTGTTTGCTAGTTTTCTTTTATTGTAGTGAAATACATATTTTCCTGGAACTTGGCTCTACTGCAAATACCTTCAAATTTATTTCTTACATCTGCATGTCGCTTTGCTTTATTAGTCCCATATTTTCAAAGAAAAAGCATTTTTTTCCCTTTGACTCCAACAGAAAAGGGTCTTTCTGCAAAAGCATGTTTAGAAGTTTAGCTCCACATATGAAGGTGCATCCATTTCATGAAGGAAATTCTTGTTACACTTTGTAAATAAGACTTCATGAAAAATATATGTTATGTTCCATGGGTGTTAGAATTTGCAATTGCATCACCTGGGTAGTGTAGATGTATTATGTGCTTTCATTGCTAGGTAGATCTGCTAGAAGCATTTAGGTACATGCAGGCACTGAATATTGAAATTTCAAAGTCATCTCCAATGATTCATAAGTTTGTCACGATTATGACAAAAGATGTTGACTCTGAAGAAAGGAAAATAGTCAGCAAGTACTGAGAAGTTTTTATGTAGATCTACTTACATATCATGCTTCTTATCCAGCACCCCTCCTTCAACTTGATCTTATCTTGAAAGATAAATTTTTTGGAATTCTCCCAAAAATAAGAACTGTAAAACAGCATTTAATTTTGTCTGCAGCAAATGAACTTTTCCAAATACCTTGTGGTAATAAAAGAGAAATGAGCTGAAATAGATGCTTTAAAATAAACTGTTCATTATAGGTTTGCAGCTAATCTCAATACTATTATTTTTTTTAAATTTATTGGAAACATTTAAATATGAAGAGCCTTCTAGAACTGAAAAGGAAACAAAATATTATTTATTTAAAAACTTTTCCATGAGACGTGATGCTTTATGCATTTTAGTTCTGACAGTAAGGTCAGAACTCTCTGATAAGAAGAAACCTAATAAGAAACTCTTAATAAGAAACTTAAATTTAGGAAGGTAAAGAAAACATTTTCAAGAAATGCAGAATAATTCAGATCCAATTATCTGAAAAGGCAGAACAATGCATAAAGAGTGTCTGGCTAAGTACTAAACTTTGTCTTACTTAAGTAAAATAATGATACACTTATCTGATTAACTGTTACTTGGAAACATTTTCCCTGTATGTCTTGTGTCAAAGGTCATTAAGAAAGCATCCTGAAAGGTATAAGTGGTAGAACCTTAGGTTAAATTCCTACTTCATAGTCTGATTATGCTGAGATATTCAGATATTTAGCATCTGGTATGACAGAAAATGATATACTTGTGATCTAGACTGCAAGGATCAAACTCATTATCATACCAAATGAAATCATAGTCTTATTGAAAACTATGGCAAAGTTCCCATTAACTCTAGTGATCCTACAGTTTCCATTCATGCATTTTAACCTTGAGAACTATAGTAAAGCCACCCCCACCTCTAATCATACACACAGAGTTCTTTGCTTTTCTAGGTTTGGAGTTCTTACGTTGAGAATAAACACTGCAAACCACCAAGAAATGACAGGCAAATAGTAAGGGAAAGAAAGCATGCAAATAATTAGAAGCAAAAGATTTGAGAGAGAACACAGGATCCAAAATCTTTGGCAACAAGATGCAGTAGAAGACCATAAAGAAATTTAAAAGCAGAGCTGTCTGCTGAAAAAAGTAGAAGATTGAACCCTGAAAGAAGGAAGGGACTGTAAAAAGCCCTTAAAAGCAGGCAGGGATGGAGGGATAGGATGTGGTTGAGCATTCAGTTCTCATGCTGTGTGTAGGCTGAGCATTTAAAAATTCTACCACTTTAACAGGTAAAGCTATTACACAATGATAAGAAAGTTTATGTTCAATTGTTCTGAGCTGCTTTTTAACATTCACAGTGGTAGATCTAAACAAATCATCGCACTTTTAATGAAAATCACTGTGATGTCGATCTGTGCTTTGTTTCAAATGTTCTTGTTAGTTCCTCAATCAATGTACAAGGCAACATTTTCAAGTGCATTAAAATGATGCTGTTTACCACTGTTATGATAATGATGTCTCTGTAATGCCTAACAAATATTTATCCAGTTTGTCTAAATTGTCACAGTGACATTTCTAAAATTGTTTGTAGCAATTTTAATAATAGGGCCCCATATTGTATACCAGTTCCTTCAGATTTTTCTTTGGGTCTAAACATGGGCCCAGCTATTCTCACGTCAAACTGAGGTATGCTTATTTTATGGTTACTAGTGTGTGTTTTCATTGAACAGTTTAGCTTCAATTTATATCAGAATTTCACAAGAAGATACAGTTGATTCTATAGAAACAGTGAACTGTGAGGTTCACAGGGCATGTAGCACTCAATTTTGACAGCAGCACAGAAGAGTTCACAGTGATCACCTAAAGAATTAGTTCTTTCTGTTATTTGCACTGATTTGAAAAATAAGAGGTATTCAGCATCAGTCATGAAGTACTAGAAGTGGAAGGAAATAGACATGGGGACAACCTCAAAGCATCTTTTCACGAAGAACTGTTGTCTTACATTTTGTTGTCACTCATTTTGTGTTTAATTTACCTTTGCTTGAGATATATGTTGGGGAAATTCGTGAGGTCTAACAGAATGATCCATTTTTGACAGAATTTCTTTTTTCCTCAGTTGCTCTGTTTTGTAGTATCCTTTCCAATGTCTGTAGAAAACAGTCTATTAGAAAAAGAAACAAAACTGTATTTACAGTGTCATCAAGTATTATATCAGTTAAGTCAACACAATTACGGTTATAACATGTTGAACTGCCAGAGAAAAGCAGTTTACTTATTTGCTACTAAATTTATTGATTCAATGAATGTTGAAGCTGTTCATTAATTGTTCAGCATAATATTTATTGTGTATTCTGGAATATGTTTGAGAGAGTGGAAAGACAGGAAAGAAATAACAAAGCTGAACAAAACTGTTCTCCAAAACATTTTAATCCTAAAGAGTATTTTCACTGGAAACTAGGTACGTGTGAAAGTTGTGTCCTTTACATAATTTGTCTACACAGAAATTATTCTTCATCATTTTAGCTCAAGTCAAGTGTTCTTCTATATATTTTATTATTCCTTCTTTACCTTACCTTTCAAAACTTCTATGGTTCATCAACCATCAATAATTCCAAAGTTCCCAACCCCTCTTCCATGATCATCTTACTTGGAAATATCCACCAATCTTTTCTGAAGTTAACCAATTCTTCTTTTCATTCTCCAAAACAAAATAATTAAAGAGACATGTAGGCAGTAAATGTTCTGTTTGTCCTTGATCGTAATTTCATGTGGGTTGTTCCAGGATATTGTCCTGTCCTGAGCTGCCTCAGCACTCCCCTATCATGTGCACTTTACCGTTGTATCTCTAGGCTGTTTACAAGACCCTCATTTTAGCCCAGGGATAGCCCAAGTACTGCTGCACTTTCACCAATTGCTCTTGGTATTCAAAAGTGGCAGTTTATCATGCTCTGTCTGATCTGAGTCACTGTTTTCAGGCAAAAGCATTACCCTCAAGTAGAGCCTTAATCTCCAACAGCTTAGTCTAGGCTGGTACTCTGACCAAGAAAGCAGACCATGCATTCCATTCCTAATCCTATGAGTTGGATGGTCGCCTTACCAAAGAGGCATTTAGAACCATACTTACACACCAAGGTGATTTTGCCTTTTTTGAAACCTTCATAAATTCTCCGACCTTTCTCTATTTTGTAGAATATCCCTGAGCGTAGTTTACTGTACATTGATTTTAATAAGCATTCTCTACAGACCAATATGTATAACGTTGCAAATGGTATAATACAATTTTCCTCCACTGAAATGCTACAGAAAATTGCGCATTTTATACAGACATGTGCCACATCAATACAGTTTTTATATTTTATTTGTAGCTATTGATCTCAACAACATAATGAAAAATTGATTGCAATGAAGTGCACTACTTCTTAAGTGTAAATTTCAATGTCAAATTACTTTTATCTATGCTTCCCAATTATAGATGAAGCTTATATATTTATATATGTTTGCTTTTACAAAACTCTGGATCAGTGAATTAGATATGACAAGAATCTACTGGGTCAATAGAAACCTTGTTGCTCTCACTAAAATATGATTCCAAAATTAAATACACTAGTTCCCTTTCTTCATTACGGAAAGAATCAAAGCTTCTGCATGTGGTATCACCTTCCTGGGCAATTTTATAATTTGAAATAAGATCCTAAATCTTAAGGGGATATGGGCATACATAGTATTTTATTGTGTGGGAAAACACTGAAATTCATGCACTCACTCCGGAACCTACATGGCAAAACAAAAAAGGAGCAGGATATTCTTTTGTTATCTCTTGAGACCTTATAATTCTTGAAGAAAATATTAGTGTTTGGGAAAACCTTATGTTATTAGAACGGACAAAAAATGTGAATGGCTTCCATACTAGGCAAAGGAAAGGCATTGGTTTCTATTTTCTGCATTGAAAAGATAAAGTAGCTCTATTTCTGCACCTCCTTCCTATCCTTTTGGGGAGATCAGACTGGGAAATTCAGACTATTCTGCTGGGTCACAAGCAGAGGTTACCTCCAGAGAAAGATCCCTCACTCACTCTGCTTTCTGTGACTGGGGCACTTAACACAAAATTGCTTCTGCTTATAGAACCACTTAAAAATAGCAAAAACATTGTTGATTTAATTAAACACATTGCGTGTTTAATAGTCAACAAAAGAGTCAGGCATCCATCTAAGCTGGTCTGCCTAGTTTCTTCCACTCAGGGAATAGACATGGTAACCTCTGAGATAGTAAAATTAATCTCTTTCTAAGGTGATGAGATTGAATGCCCTTTCAAAAGTGTCTGTCTCTTTGCATTGATGATATAGGAACCAGAGATGATTACTTCAAACTATGGGCTCTTAGGACCTATGGTTGCAGAGGATAGATCTCACCATAAAACTCCCTGTACTGGTAAGCAAATATTGGCTTGCAATGATGCTGTGGCATTTTTCAACTACTATCACATAGATAAGAAATTCAATTAGCTTACTGTCATGAAGGCAGATTTTGGAAATGTTTGTAGGACTCCCTCACTGTGGGGTTCCGATGCTGATTAACACCAGTGTGCCATGGCCTTCCCTGTTCCGCAAGGAACAGCCCTTCTAGGAGCCCTGGCAATACCACTAAGCAACCAGTGATTTCAGCAAGAACAGCAATATTTTGGCCGTAAGTGATTTCAGCTCTTACAGTTTCAGCTCTTGTGATTTCAGCTCTTCTAATGCCACTCTTGTAAAATCACCCAAAATGCGGACACCAGGGATGGAGAGAGAGAGAGAGGAGTCTTGTACAGCAGTTCCACAGNATTTCAGCAAGAACAGCAATATTTTGGCCGTAAGTGATTTCAGCTCTTACAGTTTCAGCTCTTGTGATTTCAGCTCTTCTAATGCCACTCTTGTAAAATCACCCAAAATGCGGACACCAGGGATGGAGAGAGAGAGAGAGAGGAGTCTTGTACAGCAGTTCCACAGGTAGCCTTTATTGTAAGCTATCCTGCAAAGGGGCAGATATGAACAAGATCACCTACCTCTGGAGGCACAGACAGGGGCTTTTTATGGGGAAGGTAGGGGGTGGGGTGGAAATCCTTTGGCCAATGGGGTAAGGGCTATTACCATAAAGAAACAAGGCATGTTGGGAGTGCCTCTGAACTCACCCTGAGTGTGAGGAAGGTTTCTTTATGCCTGGGGAGGTTCTTTTTGCCCTCACTCCTCAATGCTCCAGGAGCGTGCAGAGAGCTCCTGTGCCAGGAGATCACAGCCCTCCACAGGACTCCAGGTGAAAAAAGGAGATGAGTGGTTTTGGTTTGGAATAGTGTCCCAGTTCTTCAGTTTCTCAGTACAGAAACAAAAGTGTCTTCCCAAGATGGCTGCAGATGCAATGCTGACTGGAGAATGAAGAGGGAAATAATGTCTAGGGCAGATGATTTACAGCAATCTGCCTTTTTTAGCACTGCCAGTAAAAAGAACTTGCCCAATACATGGGGATCATCTCAGACATAATCTAGTGTTCAGAATTTTTTTTTCTGTCCCTACAAAATGACATACTCTCTCTACTTCCATATCTGTTTCTATTAGAGGGGGTTTGCCTTCCTCAGAACAGGATAGTTGGTTAACTTTGTTGTGACCAGTTGCTAAAAAGTGAGGAGTAAAAGGTTGTTTCACATACTGAGGTACAAACAAAACACATTTTCTTATGTACTTGTGCTTTGTACTTCTCCAAACAAAAATTTCGACATCAACAGCACTGCTGTCTTATAAAGAATGTTTCATTTTCATGAAGGTGTAATTCACGCTGAAGTCTATTCTATAGTGGTAGTATTTATAAGTTCTCCTCCTGTTCAGCTGCCTATGTTCATGACATTTTTTGATATTTTATACTATCTATCTTTCACATTTGGTTTATATCTGTCATGGATTCAAAATTCATTGGAAATCAAGTTGAAAATATGACTTCAGCATGGTGGCTATTGTCTGCAGGAAGGGCTTACATAAAAATCTAGTCTCAGCTGATGAGAGCTATTTTCCCCCTTCACTGCACAAGCCAAATTTTGTTATAAGCTGACATTGATGAAGTGATCCCACTCTCCCATGCTAGACAGGTATTCACTTTGACCCTGTCCTCAGGCAGGTAGTTGGTTCACAATTTTAGGATATGCTGACAAAGACAACACCAAACACTATTTCAATAGAGCCTGACTTTTATTGTTTCCATGCATTTGTCTGAGAATGGAGTTTTACAACTTTGCAAATTCACTTCAAGACACACTGAAGAAAATGTCCTGAGGATTTGCATATTTCATGACTGATTTTTAAATACAACCCACAAAGGAACTTAAAAGCTATGCAAATCTTTAAAGAGTAGAAGATGATACTCTTACAAATTAGATAATTATTGTTATTATAGTTACTGACTAGCAATCAATGAAGGCTTCAGTGTGAGCTGGACTACATGAAGGATGCAGTAGCATACCCATGTAGAAAGAGGACTTTTTCCTGCTACTTATAGTCCTGTTCTTCATTTAATTCCACGACATGAATAGGCTCTATGCACCTAAAAATCTTCCCGAGAAGTTAGTCTGAGCTGTATTGCCACCCACAAATACATCAGCAAACAGGGAAAACTCAAAATAAATCACAATAATCGTATAGTGAAAGCTCAGATGATTTTCACATGACTCTTTGAAACCTAAGTGTGTCATACTGAGACCAGGCTGAACAGTGTTTCCATCACCCTAATTAACTTACTGATGTTTCAAAGCAAAGAGCATGTCAACACAGCTGTATGAGGGATGAGCACGCATGAGTAGTTGGAAGAACTATAAATATTAAAACCAAATAAACTGAGGTGGAAATTGGAAAGCTCCAGAAAGAGGGCAAGGAAAAGCTTAAAGAAAGATTTAACTGGGGAGTTGTCATTTGCAATACTGCTCTTTAACAGATGAAAATTGTCCAGAAATTGTCTAAAATAAAACAAACCATCAAATACTGAAATAACTGTGGAGATAACAGATGTGATGTTTCTAAGAAGTTAGTTATTTAAAAGGGTGTTCCTCAATAAAGGAAGTTTAAGAACAGTTACTGTAGTTAATGCTTTATTTACTATTTAATGCAATTTATTTACAGGTTGAGCCTCTTAAGAGAGCTGTCATTGGTGTCCTGCATTGTTTGACCAACTGAGAACATCAACAAAGGCTCAGCTACAAAGCCAACAACTGCAGCATCCAGGTCCTCTGAAAAGACTGTTGCCCATGTGAGGAACAAAGAAATAGGGGAAGAAATATCCAAACCCTGGTAAAATTGTGGTGAACACAGTCAAAGAGGAAAGAACTGCTAACTTATGTTTCTGAGATAACATCTCATTTTAACTTCCTTAGCATTTTTCTAAGGTAATAATATGGATAATATGATACATATTTCCTCAAACTTTCTATTGTATGCCAAAAGCTAGTGACATATAATGACTGTTAGAAGGGGTGTAAAACTGTTGCCTCACACATCATCAGATTACTTAGAGTTTGAGTTCAATTGTCAATGAACATATGAAAAATATACAAACAGTTACTCTGACCATCTCATCCAGAAAAAAATATATTGGTCCTACCTTATCAGACACTGAAGCATTCAATTCCCTGTTCCCAGATCCTTAATGAAAAGAAATATGTAACCTAATTCCTATTAGGAAAATCAGAGCTTTGTTGGTGTTTTTATTCCATGCATAACTGAGAATAGGACTGAGAAGTCTCCAGAAATTTTTTTTGAGCCTTCAGGAAAAAACTGGGAAAAGTTCACCAGAGAGGTTTTGTAGTCTCCTTCCCTGAAGATATTCAAAGCTGTTCAAAAGTTGGACATTTCAATTAGTTGCTCTTTCATCCTTTCCATGATTCCTTTTCAGTCCCTAATGGGCATATTTACAACAATAAATTAAAAAAAAACAGTTCGAGGAAGTGTACTAGTTAGCAGTAGCGAGTGAAACTAGACCAATATTTTGAACATTTAGGTAGACTTTACATTGCTCATATGTTGGTTTATTGCACCATTTTACACAGATAGCGAAAGAACCTTGAAGAAATGTTTTGGATGTAGTCATGTTTCCTTCTGCTTTAGTAATAGAAGCATTTATTCTGTCCATGAAGTGATATAGCTCGAGCCAAGGCTGTGGCATAGGAAGACTGAGTAAATTATTTTGTGCTGATTGAAGAAAATGAATTATTCTTTATCCAGCTAGGGTAACCAGTAGTTACAGCAGAGCTTGTCTACATCAAATGTCAGCAACCTGTATGGCCAAGTGATAGAAAGTTTTAAAAATTATCCTATTGGTCACAAAGGGCTTCTTGATAGGTATTTGACACTAGACACCTCATTATGCCTATGCTTTAAGAAGTTGCGCTCAGGCTTTAATAAAGGGTGTTAATAGCCTTGAGTTCAGATATGCATGACATTTCTAGGTTGCCAAATGCAAGTAAAACGTTATTTTTCACTGGCCTTACCTTCAGCATTCACTGATGTGATCTATACACCATGAATAGGGTTCTACTGTATTCTCTTCTGTTTTGACAGTACCAAGGAAACCCTTTCATCTGTTGCAATTAGTTTGGCATCATTATTTCCCACTGACTTAGTAAACCATTCAGCAGTTCTTTTGCTGGTTGTCTTTCCACATCAACATCAGTAGCAGGATAAGAGAAATGTAGTGAGTTTCCAGTTTTAGGTTGTACATATAGGACTTGGTGGAAATTATTTCTGTCCTCTCTTTCTCCAATACATTCTTTAGAAGACGTTTGACTGTGTTGCTTTGTGGGACTGTGTGCAATTGGATAAGGAAACATTCAATGATTTTACAGCTGTATATCTGATCTAGTTTAACTTGAGGAAATAGAAAGTCACATAACGACTTTCAATCCTTATAATTAATTTGTTAAACAGTAATAAAAAGAGTCCTCTTGCCTCACAGCATGCAACAAAAACTAATTCATATTTTAGAACTTTTAGCTGAATTTCCTACTTTTACTTCTAGAATTTCAGATCTCTCTTCATTTGTCCATTAACTGTCTTGCTGTCAGATATTGTGATGTAACAAATGTCATGCATTAAAAGAAAATGGACATTTTATTAAGGTGGCCAGACAATGTGACCTAGTACATATTGGGACAACACCTGGGAGCCTCTGGAGCCTCTTGCAACTGAAAACTAATTTTTCCTCCCCTTGGGAATTCTCTTTAGCACCATTTTGTTTAGTTTGTATAAGTTCAAGTTTCATCAAAATAGTATTTATTTGTATAAAACTGTACACCAGATGTCTGCAACCATGAAGCCTATAAAGTATTTTGTTGCCAATATGACCCTGATGGTTTCAACAATTATAAACTGAAGCAGGTCTGTTTACACAAGGCTTTAGTGTTAAACTATATGCAAACATAACTATGTGGACTCAGAGACTCTAAGACAGACACATCCAGTTTCACAAATATTCCAGCAAATGAAATCTTGGAACTTGTAATCTACTAAGTATAGCACAAAGAACATGAAAATCACGATGCAGTAGTACTTAGCACTTATATATAGCACTTTACATCTTCAAAGTACTATGCTAACAATATCTAATTAATCCTCCTCAACTAATTAATCCTTTCCAGATCAGGAAGCTGAGACACATTAATTACAATTATTATTTATGTACTTATATAGCACCATAGGTGTGCATGCCACTTTACAGACTTACAGACCAGTCCCTCACTATTATAAGCAGCTAAAATTTGTCTTTAATTCTAATAGGAGAAACTTTGTGGCATGCAATACTTAGAGGAAAGACTTTCCCTGGAAAAGTTTACAACTGTGCACCAGATTCTGCCACCAGATTTTTATGTAAGAAAACATGGTAAAAGACAGCTGGATATAAGAAGCTATGTTGCCTTTTTCTTTTTCTTTTTTTTTTTCTTTTTCTTTTTCTTTTTTTTGGTGCTTTTTAAAAATTGTTTTTAAAGAAAAAAATTACTGTTGTGTATGAATTGGTTTTCAAGAAGTTTAGGACGTCCAAGCCTCTCAACACATGAATTATCAACAGCATCAACTTTTACAAATGCTATCTGATTTTGGTAGATTCTTATGCTGTGTGTCTTACACATTATGATGGATGGAGAAGATCCTGAAATTATGAATTGCTCCATTTTCTGGACAAAGTATATAAATGCTTATATTTTCAGTTCCTTTCTAAATAACAGTTTCAATTGTCTCAGATTTAGGGTTTTTGTACTGAAGGTCTAGTTCTATTCATAGCGGAAAATTTCCCAGCACAGCACAAAACAGAGTTTATAGACATTATTAATCATTATGTTAAAAATTACTTAATCTGTAGCACTAGTTCTTTAGTAGAAGTAAGTGTAAAATTAATGATACCCTGGTTCCCAGCCCTTAGATGAAGGAATGTTATGGGGAAAATAGAGAATACTTTAATAATGATCAGAGTGTGACCTATATCCCAATTCAACTTCTACCCTATCAAGACAGTCCTTGTTACTAGCAGAACACCATGCAAAGAAATTCAAGGCCTTTATCAGGAATAAGCTCTAGCAACCAAAACTTATTCAGGAAAAATAATTGTTAAAAACTTGTAAGCTGGTTCAAATCTGAGCACACTGCTCCATGTAGAGCAATAGGTTGCTCTATTAAATGTAGACAAACATAAGACAAACTAATTTCAATGTATTATGAATGGTCTAGGAATATCTTTAGAAACAGACAGAAAAATACATGTAAGGGAAAGTATTTTTCAGTCTGAATATATGTGCTCATATCATAGCCTATGATATTTGCTGCATTTTAATCTCAGACTTCAAGTCTGTATTTGATGTTCTATGAAATTCTTCATATCAAGTGGATGGAATAAATCTTCTCTTTTAGAATTTCCTAGGCTGAGGGGGTTAGAAAGTATATGGCTCAGACCTCAGAGAGTAAGTTGTAGCAAAAAACCAAAACTGAAAAACTTTGGATTTTTATGTTTGTGTATTGCATATTCACTATTCTAAAATATTCACTGCAGTTCTTCTCCTGACAACAATTCAGAAGCCTCACATTTTAAATATAGATAAATGGAATTCAACTTTTGAATTTTTGCACAGTTTGCTTAGCTGTGACTAGCTATACTGCTTCTATATTATAGCTCTTGACCAAAAGTGAAGAACATATTTGTTGTGGTTTTTTTCCCTGGTTGAAACTTTAAGGGTTATTTAGGTAAGGAGAATGTAATTTCCTGAATTGGCATTTGTCCAATATATGTGGTTTGACCTTCTAATGGACATTTGTTTATTTAAAGTAGCAGGGCACAATCAAAGACCAAGGGTATTTTCAGAGAGGCAGGTGAGGAAGTGAAAAGAGGGAGCACCAATAAAGAATTCTGATCAGAAATAAAACACCTAAAAGTGTATTGAAATAGTGTTCTGCTGTACTTCAATTAATCCCAGGCTGTTATAACTCATGCAACTAGTACTTACAAGATAAATAATATAAGCTGACGCCAACCAGTCTCATGTTTTCATTAGGATAAGCCATTATTATAGAGTGCTTCAGATGCATTGAGTGACAGTGAACTTTCTGCACTTGTGGTGTTGTGGTGCAGTGCTTAGTCCTCCCATGGGCTCAGGCACCCAGGCTTAAGCCTTGCTTTGTGTTTGTGCAGAACATCCGCCAACCTAGTAAGGTAGAAATGAGTAGCAGTTTATGGAGTAAGTGTTTCTGTTTACTTCTTTTCTGTGTTTGGTTTGTTAAATGGGAATGCCTTAAGTAGTAGAGTGCAATTGGCAACTTAGAGCTGGACTGACATTGACCTCTTCTCCAGGCTTCTAAAGCACTCAGTCTCAGGAGAAAAAAACTCAAGGCCTGTGTTTTTACAACTACTACTTTAATGTTTCAACAGCCTTAGATGAAATCTACCTTCCTCTGACTTTTCATGGACCTAATTCAAAGCTCAGTGATGCTTTTACTTTCACAAAATTTCTGAATGACTGAAAAAGCCAATGCTAAGGAATTCACAAATACTGCATCCTCACTCCTCTGCCCCCAGGAGCTGAAGTAAGTTTCACCATCATCTGGAATGAAAGCCCTTATTATTTCATTGAATAAACACTGTACATGTATTACCACTATTGCACACCATTAGTGATAGCATTCAAATGTAAGAATTCCAACCAGTCTTCATCACAGTTCAGATTACTCTATCTGTGAACTAATTATTGCTTTGTTATTTAAGTCTTCTGAAAGCAACCACCTACAGAAGGATGAATTTCACTGCAAAAATCGGAACAAACTGAAAGACAGACACAAAAGGAAATGTTGAATACAGTTCAGTGCAGGAGCTGAGAGACAGCTTCACCATAGTCACTAACTATCCAGATATCTATCATGACTTTGGAGAAGTGTATCTAATGAAATGTGGAAATGGAAAAATTGTATGGAGCGTGACTGGAATTTGTAGGGGGTCTGGAAGCAAAACAAGAGTTTTCAAAAATAGATATTGCACTGAGATTAAGGCCAGTGGCTGAAGGATGGATGCAGAAGACTGGGAGATGGAGAAAACAAGTGACCAATTTAAAATTGTAAGGATGAGAAAAGCCACTACTGATTTGTTTAATTAAAGGGGACATGGAGAACCATCATAGAAGGAAGAAGTCCCCAGCCATATGTTTAGGGTGATGCAAGACTGATGGAATGAAAAGAAAAAGGCACATAAAGACTGGTCAGCTTTAACTTGTTCTTTAGACCAGCACAGTGTTATGTTTCAAGGCAAAATACCTAAATGTGGACCTCTCTTGCCACAAGTCAAACGTCTGAATGACAGCAACTCATTCATTTCAGAGGAGGATTTTATATCAATGAGAAAAGATAAATGATGAAAGAAAAGGAATTTCTGATGATTGGATCTATTTTCTGAGAATCTACTCTTTTTCTTCAGCTGTCAGCCATGAGCAGTATATGAGAACTTTCAGAATATATGGGCAAGATGACCCTCTGAAGATGTCAAGTGGAAGCTGGGGTTTAAGTTGTTGCTTTCTGCCTGCTTTCTTCTCTCTTCATCTACATTATTCCCTTTCTCCCCCTTCCTCCCTCTTCCCTTCTTGTCTTTCTTGTTTTCTTTCTCTTCCTTTCATTATAGGCTCACACCATGGAGTTTTTGAACAGCATGGCAACATATCATCAAAAGCAGCAAGCTCAGAGACAGTGCTCAGGTCATCCTCCCAACTTGCTCCATGAAACCAGCTAGTTCCTGTGCACTGCTTGCTGACAGTAGCTGATTCTTTGTTGATAAAGAAGGGTCAACATATATAATCAGATTTGTGCTATTCCTTCCCATGATCAAAAGGAGGAGGTTCCATCTTCCCTCATTTGAAATCTTTGCTGAAGTACACAGTCAGCAAACCTACCTACTAAGTGCCTCTACAATTATTATAGGTTTGCAGATTTTTTTCTTTCCTCAGTCACCTCTGCCACCCTTGATAAAAACAGAAACTGCGGGTTTATATTAAAGCTCATGTAGGAATGAAGCTAAAAGGAAGAATCTTTCACTCCACAATTCCAATATTGATAAATTAAGGCCTAAAATGCCTTTTTGTATTTCAAAAAACATTCAGAGTCCATGCTTAAAATCGAGATTAGCTCCATCAAGAAGCAGTAAATTCAGCAATAAGATTTAATCTCTGTGACACTCAAAAGACAAGATTCAATTATATTCTGTGATCTTAATTGAATTACAAAACCGCCCTCAAAAGTAATGACATTATTTTATATTTTCCCCAAGCCCAGTTTACTTGGATTGAAAAGAATTAAATAAGCCATAGTTTCAGAAAAATATGTTTGTTTTTGCTGCCTAATAATTCACAGCTTTGAGGAGAAGCTAATATCCTTTAAGTAAAAGACTAATATCTATCTCTGGAAGTGCTTTTTTTGACCCATCTGGTTTGTCAGAAAAGTCTCCTACCTCTGATATTTATACAATATCATGCAAATGTCAAAATCTGAATGTCATCTTCAAAGACCCTTTTATGTCAGGCAACCCCTTTATAGGGAAAAAATAAACAATTTTATGTATGCATGCTTGATGCCAGTCCAATTAATAAAAGCCTTTTTTGCTATGCTTGGCTACAAGCAAGTTTCTCTTTTGAAAATGAACAGAGGGAGAATGAGATAAAAGGTCTGTATTGTTTCCTTGCAAATTTTACAGTTTCATTTTTAATTTGTGTTTGGATGTGAGGATCTTGGTGCAGATGGTGTGATAGTCCACAGTATGTTCTGAGAACCTGAAATGATAACAAAGATATGCAAATTGAGAGGGTGCTTTGGATGAAAGCCAGGATATCCAATTTCACAATAGCTGAAAACAAATTGATGTGCCCAGCAAACTACACAGAGTAGCACTAGGAAATGTAACAGTGCCAAAACAAATTATATTAATGACCTGAGCAGTTTGTTGAACTCTATTGGCTAGCTTAATGTTGGTTACATTTGTCTGCATTGGCACTTCGTTTACTGCACAAAACAACTTTTGTAAATGAAAAAATAATAATAAAAAAAAAAAACCAAAAAAAGCACTTAATGAAAAATCAATCTTGGTAATTGCAAAATAAAGTTATACAGGAATTATTTTTGCATCTGAGAAATGTCCACCATATTTCCTGTGAAACAAATTAGAAAAGTAGATACCCTTGTAATTCAGAAATAAGATTTGAAATTATTTTTTATGAGGAAACACAAATCTCAACCTCTTTAATATTTCAATCTAGATCAACATTACATTTAATATTAACAAAACAAATTACAACATCTCTATTATTTGTTAGAGAAACATAAAGGAGTTGCTTTCAAAGAAAATATATCGGTGTAAGACCACTGTATGAACTAATCCTGAAACAGTAGCGTTATTCACATTTTTGCCAATGTTAAAATGAGAACCTGAGCCCTTGGCTGTCATTTTTGTCTTCCCCTCCTCCTTCCATTAAATGAAAGATTCCTGTCTCCAAGTGAATCACATTAAACAGACTTTAAAAAATTGTTCCTCCCCTAAACTATGCTTAAATAGATGAGAAAAAAAGTCTGCCAAGAATATTTGTAGATTGACTGTCCCTTAACAGTTCATATATTTTTACATGAGTATCTTTCTTCTATTTAGAATAGAAAGTCAAAGACACTTTCCGTTTTCACAAAATCACACGTTCACAATGCAGTGAATTGAGTGCACCTTTCACATATTTCAGTACTCCATATTCAAAAACATATTTGAACTACCCAGATCCATAATCTGTATCTTTTCAAAGCCTGATTTTGGAATTGATTCTAAACACATTAAACATTTTTATTTACAAATACCATAAATAAATTTGGCATAGTAGTGGATAAAATAAACTGGTTTTTGATGTGTTGCCCCTGCAGTCAATAGGCTGCATCCCCAACTGGCTGAAGAATATTAGAGTTTCACCCAGTCTAAGATATTCAGACACCAGTGAACTGTGTATCTTGTTTTAATTTCCAGAAATACCAATACTACTTTGCTAATCTAAAAAATAAGGACATTTTATAACTTAATAAATAATAATAAAAATAGTGGCAGATGCACATCCTATCTCCCATACTTCGTGTACAACTGTGACTTAAAATCGTTATGAATTGGTGTCATATATCAAAGTGAGAAACTTTACTTATTGCTTGCAATTTAATTTTAATCTCTTACAAGAACAAAAACAATATTGGCAGGGAATTCATTGAATGCTCAGTATGAAGACAATGTGCCTCAACTCTTAAATGTCACCTATTGTAGATACACTTATATTCGTCCTACTGCCACAAATCTCTTCATGTGAAAAACACGTGCAGCCATATTTTTCACTTTCGTTGACTTTAGCTTTCCATGTAACTAAAAAGTATGTAGTTCAAGACAATGTCAATACCCTAATTGCAGTTATTGCAATTTCACAGACATGCATAAAGCAGACTTGCAAAATACCAAACCCATAAACAAAACCCCCCAACCTTGTATGCCTCACAAAAAAAAAAAAAAAAAAAAAAGTCCCAACACCCCAAAGCCCCTTTACTACAAGGAGTGTTTTTCCCTCGTACTTTGTTTCTCCTTCAAAGATCTCAAAACTTGAATCCAGAAGCATCCTTCTCCATGAATGGACTTGATCTGGCTATCAGAGAGCAATGTTTCAGTAAGTCCTACAGCACCACTCGTGCAATGGTCCTGAGCCTAGAAGTGTTTCCCATGGGCAATTTGTCATGGGAGAATATTGATGTGGAGTTATGGTAATTCAAAGCGGACTGAAGTGGACGGGGTAAAGAGAACAGAGGAAAAGGGAGAAAGACAACTAATTGTCTCCTTCTTGGTCCTGAGGGACTTATAAAACATAGCCCAGATGTATAGCTCCTAGATAAACAATTTCAGGGAATCTAAAGTTGATAGTCACAGGTTAGATGCCTCTTTTCATATGAACAAACAACATGTTTAAAAGGCTTCATGGCCTCCCCCTCAGAAAACAAACCCCATTCCTGTGACAGGGTAGCAATCACATACGTCTCCAAAAAAATGTGTGGGAACGACCCACACCGTTCCTTAAGCCTTCTCTGCTTGTGATAACAGGAGGAGGTGATCTGGCTCTGTGGTTTTTACCTCATCCAGCATTCAGAATGATTCATAGAGTGAACACGGAAGATTTTAAAAGGTAGGATAAAGGTTTCTTTACTTGGTGGTATGCACTGCATGAAAATGTAAAAGTTTCTTCAGCTAGTTGGGTGTGGGGGAGATAACACAAGTCAGCCTGGGAAGTCCCTATAGGCTCACATGACTGGCCTGGAAATATGGAAGACAAATTAGGTTGGTGGTTTTCTTTTTTTTTTTTTTTTGAAAACCACCTCAAGAGAAATGCACATACCATAATTTTTTTAGATTTTTCTTTGTTTTTTTAAGGCCCATGTCTCTATTTATTTTGCTTTTCCCCTTGTAAAATTAAGAGCCTGGGTTCTCCTGAGTGTACCTGTGCAAAGGAAGAAGTGGAATAAAGGAATGGAGAGGTAAGAAGCTTGTGGAGTTTATAAGCTTTGATGTTGTTCACCACTTTTTATGTTAATTGCGGGTTTTCATTAAGAAAGTCCCAAGGTGTAAATTTACTCCATGCTTACAAAAGTGCTGGGGTTGCCTGACAGTGGCACCAATGCTTCCACATCCTGCTCCAGGCTTGACATAATGGGACTGCACCAGAGCCATGGGCACTGCCTAGAGGGCAGGTCTGCAAGACCTCCCTGTGCATCTGCCGCGGGTAAAAAGTGTGAGTAACTCGGAGCCTTCAGCAGCTGTCTCATGACCTGAGAGAAGCGACTCGGCTTCACCCAGTCTCTGATTGAACAGAGTCGCGCCTGCACCAGAGCTCCCGCAGGGTCTTGGCTCAATTCACCCACAGCGGTTTAATTTAGGCAGGGAAGTAAAGAGACAAGGAAGAGTTCTTTTCCGCTTATTGCCAGCAGCTTTTTATTTCTGGAGCCATAGAGGGCGCAGATAAAAGCAAAAAAATGGCCGTCGGGGGTGTCTGTTATATCCCGGAAGCGAGGAGAGGGCAGTCAGGAGAGAGCCAATCACTGCGGAGGATTACAATGACAGGGGCACCGCCCAGCCACTCAGCTGTCCGCACCAGCAGAACAACCAATGAGCTCCTTTTGGGTGGGGACCGCCCCTCCCGCCATGGCCGGTGAGCCCCGCGGCGGCCTGGGGATTGCCACCCCCGGCTGCATGGCGTGGGGGGGAGAGATCCCAGCCCTCACGGCTCCGGCATGGCGGGGCCAGGCTGGGCCGTCACGTACCCCCAGAGGCACTGCAACATGCATCAGGTTACACCCAAGTGCTATTGGGACCTGCCCCTGTTGCAGAAGGTGCACATCAAAGGCCAGGTCCCACCGCAGCTGATAGAGAAATATCTGCTCCCCACCAGAGGCGTGAAATCAGGTCAGAAAGTGACAGCCCCACCTGAGACAGTCCTTGCTTTGCAGTGGTGGGTTACAAAACTGAGACTTTCAGTGGAAAACTGGGAGCAGCTCCTGCTTGTATGAAATGTGCAATGTCTCTTTTTAGCCGTGCGCTCTCAAGCTTGAGGTGCTTGTTCCAAACACTCTCATCTCCCACTGACTTCATTCCTCTGCATTACTCCCACACTCCCCTCAGTAGGTGTGCAGTGCTGTGCCATTTATATGTTGCATACAATGTGTCTGAGAGAAGTTTAGCTTTTCTAATTAGGTACAATGCTATTTTAAAAACCATTTTTTCATAGCAAGTTGAAGGTGTAAGTGCGAACTTGACACACATTTGTCAAAGGAAATAATAATAATAATAAAATCCTCACAAAGCAATTAATAGCTTTTATTAACTGATGTGTCTATGTAACAGCAAAATATACGTTTTAGATGAGCCTGAAAAATGACCCTTGGTAAAAAGCTTACTAAAAGTAATACCTTGGAGCTGTCCATCAGTTGCACAGACGCACACAAATCCTGAGCAGCGAGGCAGTGTACTCTCTGTCTTCATGCATAATACATACAAAATAGGTGAAGTGGTATGTAAAGTGAATTTTAATTGGTTATAATTGTCATTTCATTTAGTAAAGTATTGTCTGGAGACCAGGATATCAATTAGCACTCTATGGACTCTGTTACTTATGAAAATATGCATATATAGAGATGATGTGCTCTAGCAGCAGATATACTTTAATTAAGAAAGTGGTACAGTAAATTAAAGACATTTAAAGTATTAATTAATTGGTGTATAGATCCATTCTGAGTTTCAACTTGGAAAAGTTAGATCACTGTTTATGATTTCAATGAGATAAGATATAATTGTCCATTCTGTGTTCTTACTAGATTTTTAAAGGTGTTCATTGCCACAGCCATGTTAGCTTTAAGATTAAATAAATGTACTTCTTCCCAATACAGCACTTGTTTCATCGTAAATCGGAGCTGCTTAAAGTTATCATTTATTCATACTAAAATATCAACCAGAAATGTTTTGTCAGGAGTCTCTATGCTGCTCTTTGTGTATATGTCCTTCAAATCCCTTGGTATTAATAAACATCCCAGCATTAATAAGCTAAAGAGAAGTGACTGATGTATTCCACACTATTATTAAATTGTTGGTAACCAAGGCTGGTATGTTGGTTTGGTTTTTTTACCTGCTGCTTCTTCTTTTCCATGGGGGATGAAGAGGGACCTGTCCCTTTTTAACCACTCGCTCTGAATGACTTTTATACCCAATATAAGTGAGAAAAGAGGATGAATGTCACCTCTCTTCTCTTTCTCCTCCTGTCGATGCATACTCCTTCTTTTGATTGACAGCTACTAATAACCTTCCTGCCCTTAGTGCCATGGAGACACTTTATTAGGACAAACAGCCAAGGAAATCTAGGAATGAAGCCAAGCCTGCAGTGAGTTATTATCGGGCTTGTATTTATCTCAGCTTTGTAATTTTTTTCAGTGATATGCAAATCCTGAAATAGATCTTCTTCTGTTGAAGGACAGGTCCCTCTGTTAATTGATCCACTGAGATTCAGCCTAACCTCTTTTAGCTATCAGCCAGAGAAACAGGCTACATAAAAGAGTCTCAGTGCTGTATACAGTTCACATAAATTCACTGTGCATTCTACAAGGAAAACTTCCGCACAGAAAATGCATTTTTAGTTCCTGAACATATTTTACATATCAGTGCTATCTGCATAACAGATCAAACTGATTTGTTTATTTGTTTATTAGATATGTATGAGGGTACACTCTTATAATCAAATGCGATTTTTGATGGAGCTTACATTCTTTCTGGAGTGATACACCACAAACATGTATTGTAAAAACACATTAAATGAAATTCAGACATAATGAAAATGCATTTGTTCAAAATCACCATTAAAAAAAAAAAAGCTACATTACAGAAACACTTTATTACTGAGCAATTTGACTGTTTGGGAATTAGCAACACAGGTGCATCTCCCACATGCCTCGAGATTCTGCAAACATTTTTTGTTTCTTTGTGAAGATTTGCAACAAACAGGTAACATTGATTCAAATAGGTTTTTAATAGCATATTAATAACAGCAGCAGGATGGATTGACTTCTGTTTTGTCTTTCCACAGAGATAGGTCCATTTAGTAAACAATCTATTTGACAGAGAGCAGAAGTGGTAACAAAGGAAAATGTTCATGGAAACACCAATAATAATAATCATTACAATCACAGTAATGTTAAAGAGTCCGGAATGAAAAAGGATCAGCACTAAAAATGGCATTATTTTCAGATTTACGTAGCATCTCTCATCCGTAAGGATCCCGTAGATCTTTATCAACCCCTAGTGCAGTGACATCAGTACAAGTGTAGCTATTGCTGGGGGAGGGAAGATAATCCAAGAAGGGGCAAATTTGGAGATGAGTTCAATTCTGCTGAAGAGTGAACTGGCGTCAGTAATGCTCACGCAGTGCGGACCAGCTTACATTCTGACACCTCATCTAAACTACGGCGATGTGAAGTACAGGGGAAATCTGTTACCAAAACCTTCCTCATTTCTCAACCTGAGAGACAGAACAATGTGCAGTAATGAGGTGTGAGGCATGAAAGCCTGCACTCTAATCCCAGTTTTGCCCGCCAAATTATGTCATGGCCTTGAGCAAGTCATTTCACCTCTACTATTTTAAAATGAGGATGATAAGCCTTACAAGGCTCAGTCTATGATTCTAGCTCAGTACATGTTTATAAAATGCTTTCAATATGTGAAATACTTATGCAGGTATGAATAATTTTTGTGAGTACAACCATAGTACCTGGAGTGGGGAGCATTATTAGTGTTGGCAAGGATGCGAGGGAATCTTAGCTTCAGTTTAGATTAGACCTCTCCTAACATTGAACATTATAATTTCCACAGACAAATTTCATGCCTTGTTCCTATGTCTCCAATAAAGTAATGGAAGAACCTAGACAGGAATACTTTTACATGTTTGGGAGTTGAGATCTAGAATCAATGTGCAACCAAAGCACTTTTGGACATGTTTGGTTCCCACTAATTTTAGTCACATTGTGACCCTGCTTATAGCTTATGTATTTAGGGCTGACAGTGGTGGAGAACACCAAAAATCAAAATTGAATTTTCAAATTACTGGGTTATTTTGTGGGTTTCAGATGCAATGTATCTTTGAACTTTAATGTGTTGTTGAAGATCTAGCTTTTCTGAATTAGGTGATTTAGAGATAAATTTTACAAGCTGAGCTAACTTCTGCTCAAGTCCTTTATTCTGTCCATCTGTCCTCAAAGGATTTTCCATCAATTATTATGTAGAAGTCAATTCACGAGGCAAAGCTTTGGTTTGCAAAGCTCAGTTGCATGTAACTCATATATCTCCGTGGTTCCTTGGCAGTTCTAGATAAAATGTCTGTGTTACATTAAAAGTAGTACTGCAGTTTGAGAGAAGTTAAATAATAATGGATTTTGCAGATGACTACCAAAATTGACACTGCAGGACTTTTACTCCCTTGTATTTTTCTGGCTGAGGTCATTCCTGAGTAATGAAGATGTGAAATAAAATTATCGTTCAGTCCTCTTCAGATTTCTTGCTCTTTTCCTTCTCTGCAATTTCACGCTTCTGTTTCCTCTTCAGTCATTTGCACACTGGTGTGTTAATAGTTTGAAGGAAACATCTAGCAAATGACATCACCTCAGGGGCTAGGGCTCTGCAGAGGACTAAAGGCACCAACAGGAGATTTTACAAGATTTTAGAAAAAGAGTAGAGGGGATTATTTCAGTAAAAATGTTCATGTGGCATTAATCAGTCGGTAGAAGGATTTAAAAGATTTTCTCTTCAAGGAAAAAAAAGGAGTCTTGAAAGTAGATTTTCAGTCTACTGGTTTTGACAGAAAAAATTACATCTAGGGAAGAGAGAGCACAGCACTTCTGTGAAGAAGCGTATTTTGAAAACAAACTTTTCTTTCTGTGACTTCTGTTTTGTTTGACTGAAATTTATCCAGCTGAAATTAGCTATGTTTTTGTGCCTAAACCCAGAAATTTCACAGAATTTTTTGGAAGCAATTCTTTTTCAAGCATGGAATGACAGTAAAAGGCAAGCATCTCACATTCCAAAGAATTCATAATTTCACTGGGGATTTTTGTACAGATACATGAGGAGAAGTGAATAAGATTTCAGCCAAAAAAGGGTATACAAGTAGAAAGTCGTCAGCTTAGTGTACAGAGACATCGTAGTGTATGTACTACAACAACATTTAAAGGATACTGTAGGAATGTATACTTTGTAATGTTAAATGCTACAAAAGCAAGGAATTAATTAACAGAGTTCACTCACCTGATTTTCTGAGAAATGTCATTTATATACGGAATCCTTGTGTGAGAGAGTAGGGCTTATTCCAGTATTTCTCTTTTTAGCATTTGATTTGTTGCAAACTAACTCACATATTCTGTAATAGTTTTAAAGGACAGACAGTAATTTTTTCCCTCCCTTTCTCTCTGTTTTGTGTATAAAACGACCTTCTGTATATACACACATACATACATATATATATATATATGCTTTTTTTGTGTGTATACACACACATATTTGTGCAGACTATATTTACTAGCTTATTCCCAACATCAAATGGGAAATATATTGTCTTTAAAAATACAGTGGGGGATTTTTGAAAGCAATTGGCAAGGCTCTCCTTACATGTCTGGGCTCACAATTCAGCCAGTGGTAAGTGCTTTGGGAACAGCTTCCTAAATCATGAATAAATGGAAGAATATTATGACAAAACAGTACTGTCTTTAGAAACCTACTGATAAATAAGATGTGCTAATTTTGATTAATCAGGTTAGTTAGAAGCTGTAAATATAGCAACTTTTAGGAGAGATTAACATCTGAAAAATCTCTTTTACTGGAAGTGATAAATCTCACTAATTTTACATTTATTTTAGTTGACAAATAGACAGCTGGGCAAGGATGCCTAATAACACCATCTGAACTAACCTGTGAGGGTAGTTTTATTGGTGTCAGTTTCAAACCTAAGGCAGTGCTAAGGTAAAAGGTAGCACAATTTAATCCAACCAAAGAATAACATAGTGAGGGTCTTTTATTGATACTGCCTTTTATTTTGTATGTACTCACAATAATCTGAGAACAAAGAAAATGACAAAGGAACCCAGTTCTTTCAATACCCAGGACATTAGAATAAGTCTAGTCAGCTTTCCTTAGTGGATAAAGTGAAAGAGAAATGTTCTATTCCTTAAAATGTGAGGAAGTAAATGTTTCTCAGTCAGGGCAATACAGCGGGTGACAGAGAGCACATAGCCTGCAGGCACGTCTACAGGCCATTCACGTTTTTCTCACACATGCTGTTAAAAGGATGTTTTATCCTGAGGCAAAGTTACACTGAAAGAGTTAAAAACCACTTTAAAACGTCATATGTCATGTCACAGTGCTTCAGAAAAACTGCTGAAATGTTGCAACGCATATAATTCTTTTTCTTCATTTCTTTTACCTAAGAAATCATGTTTAAGCCTGATCCAAAGCTTGACTAAATCCCCAGCACTTTTCCTTGTTTTTTATTTTTTAACATTATTTTCTTTTAGCACTTACATCAACAAACTGTAGACTAAGCCAATATATTTAGTATCCCAAACTGAAAAGCATTGACAATATTAAAATTTCCTCCCAGATTAGGAATAACTTTGGCCAATTATCTAGCAGTTGAAGATTGGCATAAGTCCATGAAGCCAATAGTATTACACTGATTTACTTCATTAGAGATGCTGTGAAAAGATATTTTGGGGATAAAGAAAAAAACCCTAAACCTAAAATATAAGCACATAAGGCAAAATGAAAATGACCTGCATCTTCACAAAACCTAGAATATATAAAACGACACACAGATTCTCTTGATTTGAAACAGCAAGGAAATTGCAAATATTAATGCAATGTTTGGACTGCTATAACTGGTAACAGTTCTAAAAAGAGAAAGTGAACAAAAAATCTTGTTTGTGTCAAGACAGTATGACCCAAGACCTTTCTCTGCCCTTTGAGAGCATCTATGTATGAGCAGCTAGTCAAGAGTCTAACTGAAAGACCTGTGAGGAAACAGGCTACTGTTATAGACCATCTCTCACAAATAGGTAGGAACAAGTCTTGGATCTAAAATACAATATAATCTGTCATAGGTGAAACTAAAAAAACTTTAATTTCTGTTTGCACATACATTTTACAATCTCATGCAAGCTGGCAAAGAATAAAACAGTGTTCTAACTGTCTGAGTCTGGGAGCAGACTCTTGCAAGAAAAAGGCAAAGCTGAACGCTGTGACTATTCACCATGTGAGAACAGAGGTAAGCAGGTTGATAGTCCAAGAGGACAAGCTGTATAGGAAAGGTTACCTGAAGCAACTGTTGTTGCTTAGACCTGACCCCTGAACAAATTAGGACTCTTTTCAAGCTGGCTGGCTGATTCCTGATCCTAGTGATTTTTATTGATATAGTCCAGAGCTCATAGAAGTGTATAGAATGCACAGTCACACCTACACAGCCAAATCATAGTCAAGCTAGGCTCTTTGCCCAGAAGGGCATCTGTTTGTTACCTTATGGCTTTTGCCACAGAGAACTTTCATCCTTGACAGGAGCAAGGAGGAATATCCACCCAGAGCTGCGTGGCATTTGGAATCACAGAATCATTCAGGGTAGAAAAGGCCTCTAAGACCATTGAGTTGAACTGTAAACCTAAAAATGTATGGGAGTTGCATTCACCAGAAGTTAGTTAATATTTCCTCTTTAGACATTGTGGACAGGTCTTCTAGTTGCCTATATACAGACAGAAAATGAATATAAGGATCTCTGAAAACATTTGAAGGTGGTCTGACTTGGATAAGTATTGCTGACACTGCCAACATAGTTAATGTCAACTCTAAATACCCTATTTAATGTGAACCTCTGGCCTGTTATGCAGATGTTAACTGGAGTGAAACCATCATGCATGTTCTGTATAAACAGTCTACTGTGTAACAGTAAAAGCACTTGACTCTTAATAGTCTGGGTGCTTTCAAGCTGACCCTTATCTCAGAATTTTTCCCAAATATTGACAATCCTTTTGTCATGTAAGGTTCCCAAGAGTATCTCTTTTGTATGGTATACAGGTTGTTTAGTTCAAGTTTTTTCACTCCACACAGCTACCTTAAATTGCTTTCTCATCTGCTGCTGAACCCATCTTGTTCATCTCAGTAGCCAGAAACAACATAACCTGAAGTACAAGCATGTTTTTACAGAAAAGTAAGAATCCCTCTAGCTAATCTGACATGTTCCATGTTGGATCATCCTAGGTATTGTATACTGACACTGTCAGAAATTACAGCTAAGGACCAAATATATACAGCTTCTCCTATGCTGGACCCCCTATCAAACCATGATTACTGTCATGAATTGGATGAGTAATAGAAGAGAGGACGGGTTGTTGGGTTTTGTTACAAATAACATACCTGTCAGTGAAGTGAAATGCATGCCACATCCAAAAAATGTAATCTATGACATGCTTTTCACATCACTAGGAGAGATAGAGGAACAAATAAACTACATGTTTCAAATGTCTCATCTTCCACTCACAATTTGTCTAAGCAATTTCCTTGCTATTGTTTTACACAAGATTCTCCAATCAACAAAGAAGTTGTATTTTAGTCTTTTTACAAAATGCAATGTGTTGTCTGATGTGCAGTTCTTACCTTTGAAAAATACAAGTGAGTAAAAGCCAATATAAACAAATGCACCTCTTGTTAATGGAGTCTGCAAAGAAGTCCAACCCTAAAGCTGAACACTGCAAATCTACATGAGGATCCTGGAATTTTTGGAAGATTGAAGCATGGTTGCACACTTCAGAAACTGCAGGCATCAGAAAAAAGTCTCTCAATCCTTTGGTAAGAAAGCTGTGTTGTTTTAAGGACTGCTACACCTGTGGACAGTTTCTCCATCTCCCCTTATTTACCACCTCAATTTTTATCCCCACCCTCCTTAACAAAATTTTCATTGTTTTTTAAACTGTTCCTATAATTCTGTGAAGAGCAATATAGGTATCTTCAGTACCTTAGGTGTGTTACTAACTTCCTCAAAATATTCTGTACAATTGTGTTCATAATTGAAAAATCTAGGTGTCACTTGAGGTGACCAGAAACAGATGGTTTGTTTGTAAACTCTTCCTGAAATACAAATTCTATTGTGGATAGAGAGCTATGATTCAGAAGCTGCAGAAACCCCATTCTAGTCCCTGGTTTGTGTGCTCTGTTTGGTAACTGTCTTACTGTTTGCTGCAGCATATTAATTCTGAAAGTGATATACTGCTTTTGAGTCAAAGGAAGTTAGAAAATGATCCGGAAATGTAGCAGCTCAATAATACCTTCATAATAAATGTTTCACACTGGATTCCATTATAAGTGTCACATTCAGTGTTATGGCTTTGCACAGGAACAAGTTTCATGATTACTGCCAGAGTACAAGGAGAAAATTTTCTGGCAAATATGCAGGCCATTTATCACAGCATACTCAAGGTATGGAGAACTGAAAAACTATGCCAGAATACCAGGCTGCTAATTATTAGAAAAGCTTTAAAAGCAGGCAAAGAAACAAACTGATTTAAAAAAAAATTAAAAATATTATCCTTATAGGTAGTTTTTCCTAGATAATTACTTTGATCATCCATCAATATAAGCATGTTTTTTAATGAGGGGGAATTAATTTAACTGAAAACTGTAGAAGTTCAACCTGGGCTCTCTTTAAGCACATTACAAAGAACGAGGAACACAAGATATGCAATTAATCTAATCCCAAGACAGACATGTACAACTGGTCAGATGACTCACCACATCCATCTGTAGTCTGGGTAGCCAGATCAGTTCAACAGGCATTTGTGCCCAAAATGAGTAATAGGTGAGACAACCTTTTGTACTGGAGCTGTGAATGGTGTACATGACCATAGAGAACTTCCATGGGGGCTTTCCTCACCACAGTGCAAACCAGCCTACAATATATGTCATATTCTCTACATTTTTCTCCCTTCATTACTCTACAATCTCTATGCACCTGCACTTCAAATATCTAATCACCATTTATGATCAAACATCCTCAGTTCAACAAGTATGAGAAGAACCTTATACATGGCTGAGAACTTCCAACAGGCAGCTGAAAAGAGAAAGGAGCACCTACGAGGTACAAGGAGTCTGTTACCTTGGGAGCAATCAGTACTAGAAAGTTTGAAGTCACCAGATCTGTGTCTTTCGTTGCCTTTCTCACACCCACAGGCTAGGAAATTACTAGTAATGTTGGCAACACTCCTGAAAACTGCTGACTGACTAGCAATGATTTCAGTGTTTTAAACATCAATTTCTGCTTAATGAGTGTCCAATTACTCTAGTTACACCACGTAACAATTTAAAAATGTCTTTATTCAGACAGAATGAATTAAATCTCCCTGCTTTAGACAAACACATTTTAGGCATTTCAGGTAGGGTTCATATGCCCATCTATAGGCATCTAGAGTGTACACAGACTCAGTGTGTAGTAACTCTATTCTCCTTCATCTATAAGTAGAGTGAGAGAGAAAGAGACTTTTAGTGCTTGATTTGTTATCCTAGAAAACCACCTTCATACGGGATAAATGGCCTTTGTGTCATTGACAGTAAAAAGGACTTGGATACTCACTTCAGCTGGTGCCTGCAGCTGGCCACAAATCAGAGGCCAGTGTCAGAGAGGATGAATCCCACCCCAGAAATGCTGATGACCTCTCAAAAAATCTTAGGAAGACAAAGGATTCCCATAGAAAATTATATTGTTCCTTGGAGCTATTTTCTCATCTAAAATGAAGCACCATGTTCTGAAAAAAATTTTTTTTTAACTTACTGTCTACAAACTTGATAATTTTCATTAAAATATAACCCTGATCAAGGTTATTATTAACCTGTGTGACACATGTCAGTAGTGGTCAAAAAAGTTAGCTTAATCTAATCAACTCAAGTTTCAGAAAGATTCATTGGTCATTGCATTTTTCCAGAATTCTCAGTTTTCGTTCTGTCCTCATTTGCAACATTTTTACACTGCATTTTGTCATTTACAGCCCTTTTTTCATTTGCATTTTCTCTCTTCCATACAACAGAGAAGTTTCTCATTTACAGCCTGACACCTGTGGGTTTGAATAGTACCTTTTAATATAAGTTATACAAATAGGATGTGTGGTATGATTTTTCAGTGTACCTTACTCAATAACTGACCTCATATGGATTATTGGTTATTCATGGCCCCTTGCCTTTAAAAGGGTTCTAAACAGCTAGTCACAATTTAAAAGCATATTATTCTGCCTTAAACACATTTATTCACAGTACCTTTCACAAGTTATTAGCCATTTTCTTTCCCAGAATTAAGCATTATTGAAGCTTATGCAATGAGAACTTTGTTCTTCATAACTCATCCTCTTACTTGCTTATGCAATGAAGCCTGATAATGTGCAGGTAGTTGTTTCAGAGGACTTATGACTTCACTAGCTATACAAAGGGAAGGACAAAGATAAGTCAAGAGGAAGGAAAACATTTACAACCCAATGAGAAGGTAAATCAACTTATATTTGCTGCAAAAAGGTTGATGGAAAATACTACTAATGCTCCCCTCTAGCTATGAAGATGAGGTGCTTCTACTAGCTCTATTTAAATTCCCATATGGTACTAAAGGTGGTCTTTCCTTTTAGGTTGAAAAGCGCAGACTTTGCATACCTCTTCTCTCATCTTTGGACAAATATTAGAAATTGAAAAAACAAGCAGAGTGGGGATAGACACTCATGAGAATTCCTCCTAGAGCAGCAGAGGGCTCCACCACTAGAAATTTAATTTAGACATTGAAAAACTGTGCAGACCATCTGTTAATGTAGTTGGAGTTATGCATATTACTGTTTTGCATCTTATTTTTCTAATATAAGAGAGAGGAAGCAGTACCAACATTCTATGGGCATACCCAGGATGGCAAATGAGGTGTGAAGCAGTAGACTACGCTCTGGAAATGATCCTTGTCCAGTCAAAATCAATGTTGGTTTTGCCATCAGAACATTTATGAGATCTCCCAGCTAAAAAAAAAGCATGAGAAATTGTAGTGCACCTTGAGATGTTCTGGAGTTAACACTCAGTGTGCTTATTAATTTCATCCCACTTACTCCCTTGTGTTTGTGGGCTTTTTCATCCTGGTTTTAGTAGAGTTCTTCGAGATCTGCAAATGGAAAGAGCAAGAACTGCTAATTATTATTGTTACCGATGGAAGATTGCAATAATCTTTAGCAGTTTTTGGATCAAGGTTGAATTACTGAGTATATTTTTAAACCTTTTTTTTTTTTTTTTAACTCTCAGTTTAGAAGTATGTGCATGCATACACAAACAACTCCACAAAGACAAAGGTGTGAACTGAAGCCTGAGCAAAAAGTAGCAACTTGTCTTATATGTATATCATATCCTTGGCTTTTTTTGTTTAAATGACCCTTGTGTGGTAGGATAAGAAAGAATAATATATGATTAATTCCTATTTTGAAGCCTTGTTTGAAAGGTGCTTTATTTGCATTAGCATTCATAATTACTTAATGACAAATCAGATATGGTTCATTGCTAGTAAGTGTAGAAACATGTTGTCTGAAGGATGTAGTTTAATTAGTATACTCCTAAAAACACGTCCCTCATGACCATTGGATGTAATCATTATTTTATGTATTTAACTGTGAAATTTATGTTTACTCAGCAGGCTAGAAACCATCCTTTTTTTTTTTTTTTTCCA
>VZRZ01002152.1:162237-292130 GCA_013398175.1 Climacteris rufus | reverse complement strand
GTCTTCCATTTTGGATGATGCCCCAAGGACGGGGCTTTGTCTGCCCTAAATGTACCTTTGAAGGCCCTTCAAATAAATACCCACCTTTTATTCCCTTACTCCTGCCTGGCCTCAGTTTTTGGGCTAGCTTTTTAGGCATCATATGAGGTTTAGCTAATCCTTTGTACTTCACCCAGTAACACTTAAAGTCCTCAGAAAGGCCCAGATATCCCTGAATATCTGACTTTTGGTGCTGGCATGAAGGTGTTTAGAGAGACAGAGATGATTGCTTGAACTTATTTAAGATATTTTTGGTCACTTATGAGCTTTTTAGTGTTCTTACAAGCATACAAAAAATATTTTAAAATCCCATAAAAGGAAAAGACATATATCTCTATCAGACTATTGCTGCCTAAAAGACAAAAATTTTCACAATAATCTGAGGGGTTGCAGACGAATTTTCACTTGAGTTTTGTTTTTTGTTTTTTATTTTTTTACAGTTGTAGATCTTTTTATTTCTCTTATGCTTATTTATACTTTTCTTGTTTCTCTCATGAGAACTTTTGACTGTGGATCTGTGTTTGGTCTTTTTTGGAGGCCATTCCTGTGCTGTGGTGAATAATCTGCTCCTCATCTCAGTGCCCTGCAGTACTGAGGGTTTCTTCTGCTCCACAAATGGCTTGAACTTCAGCTCTTATACCTTAGTGAAGTTGGTAAAGCCAATTTGAATTGTCCTATAAACATTCCTTGACTTTTTGTTAGATTTTGGTTTCATCTTTTTACACATACATGGAAGAGAAAATAATTCCTTCAATATAAAAACATAGAAGCTGGTTCACTGCTTGACAGAGCAAAGCAGTGCTGCCCAACAAATGAAGAAGTGAATATTTTGTCTAACTGAAATACGACAGAGAATTCTTCCAGTAAACAAAGTATAGTTTTCCAAAAGGGATTTTGTCATTTGTGCTATCAAAAATTTCCAAATGTGGGAGAAGGTCCATAGGATTTATAAAGTCTTCAAGCTGTCAAAAAGGTCTCTTTCCTGTGATTTTTCCAAATATGAAAGGTAATTGGGAAGACTAAAGTTTACATTTATTTCCCAAATGGAGATGAAATAGAAGTTTTATCCAAGCAAAATCCTTAAACATCTGTGTAGGTCATTTGAAGTAGCATGTTTCATATGTAACTGTAGTGAAAGAATGGAGTTATAGACTCTAGACAACTCTGCTTTTTCCTTTAAATAGAAATAAATCTAATGCATGCTGTATCATTTTGTACCATAAAAAAAAAATTTAAAAAAAATTTAAAAAAAAGGAGAGGATCCCTAAGTAAAAATACAGAAATGTTTGTATTTCATTTACTTGAAAACGAGTCCTTCAGCTTCAAATAGAGGAATATGCCTTGCATATAGCCTTAGAGTAAAACTGCTGACATTTTGGATTGATAACTCTTTAAATTAATGATACATTTAAATAAATACCTAAATTGCAATAGAATTTCATGTTACATCTACATTAATGATACTGAATGAATTAGTCATGATTAATGTTATAAAGAATATCAAATGAATTAATAATGATTGTCCCCTTATTGCAAAATGGGCAACCCTTTATAATAAGTGGCAAATCATTCTTACTTCTTTTTGTATTTCTTGCAATAATTTTAATCATGATGAATTCTTTTGGTATTCAGGCATATATAGTGCAAGATTCTATAGGAATTCCATTGTTATTTAACATAATCTTACTGAAAGTGTTCCTTTTTAAGCCTGCCACTATATTTGGGGCCAGATCCAGGCTGAATTTAGATACTGGGGTGTTTCCATCTGGCACAATGTAGCTGTCATGGGATGTCCCTCAGAGTTGTGGATACTAGTGCAAAAGTGGGTAGGTGAGTAAGTCTCATGGAAGACTGAACCAGCTTGTTCATGATAAATGCCTTCTACTAAACCAAGCTTCCAATTAAACATCACCTCGTTACGGTACCTTAAAGGGTATTTGGTTTTAAAATATATTTATAAATTAATAATTAATACTAATAATTTATTCCAGTGTTAAGCTCATGCCTAGTATGTGTTGACAGTTTTTTAATGTCAGTTCTCAAGTTAGGGAACTCTGTTCCCCAGGATCCCTCATCTTTCCATAGAAAATATCACTGCTATGAATTGATTTTTGCAAATGTCTGGTCTGTGGTCTTGTTCCTGTGGTGAGTAGGCAAATCACAAGCCAGAAAAACATTGTTTGAGTGGACTTAAAGGAGAGGAAGATTTAGTAAATGTGAAGAATGTTTCATTTTTTTGTACCAGAAGGGAAAAGAAGAAAATTGTAACAAAACTAGAGGTGACTGTATGCTAGACACCCTAAGCCTGTATGTGTCACTCTAGACACGCAAATAAGCACACAACCAGCTCAGTAAAGGCGGCAGCAGAGAGAGTTTATTGTCCTATTTCCCTGTATATATGGTAAGAACCCATCAGGTGTTCAACCACCCCCCAAGATGATAAGCTGGAGCCTCACAACACTCAGTTCCAAAACACACGTGGTCTGAATTAAAACATCTCATGACAAACAATAGATGTTCAAGCATTATCTGCTTGTTTTGCATAGTTTGCATGGGAAAGGAGAATTTCTCAAAAGCAGCCCTGGGCAACCAGGCCCTGGGCTGCTACATGTATGTATGCACAAATACACGCACAAACATTTCACTCTGTAGAGAAAAGATTTCTGGCAGAGATATTTGTGGGACTTCAAAAAATATAAATAAAGGAAGGAAACTGTCATATCAACATCTACATGGAGCTGTCATGTAGAAGAAATCAAGAATATTTTCTTGGTGGATAGTTTTGTTTGTTCTGAGGTTGTAGGCAGCCAACACAGGCAATGTCTAGAGCTCGGAGTTTCACAGGTCTGCAGGCACTGGTAAGGTAACAGGCTCCAGCCTAACAAAGAGCAAGCAGATTTCTCTTCATATGCTGTGAAAATATCAGTTAAGCACTTTTTTTTTGTTTGCTTGCACTGCAGTTCTTTTATTATTTTATTTATTTGTTAAAAAATGACATTTAGGTACTTTGAAACACACTTTATTTCTGAGTTTATAAGAAAAAGGCATATTGTCAAATATTCACCATCTGAGTACAGCTGAACATTGCCCCCATAGTGATACCTTCCAAATGCTATATCAGAGAAAATACGTCTTACTTCACGGGAAACATTATCTTTATTGCTGTAACTCTTGAGTTTGGACTTATTCTGTTAATTAACCCTGTTCCCATCTGTGGTGGGTTGACCTGGGCTAGTTGCCAGGTGCCCACCAAGATGCTCCATCACTCACCTTCCCAGCTGAACAGGGGAGAGAAAATAAGATGGAAAGGACTCATAGGTTGAGAGAAGGCAGTCTACTAAAGGAAAAGTAAAATATTGCATGTGCACAAGCACAGAGACAAAAAAAATTATTCTTTACTTCCCATTGGTGAGCCATGTTCAGCCACTTCTTGGGAAATTTCAGCATGCACAGTTGCTCTGGAAAGAAAACATTGTAAATAACAAATGCCCCTCTCTTCTGTCTCCTTTCCATAGCTTTTATACCTGAGCTGACATCATATGCTATGGAATACCCCTTTGGTCAATTTGTTCAGCTGTCCTAGTTGTTCCCTCCCAGGACCTGGGCCACTCCCAGCCTACTGATGGGGGAAATACAAGAGACAGTGGTGATGCTGTGCCAGAGCTGCTCAGCAGCAGCCAAAACACTGGGGTGTTTTCAACACCTTTCCAGCTACCAGTGCAGAGAACAGAGAACAGAATTGTGAGGGCTGCTGTGGGGAAAATGAACTCCATCTCAGACAGATCCAATACACCATTACAGTTTATATCTTTCTCAAGCGCACCTTAAAATGCATTTCTTGAGCAGCTCTGCAACTTTTTGCTGCTGGACTGCTTTTCGTCCATTTTGGCTTTGCACAGACTGAAAATTGCATTAAGATCAGCATCCTTAGTGGACTGATTTCAAACATCCTATATGTCTCAGAAGGTCACATTCCTGGCTTTGGTTTTCTTACATTTACTTTGGTCAGTTGGATGAAACCACAAGTAACTTCAATCCTTATTTTACTACTTAAGAGCTTCATCCAAACATCTGGAGTTCTTTTCTGGATATAGCAATGGAATACATTAGAGACAAAAGCTGAACCCAAAGTGAATCCCTCAAATTTAACAGCAGATGAGACGGAGTCTTTTGAGATTTTCTTAACCAGCAAACCTGTAATTTCCTTGGAGGAATTTTGATCTCTGCTTTTCCCAAGGGACAAATTGCCTACAAACTCTGTCATAACAGCTTTGAGTTGAAGGCTTAATGGGTTTTGCAGGTAAGTCAACAGTTTGTTCTTAAAATTCTTAAGAAATAAAAGCAAGAGAGGGGAGGAAAGGGAAGTGGAGACAAAGCAAGGCAAGGCAAGGGAAAGAAAAGCAAAGGACCATCAATGCAAACCATCTTTTTTTTTTTTATATTGATATTGTAATCATGTTTGAATTTATTGTGGGAATATTTATTACAAGGTTCAAGAACTGACCCTTCAGATAATTTTGTTTTCCTCCCCAAAAATATATGGTCAGCAATGAAAAATATGCATGACGTCATGATGCTACCAAATTCAGTAATTAGATATAGATTTCCTAGCATTTATATAAAAAGTAGGTATAAACTCTCCCAAACTCTGTGTTATCTATATGGAGGTGACAAAATACAAATACTGCTTTGTTGTTTAGGCAGAGGTAAGTACAGATTAACAGTCAGGTGTATGACTTTTTATCCACATTTTATACATATTATAATAATCACTTAGTATGAATAAAAGTTTCATTAGCTTTTATACAAATGATGTTTCCTAAAGATGGACTATTTTTAAGCAGTTACCTAAATAAAAATATGTTCATCTGCAAGCTTAAAAAGTCCCTGGAAGCTATCAGCATGTAAAGCATCACCTACAAACAAACTCTGTTTAAAACAGGACTGCATTTAATACCTGTAATGTGTTTAATTTTGTATTTTAGCTGTTTTACTTGTTTTTTGCCAGTAGCATGTAGCTTTTTTCATTAATTGACTGTTTCCATATTATATGTATATAGTCCATCATTAAATATTTCTTATGCATTTGCTTAGGTGGATCTAGTTTAGAACGAAAAGTCAGGCAAACTAATTATTTGATGTCTGAAGTAAACAGTTTCAGTTCAAAGAAGAAATCTAGGAAACGATGAGATACAGACAACCACACAAATTTGGCTGGAATTTCTAAATCAGATTAAACTCCTTCATTCTTATAACCAAGGTATTTCTACCTTTTCTTGACATTGATGAAATTTAACCACCTGCCCATAATGTTATCTGCTTGTCTAGTTCTAATTAGAATAAGATGGAGATATTTGTGTAAAATGCATTTAACCCATTTCAGATTTTTACTTTGAGATTAAAGAAATCACTCAGGCTACTACATAATCATTTTAGGGAACACCCCTTTGCTTTCTTTGTCAAAACACAATAGCTAGATAAAATATAAAACCCACTAATTGTATGTTCATGTTCTGCTTTAATAGAGACCATGGTTCTTTTCAGTAATTTCGATAGGTTAGTTTTTTAAACAGTTTAGGAGAGAACTCAGTGTTTCTCAGACCAAGAAAACTAGTCTGTTGATAATACTTACTAGGATTGCATCTGTTTCTCTAAACTATAGGCTAAGAAATTTAAAACTTTCTTCAGATCACTACAATCTTTCAAGAAGTATTGAAATACAGATGTTTTGTCTACAGGTGTATAGTGGTTATTTTGATGTATTTTTTCTGTCTAGATTCTGACATTAAGTATGAAAATTTTTTGTTTGCTTTTTTTCAGTTTAAAATTACAGAAAGTATCTTTCTTCTGCCTTAATTTTTTTAATCTAACTGAGGGCTAAAAACTGAGGATTTGTTCCTCTGCATAATTTAAGCAAAAATGTGTCCTCCTTCAGTGGAACGTAGGTGATCTGACGGGGCAGCAGAATAATTTAGCATACAGATTTTAGAAAGGAATTTCTTGAAGGGAATATACCCAGAAACTCTAAAAATGTTAATAAAAGGTTCTTCACTCTAAACCACTGGTGACATTTGAGGGCAAAACCTTTTGCATTTTGATCTGACAAGGTCAGGAAATACAGACTCTCTCGTCCATATTTTTCCCATATCTGGAAGGAGAGTCTAAGAAATTACAATGCTCTTGTAGATATATAGGGTTTTTTTCATTCTTACTGCAATTCTTATGAGAGGAGTATTCTTTACTAATAATTAACTTTGTCTGCATCTATGAAACCAACTAATAATATCTCGCTATTTTTCTATAGTCTGAAAAGCCTTTCCATCTGTACGCGTTTTATATTTATTGTCCAACAGTGATTGGGGCCATTCATTAAGAGAAATATCTCTATTACTTTGACAAAAAGGTGATAACCTTGCCTTATTCTGGCCCAGATATTTATTAATGACTCCCAGGTACCATTTTCCAGTTCTATGCGCCACAATAATTTAATTTGATGATACAAATTGGATAATACAGGTGTCCTCGAACCATGCTTACAAGTCCCAGAGACAGCGATGACCATGTCCACGATGTTTTGTTAGATTGTTCTTGATGACTGCTCCAGCCAGCCTGCTTCATCTGGCAGCACTTTTGCAGGCCTTTCAGGGCCTCTGGACCCCTTCAGTCAAACTCCTTTTCTTGCTGGAGGGGTTGCATTGCCACACAACCACCTAAACTTCTGATACCCACCCTGCACAGGATTTGTCTGCAGCAGATTCATCCCTGACTCCAGCACAGGTCCTTATGTGAGTGACCCAGCTCGGCACAACCTGGTGGCATCCCAGAATATCTGTTCCAAACTTAGGCAACAATTATCTGCAGCAGCCCGAGCTGAAGGATAGTTAGATGAGGAACTAGGAGCTCCAGGACGCTTCAGTTAAAGGAATAAAAAGTTGTCATGAGATGGGCAATGGTCTTTCCACAGTGCTTGTTATCTAGCCCATCCAAAGGGCTGTGAGTGCTCCCCATCTCCATAGGTGTCAGCAACAGTTGTTTTTTTAACATTGCCTTACACATAAAGAGCAAGACCCTGGTTATTTTGCCCTTCGTTTAAATTGCTGAAGTTCTCGACTACCACTAGCTCCTAGAAGCCCCGGATCACTAATCAGTTATCCAAAGCTGTTTGTCTCATAGATTATTAGAAGAGTTCACAGAAGTAGAGTAATAACAAAATCTGTATTACCAATATAAGATTTTTTTTTAGTCATTAATGAAGAACAACTGAACAAGTAAAAAGTGATAATAAAATAATATGAGAAAAGGTGCAAGACATGGGGAGGCCAGTAAGTCTAGTTTCAGAGGTAGTAAGTGTAGCTGCTGAGACATTACATACATTCTTCCAAATATGCTGTTCAGTCACAGAGCTTAAGATGGGAGTTCATGCATATCTTCCCTAGTTATGTGTTAAAATTGTACTTTGCTGCACTTTTTCTTCTCCAATCTGAAAGAACACATTTCCTGAATGCTTGTTTTGATGGGAATCTTGAATCTGTTAAAAATGTTGATGCTGCTTTTCTCTCCAAGATTTTTTTCTTTTAAAGTATTTGGTGCTAACTTAAGAATACAGATGTGAGGAGTTAGCTTTCTCTAGCTGGAAGGAAGCTGTATCTGCACTTAGTTATTATTTTCCCTTCAACCATACTTAATATATATTTCTTTTTAAGACAGTCTGACCCTTTGGTCACAGAACTCCATCACTGAAGTCAGCCTTTTTGCCTTAGAAAGCATCATTACGATATTAAGACTTGAAAGTAATGAGTATAAATATTAAAAACAAAGAGCAAAATGAAAGAAAAATTAAGAGAGTTAGACCTGAAGATGCAAATTGAACTGATGCCATTTCTTTCCCTGTGTCTACGTGATGCTTTTGTGGGGCAGGAATCACTTGTCCATGCTGCTGACATAACCATACTGATGTATGAAATTACTGAGATATTTTTGAAAATAAAAAAAAAATTAAAATAGCTCTTCAATAAGATTTTATTTTTCAATTCTTGTTTATAGAGACAGTGTGAGGAAAAGTTCCACAATATATGCTTTCTTTTCAATATCTGCCAATTCTGCTTTTCCTTTTCTTTCTTTCATTGCTTGAATCAAAGAAATATTTAAAAATGTTAGAGAATATGTTGATGAGAAGCTTACTGCCCACAACACATTAAGAAGTAAATGACTTTAACAAATAAAGGATCATAATGGGCCAATTAGGCTTGATGATAAAGCTTGAGATGTTTTGTAAAGCTTCCTTATATACTGTAGCTGTATCACTGTTCATGATGTTATTCAGATTCACATAAAGGTGTTTAATCTAGAAAGCTTGTAAGAAGTTTGAAATTTGTTGCTTCTTGTAGCAATTATTTTAAATAAAAGAAGTGAATTTATGTCCGTGTGGGATGATATCAATCAATATGAGCTAGTTCTTGGAATGAATCATTGCAGAATGTACCACAATAGTAGAAGATAAAACACAACGAAATAACTGTTTTTTTATTAATATGTAATGTGAAGGTTTTTTTATAGTGGGTTTCCACTCTAGTTTCAGACTAAAATGTATTGTCTAAATGTATTTTTCACATTGGTCCTAGATGTCTAATCTCCAATTACAGTCACTGGAAGTACATAATTTGACTTAAGTATCCACACATATACATCCAGTAACATCGTATTTTCCTTGCACAGCCTGTATGTGAATAGAAATAGATTTTTTCCAAATTGACAAAAAGTTCTAAAATGATGCTTAAGTGGCATCTCTTTGACGTCAGGTCCATTTCAAGAATATGTTTTACATGTAGATATTTTTCAAATTCTTTCTATATTAACAGAAAAGACTCAGTATGAGGAAAAGATATTTCTTTGCTGAATATTTTGTCTACCTTAAAATTCAAAATTTTAAATTACATTTCTTATTCATCTGATATGCTCATAGTGCAGAAGTGAAAAAAGGCACATGTAAAACATAAATAGAGCTTTTTATTGGAAGAGGCAGTCAGTGAATCTCGGTCAAATTTTGAGAGTTAAAACACTTGGATAATTTTAAACACCTGCAAACTAGGCAGAAGCAATGATGTCACATCTCTCCCTATTCTATGACAAAAATACTGTCTTTAGACAGCTCGTTGGCGTCAAGAGAGATGATCAGAATCATATGAGCTCTACTGCAAAAAACAACCTCAAGACATTTATTTTCTGTCCCAATGGTATACTTTCAGATGAACTCTGTCTCCCTTATATTTATTCATCTCTTTGGGCCACTGAAATTGAATATTGAATACCCAAGTCAGGTCTCTTGGTGCACCAGGAAGGTCAGACAACTTGATTACACCAGCTATAATCAAAGAGTATTCATTTTTTTCATATCTGCTCACCATTTTTGTGAGAGCTGAACTTTGCCAGAAACAGCAGGATGGATGAACAAATCTTTGGAAAAAAGTAGTGCAGTGCTGGGTATATACAGCATTTAAGGATTAAAATAATTTCCAACACTTAAAAAAAAAAAAAAAAGATTAAAGTGTGTGTGGATATGTTTATTAACTATAAAATAAATGAATTTTTACCCTATGCAGAAAGAAAGTGAGAAAGCTAGTGCAGAGGCAGGTCATCATGTGTGAAAAAAAAGTTAAAGCTCATACCAAGCAAAGCTGAGCTTTCTTGTTGGTTTTCATTCAGCTGCACTCATCTAAAAAAGAGCTATTAAAAACATCCATTAGCTGTTAATTTAGAGTACTTCAGACAGTGATCCCTAAACCTTCATTGATATCTTTCCAACAACCTCCTAATCTCTGAAAATTGTTGGCAAGAGCTACACTGAATCAGCCAATCATCAATCCTGGCTTTCATTATTTGAGTTAACTCAGATGCACGACCTGCAAACACTTAGAAGAAATACAGATCTTCCTTTTTCTTGAAAGACATACTTACAAGCAGAATTTGATTTCATGAATGGAGCTGCTTCTTTTATCTACATCATCTCAAATTAATGTCAGAAAACCAGAACATAACTTAACAACAGTAAAGCCAGAAACTGTCTCTGTGCACATCAGAAAAATAAACTCAGGAATTATTGCTAAAACACTACTAAAATCTTTAGTATGCCTCTTCTCTGGATATTGTTGCTCACAAAAGCAAGTAAAAAACCAAACAAAAATTAAATCAAAACAAAAACCCCTCTAACAAACTTAGTAAAATTTTGATGTATTGTGACACCAATTACCATTTTTTCCAGTTCAGAAAAATGCTGTATACTACAGGAACAGAGGTCAGTACAAACTTTAAAATGGTCCCTCTTTAATTTTTTCTTTCTATGGGTTTTACAGTGTTTGCAGCAAAAAGCTATTCTATAGTATGATTAAATAAACTGAAAAAGGCATAATGTGATATTTACTTTTTTTAAGGCAATAGATGTAAAATAAACTGTGATGACAAACCAGCATGTACTGAGTTGCTAGTAGGGATGGAGCTGGATATTTAACTTTCTTTTTGAATTTAGAAATCTTGTAAATGGATAATTCAATTAATTGAAAGATAGAGAAATCAACTACTATTCTTGGTGATTTTTTCCTGCTACTTTCTCTTTTTTATATAGTTTTTGTAATATACATTTGTAATATGTATTGCAATATGCATTGGTCACTATTGGTAAAAGAGTGGATTGGAAAATATTTTACCACTGACTAGAGGGGCATTAGTAAGAGGAATTTTAAGGAGTATTAACATTAATAGAGTGTCATTTAATTATCTTCAGCTATCAAATATAAAATTGCCCGCTTTTTTTAAAGGATAAATCCATCTTTATATACCCTGGAAACTGGAATTTCTTCCAACTTTTTCTTCTGGAGTTGAGACTCAGTAACAGTATTTATAAATTGCTTTTTCTAAAAATTACAGTATGTTCTAAAAGATGTCATTTGTCCTACCATCCAGTCTACTGTTCTGCCTGTTTCTCTCAGGCTACTTTACTATATACTAGGTTATTAATCTGCAAATTAATTATCTGTACTTCCTCTGCTTGATCCTTTTTTTCAATGTAGAGGTTCTTTTCTAAATCGGACTGACTGAGGAGGAATTTTTCACTGTCTTTTTCTAGGCAGACCAACATCTTTCCGTGGATTCAATAGAGAATACAGACACTAGCTTTGAAATGTGTTATCCATTGAGAGGGGCATAACGTTTTAAATATTTTTTTGGGTCTACTTAAATTAGGCACAAACATTTACTTTGCTTAATCTGAGCCATATCTTTTCTGTTAATAATTTCTAATACATTAGCATTGCATTTAATGCATCAGTCTGAGTATTTATTACTTTAAAATGTTTCCTTAGACCTTAACAGCTATTGCTTATTTAAAAGGACTTGTTTTCCTTCATAAATTCTAGCTATCCGCAAAGACAATTTTAGCACAAAATCCTATCTGGTGGAGGATAATTTGCTAGTTGCCTCAAGAGCCCACCTTCCTTCATATGAGATAATTTTTTTTATACAACTTTCTTATGGGTATTATGGGTACTAAGTAGATTTCTCTTGATGATTCAAAACATGAAGCTTGGAAGAAAGCAAAATATTTAGAATAGCATTTAAAAATATGTGAAAAACTATGAATGCAGAGACAAAATTCTAATGAACAGAAATCTTTCTAAGAGGTTCAACCATGACATAGATTTAAACATGAAAGTTCAAAGAGGCTTTTTTTGCTTTGAAAAAATTATGTACATGTGGAATTTCATCTTTCACCTTATAATGTAGATACACTATATCTTGAAGCTGAGAGGCTTTTTAAAAAAACAAAACAAAACAAAACAAACTTGGAATGCTTTTTTAAGCTCAGCCACTTTGGAAAGACAGAAACACAAATACACATTTATATTTGAAAATAATTTTGGACTTCAATCAGCATGGACTTTTTTCATTGCATCACAAAACTAAACACAGTTGTTGGTGTCCTCCAAGCTAAATTTACAGAGCCAAGTATGAGAAATTCATGCAGAGCTATAAATATTAATCTAAGCTACACACCAAGGATGTCCACTAACACAGATTCAACAAACTAATGGGAATTTATTGCTTGTTTTTGTAGTCAACTGTACTAAGGTAATTACTTATGTTCAAAGTAAGAATATATGTAATAATTTAAAATAATCCACATACTATCTCCCTACTTTTTACTACCAAGTGGACATCGAAAAATGTTATGTCTTAGGTAAGATAAAATGCAATTTCATTGCTCTCTCACAATTTGCTTTTTTTCCCACTGTTAAATAGCAGTTTCAAACATAAAGAACAGACATATATCATTAAGATTCAAATACACTTGAATACATTGGAGCTGTGTTCAGGGCATTCTTTTTATGGCATTCACCCTATTTCCCAGCCTTAAAATTAAAATATGTCTCAAAACAGAGACAGCTGCAGATTATTCTACTAAGCAGTCATTAAAGTGCAAAATTATTCACTGTTTCTATTTACAAATGCTCTTGCTCTGGCTTCCAGCCTATCAGAGGTAGAGGATCACGTTTTTCTTAAATCCTATGGATACAGGGTACCAAGTTAGTTGATCTTTACCTAGAAATCTACACGTGGAAAATGTTGCATGCGAGGTCATTCTTAGACCCAGGTCTAGAGGGGAAGCCATACCAGGAGCAGCTGAGGTCACTTGGGTTATTTAGCCTGGAGAAGAATAAGCTGAGGGGAAACCTCATTGCAGTCTACAACTTCCTCACAAGGGAAAATGCAGGGCCAGGCACTGACCTCTTCTCTGTGGTGACCAGTGGCAGGATCTAAGGGAACAGCATGAAATTGTGCCAGGAGAGACTCAGGTAAGATATTAGGAAAGGTTCTTTACCCAGAGGGTGGCTGTCCACCCTGGAACAGACTCCCCAGTCAAGTGGTCACAGCCTGACAGTGCTCTCAGGTGCAAGGTGTGACTCTTGGGGATGATCCTGTGCAGGACCAGGAGTTGAACTCCATGATCCTTGTGAGTACCTTTCATCTCAGGATATTCTGCGGTTCCGTAGTCCTTATTACATGCTTTTAGGATAAATTGCAAGATTTAAATTCATGAAGTCCAATAAAAAAGATACTAGTAATACTACAATGAAACAAAAACCTCACCAAAGGCATGAGTGAACATTCCGATGATGCTGAATAATGACTATTAGGCAGGATCTGAATATTGTCTGTGATAAAAGGAAGAATAAAAAAAAAAAGAAAGAAATAGTCTTTGGAATATGGTTGATGCACTCCAAGAGACTTTGGTACTCCTTGTATGTACATAATTACATATTACTGTGGATTTTCTTCTTAGCCTTTCTTCATAACCTGCTTTGCATTTCATATATCCAAATGTGAGTGCATGAGGAAGCTAACAGTGACACTGGACATCTTCAAAATATAATGAAATCTATAGCCTTTAATAGCAAATAAAAATAATATGGAAATTACAAAATAGTTTGAAATTGTTTGAAATTGTTTGAAATGCAAATTTATTACTAGCATATATTGCATGCTCAGTTGTGTGCCTGATTTGTGGGTGCAGTTCCTGTGACACTGGTGATGCCATATTTTTCATTTAATCATAATTTATTTCAATTGCTTAGTAAGATTTGGAATGAGATAATGGTGTCCCATGAGATATGAAATCATGGCAAATGTATATAAATTTGACAAATTGTCACACTTACTTTTTGTTGAGTTCTAATGTGTGTCTAACTGAAAAATCAGATCCAATGTACATGTTTTTTATATCTCACATGTATAAAAATGCATAAACACATCCACGTGTATTAATCAAGACTTTTATTAAAAGTTGACTCAATATAAGAGAAATGTTCTACATAATGTTTTATTATTTACTTCCTTAACTGGAATGGAGAAAGTTCTAAGTTAGGGAAGCAGACAGTTTTTTTTCTCGTCTCTCATTTTTCCTTTACTATGCCAGGTGAAAACCATCTCCTACATAAATCTGTTTCTCCAGGGTATATGATACTCAGAGGATATACAATCTCTTGGGTCTCAGCTTCAGCTGGCACAATCCTGATGAAGTCAGAAGAACTATAGCAAATTATGCCTGTAAAGGATCTGGCACAAGTGTACCTGAAGATAAAAAGCAAGAAGTGCTTTAAAATATTCCACAGCCAATCACAGTTACATACAGGAATTGCAAAACCCTTGCTACTGATCTTATTAAAATGGCATTAAACACTGAATGCTATAGATATCTTTCTGACAGATCACCTTTCCAGGCCTTGACAGCCCCCAAGGAGTGAAACTCCTTGATGAAGTATAGACTATAGACACACTGTAGTTCATATGCTGCAGTTATCAGTGTGACATAACAGCATGGACTGATAGATGCTATGGAATTTAACTTCTAATGATTCCTTTATCAGTATCAGTATTTATTGCACTTTTATATTTGATTTCTAAGGTTTACAATATTATCCTCTTTTACCTTTATCTATTTCCTTGTTTCTTTCATTTTTTCATCCAAATTGCCAGTTACTCCATAACTGCCACAACCTATTAATTGACGTTAACCTCGGATGATCCCTGATGTTTGTCATACTAAAAATGTTTAGATCATAATTGCCCTAAGTTTAATAAAGGATATCAAGGTTGAGAGAGGCAAGTAGAGGCTACATTAATTTTCTCAGACTGATAGAGGTAAAAAGACTTTATCTTCAGTTGAAGGTATGACCTGAATTTCTACAGAGCATTACATTATTTTATGACCTATTCTTAAAGCCAGTTCCAGGTGAGTTCAGCATCCACTTGTATCCCCTTCTAATATGTGATAAAGAGATAGAAAAAGAATAATAAAAAAACAATGTGAACAATACTTGAGATGAAAACAAACAATAAGGATCAAATAGGGAGACAGATGGACAGGAGAAAATAAACTTATTTATTAGGGAATAAAAAGGAGAATTATATTCTTTAGCCCAGTTGAGGGAAGTACTTAAGCATACACAAAAATGCATCTATATTAAAGAGCATACTTGAGCTCATGACTTCTATGGAACCTAAGCTTGGGTTTTACTCCAGCACCATCCTGAACAGAAAGAAACCTTACATTGTCAGATTCTGCACAAAGCACAGTTTTCCATAAGCCAAATGACTTCATGTTGACCTCTGCCTCCAGAACAAAGTTACATAGGTCTCTGTGTATGTGTGTCTCACTGCAGCAGGAGCGAGTGAGGCCTTGGGCATTCTTCAGTCCTGGAGTCAAGAGGTCTCAGATGGTGAAGGAAGGACTAAAGTGTCTGTATTACCAGAGGTTATGTGAAACCAGAGAGAAAGAATATGTTTGCATTAGGAACCTGCTGACTGCATGAAGGGGACTGTTGTGTCCTTTTACACAGAAATATACGGCTATGAATTGCTGAAGGTGGTCACTATTGAAAGTGAAACACTGTTTAGAAAAGAATCTCATTAAATTACATGCTTATCTTAAGAAAGGCAAGGGTCAGCTAGCGTGGTTAAGCTTGTCTTACAAACCAATGTATAATAAACTGCAGAAGATACTGGTGATGTGAAGGAGAGAAAATGAAAGGTAGCAGCCTGAAAAAAACAAACCTCAAAGGCAGAAAGGATGGGAGTATTCACCTCACATGAGTTATGTTTGACAAAGAGGAGAGACCAGCAATTAGAAAAATCATCAACATTATCCCACTCATTGTTTACAAGGTTGAACTTGCAAGGCAGGCTTGAATCTCCAAACTTGAAAAGATGCTAGGAGCTGGTTTGCATTGCTGAGAAGTTGAGCCTGCATTCTGTTAGGCTGGGAGAAGTGGCTGCTGTTCTTATCCTTCAGAACTGGAAGGTAATCTGGTGGAAAGAAAGGGACAGTGAAGAAAAATAACACTTAGGAAATCCACAAGTGGAAAATCAGTTGGGGTTTGCTCTTTCTGATTCATATCACAAAGGAAACCAGCAGTTTTCTCTGAAGCTATCATGAGTATGTCCAAAATTAAATGGCTGCATGTTTCCAAAGTGAAACTCTCGGGGAATACTCTTACCACTGGCACTGGCCATGGCTGGGAATCAGGAAGCTTAGGATTACTTAAGTGTGCAGATGCTGAGGAGAGGGAGTTCAGTGCTCTCAAGAAGAAAGGGCACCTAGGAAAAAACTGAAGTACCAACTGTGACAATGACTGGGTGGCACAAGGGACTAATCCCTGCGAGCAATTAATGTTGAGGGAAAAAGATATCAGCGAGAGTTGAAAACAAGTTGCAGGGATCAATGGACCCCAAACCCTGCAACTGCAAAGAAATAAGGTTTACATGGCAAAGTGGAATTACAAATGTATTACATGGTACAATTGTTTTGTTAGTAAATGGATCCTGGAAAGAGAATCCCCCATCCAACTCAGTTCACAAGGATTTTCCCCCTGTATCTATCTCTGACATAGTTAAAGATATGGTTTGGTTAATAATATAAAGCTCCTCAAAGGCTTTTATCACCACAGTTATATTAAGCTTTAAATGCCTCCAAAATGTTGAAAGAAGACAACAAAATGAAGACAAAAATCGTGTTTTCATTTTACTTGTTCTGCATCTGCTTTTAATAAATGATCAGAATATAAAAGATATGTAGTTTTGCAAATTCTATTCTTAAGCTTATTTGATATAAGGATTTGAGTAGATCACTTGTATCCTCTTGTTGTTCCTCCAAGGGTCGTTTACTTTATTCCATGGAAAGAAGTTGCACAGATTTTCTTCCAGATTGTTAAGGCAGGATTTTTTTGACTGTAATAGTTATATGACTTGTCTTATATTCTTCCCAATAGAGATATATATTATTTTCAAAATACCTATTACAAGTTTCAAAATTATTTTCAGGGACTTTGTGAAGGTACTGAAGTTAATTTAATCAGTCAGTTTCCATTTATTAATCAAGTTTGAAAAAACGGTGTTGTTATAAACCAGGCAGAAGAAGCTAACTATCCTAGCAGTCTGTGCTGTCTGTTGTTGCATAGAATGAAGATGCAATTAATAATGAGCCCGACTCCAGGAGAATAGATATTCACCTCAGCTGGGAGGATGGAATCACACCTTCAGTGATTTAAATATATGTACTGTAATGTCATAAGGACACTTGAGTAGGAAGATTGCTTCTGTTGGGATCACAGCTGTTTTTCTTTTAATAGTATTTTTAAATTGTGGCCCACCAGAAGAGACATCCTACATACATTCCCAGTCTCTGCCCCAAGCCACACAGGAAAAGGATGCGTAGGATGCATTATCTGTTGGTACCTCAGGTGTTCTGAAAGGGAACTTCTTTGCTGACATATGGGGAAAATTGCCCCTCATCCTCTTTGTTTACTCACAGTCTCTTCCTCTAGCCTCTATCTGTTTTTTTTCAAAATTTCCATCCTGAGTACTTCCCTCTTTGAAATTTGAAACCACAATTCTGAAACTTGCAAAGTGTACCTTGAAGGGGAATAAAACTGACCTTTACTCCCTCCTGCACTCCCCACAGATAGTGCAGCGTGGGATGACAATATTCAGCTCATTTAAAAGTTCATTAAAAGTTAAAGATTACTAACCAAATAAACTTCCTTTCCCACTTATCTAGCAAAATATAGCTTTACACAGATTTTAGAGCATTTGAAAAAGCTTCATTTAGGACTTGCAGTCTGTGACTAGAAATAGTCACAGACCTGGAAAAGGGTAAGGGAGTGGATGTGCAATGGGGGAAAAAGCAGCTCCACAACCTGCTACTGCAGACTTGGTCTGTCAGACTGACTTCTTGGGGCAATGGGGCACTGGGAGGGCTGGAGCCTCAGTTTCAGCCCTGGTGATGCTGCATCTCATAGGGCACACAGGGACTGCACACAGTCGATGTGGCAGCCCAGTGGTGTGACACAGACATTGGGCTGGTCATTTACAGAGAGGTTGGATGGTATAATATCCAATACTCTATTTGAAGAGCTCAGGAAGATATGCTGTTTTTTCCTGATGTATTTTTGTCTAGTACAACTACCAAAGTGCAGAGCTGATAAGTCTCTGACCCCATACAATGCTACATTCAACTCTAAATCACAAAGGCAGACTCAAAACTAGTTCTTTAACACATTGGCAAAAGAGCAAAATACAGAGTAAATTGCAACTACAGGAAGTAAGGATATTTTTGTATCATTCTGTAACATTTCATTGACAAATATAAAGGGAGACACATATGTCTCTTGTAACCATGCGTTAATGATGAAATACAACATAAAGAATTTTAATTTTACTGAAATTACAGTTGTCAAAATAATTGCATTAGTTAATTTAAAATTCTTCATTGGAGAATGGCCCAGGCTATATCTCTGTTGCTCAAAATGTTTTATTGTGTAATCACTGTGCTTTTTTGATGAGCAATTTCTTTAATGTTATGCTATATATATGTATTGCAAAACTGTGAGTGATCTTTGTTTTTATACTGTACTGTGTTTTGCATATAAAATACATTATGCATATTCTCTCTCCCTGTCGCCAACTCCTACCTTCAGAAAGCAGGGAATGGAGATCCAAGGTTTCCTAGTGTCTGTGATTTATTTTGGTTTGTTCAAGCTTCCGAACTTCTTTGTTTCCCAAACTATTCACCTATAAAATAACTGTAACAATCTCAACCATGCAGCTACTTCAGAATCCTGAACTGAAGACTGACACTGTGCATTAGGTACAACAGTTCCCAACTCCTCTCTTTGCTTCTGCTCTTCTCCTCTGTTACACTGGCAGCTTGGAGAATAAGCAGGAATTATTTCTTGCAGGGGAATAATCCGTCCTGGACTGCTTAAATTAACTGTATGCAGAAAATGGCCATGCTACATCACAGCCAGTCCCATAATGTCTTGACAGAAAAGGATGATAAGTAGCCCCTTTTCTCTGATGGCATCTTTCTCTGGATGCTGATCTGCTGTATCTGCCTGCCTGCTTTATTCACACCAAATGGTATATTCACTTTCACTGAGCTTCCTCAGAAAATACCCTGACTTATTCTTTTCAAAATATGCAATTTATTGGTTTGTATGTCCAAGGATGGTCTGGATGATGTTGTCAATGGTTTTGCATTCCAGTAAGACTAAGGATGGTGAAAACAGATACAGCAGAGGCAGTGGCTAATCAGCTTTTGCTGTTCCTCTATAGAAGAATGGAGCTGCAACAAGTTTGTTCAATACCAGAAGGAATTTGAGAATGAGGACATGGAGCTGACATGGTTCAAAACAAAATTCATTATTTAGAATATTTTTTCTGGTGTAGTTTGTTCATCTGATTAACATTGCAGACAATTAGTGTTCTGTTTGGCTCTGAGTTGCTGAACAGATGGAATAAAGAGTATAACCTACAGTGGGAGGTGTAGGGTATGACAGAGAGACAGATACAGACACAAAAAAAGAATAAAGTCCTGTGCGCAAAATCACACATAACCTGAAATTATCTGTTAAGTAGTGGACCTGATGGTGTTGTGATGCAAACTGTGATGCCATGTGGATTTCAGTGGAGTTGCGCTGACTTACATTCTCTGAGCATTTAATCCCCAGACTATCAAATTATTCACACTGAAATGCCAGTATTAAACTAACCTTGGAGAGCTGCAAAACGTGCATTAACAAAACAGTCCACAGAAACCTGGAAGGCAAAGTAGCACAGCAATTCTCAGCAGCACACTATGATATACACAGTCTGAGTGCAATGGAAACAGTTAATTGATAAATAAAACTACTAAACATTGTCTGTGCATTTAGACAGTGCATTGAAGGGTTTCTCATTGTGCAGGGGAAATAGGTACACTTCCAGCCACCCTGATTCACCCTTGGACATTTCATGACTATGTCTTATAGCTCAGTTGAGCATAAATTCATAGATTTTACGGTTAAGGGAGCTTGAGATGGGCTGCTATATTTTCAGCACTTAGTTCTGCGACTTCTTATTGGATGATCTGCTGTCACCTTAAAGAGACAAGTGTATATTATCAAGGTAAACATACAAATCACTTCTGTATTTCATATTAAAAAAAAGAGAAACTTTTAAAAGTATCGATCCAAATGTGTCAATAATGTTACAGCAATAAGTCCTTAAAAAAGAAAATAACATAAATATTGTCTGTGTAGATTGAAACAGGATATTTTCACTATAAAAATGTCTGCTGTTTATAGGGCTTTACAATTTATTTATTTCAATGAAAATGTAACATTCATTCTAGTTCCAGTAGAATAATTTTAAAAAGAAGGAAAAGAGAGAAAATGATAAATTTATCACAATTATTTTAGAATTGAGTGGTATTATCTAACAATATGATTAAAAGTCAATCTTTCAGGGACCGAGCGCATCTGAAAACAGATGAAGACACTGCAACATTCATCTGTGTGCACACAAAATAGATTTATATACACAAATATATGTGCACACTTGTAGGTAGGCTTAATACATGCTGTAGTTTCAAATTTTAGAAAGAGAGATGTACATGACACATTGTTAGGGGAAGGATCATTGACTATGAAGCAAAACTAAATCTGATATACTGTTTGTATACATATGTGCTACATAACACTGTGTTAATACTATGAAACAAAAATTATTATATATAAGACCTATGTCATGAGTGAAGCTGCTGACACCCTCCCTTCTGTAGTTTCCATTATTAACACCTAGATCTTTTCACATGCTCACACACTCACACACACACACATATATTTATATGCACACACGTGTATGTATATCTGCAATCATTTGGTTTGGTTTTTTTCCCCTAGGAAAATACACTTAACTGTGAGATGGATATACTGAGTCTGCTTCTTTCATAGATGCCTAATTTAATGGACACCTAATATAAGATATGTGATTGGCAGATGACAGAACTGGTGGAAAAATAATTGTAAATAATAATTTAAAGAAAATGTAGAAACTGTATATTTGTGTATAGCATGCTGTACTCTAGCAAATGTGTTTGAAATTAATTCATTTTTATTGTCTATATCAATACCATTGTGATCAGTACTGATTAAAATGAAAACACATATAAACAAAATACACTAAAGTTTCTCAAATTAATTTCCCCACCTCCTAAACATTTAAAAAATAATCCACAAAAGAGTTTGAGCATTTTGTTTCTTTTGAGGCGGTGTAGTCATACATATTTTTAATCATATCTGATACTACAAAAGCTACAGAAAGATTCTATTGTTAGTATGTACCATATTATTGGTATTAACACACTCTAAATATGTGGAAATCTCATTCCAGTGGGGTTTTCTGTTTAATTTGTTCCCCTGTGATAATTACAGTTTTTGTCTGAGATGAGAGTCTTTTTTGTTAAGCTCCAGTGCTTCTGTGCAGTCCAACTGTTATGCTGAGAAGTAAATGAAAAATCCTGTGCTCAAAAGCAATGGAAATAGGCTTCAGTACATTCATTTTCAGCTCTCAGCTTTGTGCAAAACAAAAAGAGACAGTGTGATTTTGAAAGATGGTGTTCTATGGATGCGTCAGAAATTATGAGAATTCTCCATTGAAATATAGGAGTCCCTCCAAAGAGTTAATTTTATTTTATTAGTCTATTTGGCTCCCTTATTTATTATTTGCTTGTATTATGAATGGTCTAAGCAACATATACATATGTATATACATAGACATGCATGACCACTTAGGTATATTTATGTGTAGGAATCCATGTATATATGTATGTATTTCTCTTTACTCTGGTTTCATTTTACCAAGGTAACTTGAAGTAGGGTAGCAGGTTTTAAGCTTAACAACATTAACCAATAATCTGTATTCTGGTTTCCTCAAGTATTCTCTTTTAGTGAGTGAAAAAAATGATGCAGAGCAACATTGTCATTTAGGTATCTGACACCTGCCGTCACATCCTGCTTCTCGCACATAAGCCAACATCAGATACACCAAAGATACACTTCTCCCATTTTCTTCTTCCATACATGTATACACACAAAAAAAGTGATGGAATAGAGAAATATCCTTACTGACCATGCAAATATCAGGAAGGTAGAAGAACCTCAACACATTGCAAGAAAGGCTGAGAATTCAAAATTACTTTGACAGATTTGCAACAATCTGAAAAAGAATACAGGGAGAGAGTACGAAATTCAGGAAGGACAAGTGTAATGCAGTACTTAAAAGAGAAATGTTCAATAGATATGGGATGAGAGTGTAGCTGGTCAGACAGAAATTTTTCTTAGAAATCATTATCTATGTGGGTCATGCCTACTTCAGGCTTGCTGTATTAGGAACATCAGATTTTGAGGAAAAAATAAAATTTATTCTGTGGTGCAAATGCAAGAGACAATATACATAATATTTAAAACAAAACAATTCTTTCTGTTTACTCAGTGTTGCGAAGGGGTTAATAAAAGTACCTGAATATCATACTTCATAAGTGACATGTATCTTTCTGACAAGAATGCTCAGAGGCCAGTGAAGACCTTCAAAAAGGACTGGATCCATTTAGTTCATCTAAAGATGATAAAGAAAGGAATTACTGTATTTCTTTTCTAGAAGAAGGGGAAAGTCTGTTTACTCATATACCAGCTAAATCTGAAAAGAAGGTCTGGACTAAAATCCAACAAGAAAGATTCTGTTTAAAGATCAGAATTTTTTATAGACAGGTTGGTTTGGTTCATGGAGAGACAGTTTGGTGGATACAGGGACTCATGGAAGGACATGGTGAACAAGAAGACTTGAATAACCTCCAAACCCTTTCATGACACTTGCATAGAATAGATTTTGCTCCAGTGTCTTATTTCACTGCATTCACTTCAAATGTCCCACTACATGTCACTCCACTTATTCCTTCTTTTTAAAAAGGGGTATTTTTCCATTCCTTTTTCTATGTCACTGATTCTATCCTTCTCTCTTGCTTTTCCTCTCTGTACATTTATTTGCCCCACTCTAAGACATCCAGTATTTCTGTGTCTCTTCAATCACAGTGCATCTCTTTCCCTTCTTTCTTAGCTCTTTCTGTCTCCTTTTATCTTTCTACTTTTTTGTCCCCTTCTGTCTTTCAATAGGGAGGAAAAGACTGGAGCTGGATACTCCCACAGGCAGTTATTCCTATTCCGGGATTTCAGAGATGGAAGGCAAGGGATCAGACCTCCTGCCGCTTCCCAGTTCTTGGGTTGCAAGTGGTAGCAGCCACAGGGCAGCAGGATCTGCTGATGAGGGGAACTCAAAGAGGAGTCCACTGAGCCCCAGCTGTTGCTGCTGACAGCCTTTTTCTGCCCCAGCATGGAAGTGGCAGCTTAAACATGGATTATTTATTACTGGAGAATTACTAGATTATGCTTATTTTCACTCCTGGTGGAGTTTCATCCCCTTTACTACCACAGGGCAAAGAAATTGGTTTCAACCTTCAGCCTCTTAGGAGTACTGCAAGGGAACAACATTTGCTTTTTAAGACATTTTGGGGGGGAACCTTTTTTTTTGAGGGTAGAGGGGGAAGATTTTTCTTCTTCTCTCTAGTTTATCAATTCCTCCTTGTCTTGGCTTAGTCTAGGGTGTATTTTTGCACAGCTCCTGTGATAGTCTCTTCCCCTGGGAAAAAGCATGGGCCCTGCTGATCAGACTACAAGAGAGTCCTTTCTTAGCATGTTTTTTCTTCTTTTCCTGATTCATAATTGATATTGGTTGTACAGTAGTTTATACACAAACTCACAGATATCACAAGCACACTCACATATTACACATCCGTTTGGGCATGTACATGACTCCAAACAGCCAGCGTTTCCTCAGCAAGCATACGGGATTGGATCTTGTAGCCCTTCCTCTGCTCACTCCACTGAGACTGTGAGAATGCCCTGACTGCACTGTTCCTCCCCTATCTCTTTCTCACAAGGGCTTTTGCTTGCCAGCTGGTGCCAGGAACTGCTTTAACTGGTCCTGAAAGATTAATCCTCTTTGGGACTGTGTTAACAATATGGTGTTCTCCTTAACACAGCAGGTCAGCTCCGCTCAATCACTTGCATGCTGCAAGTTGGGAATCCTGACACCAAGAAAATCAGACACCACACATAAGTGTAGCCTCTTGGCTGCTCAGAGTATGTGTGATATGATGTCCACTCATCAATTAGCAAGAATCATTTAAGGGGTAAATCTGCCAAACAATGGAGAAGTTCAGTGGGTCCCTTACTAGCTGCTATAGCAAATGTCATCTCCTTCGTGGGAGCTCCTCTCTCTGTTTGCACTGCACATTGATGCCAGGACCCTACTCCCCAAATCTGCCAAAGAAACTGGCAAAACATTTCCCACTGCTGGCCCTGTCCTCAGTCGTTGTGCTGTGGACAGGCTGAGACAGCCCTGCAGGGTAGCAGGACTATACCCTCAGACTTGCCAGCTGCCAGCACAGCCTGATAGGCAAATAAGCAAACAGAAATCCCAAAATAAACAATAGCAATTGAATGAACCTGTGGCAATAAAAGAGTCCTGAAGAGTTTTAGGAAACATATTTGTCACTCAAAAAAAGAAAGAAAAAAGCAGACAGCAACCAAAACTAGGCATAGCAGATTCACCACATCACAGCACCAGCCCATTTTAAACAGACTGTGGTTACCTTGGTTATGTAGTGGGTACCTTTTGTGAAAACCAAATAAACAAACAACACACACACTCCAGTAATGCAGAAGCTGCTCTCAGACTGCATATTGGCTCTGAGCCACATCTCCCGCAGTAAGGGGAGTGTGGAAATGCACAGCCTTGGCAGCAGCTTCCAGCGCCTCAGGCTCTCACAGTTTATTTTATTTATTTATAGGATTTTCTGTGGCACCAGTCACCCTCATATCTAAGCATCTTAGAGGTATTAGTAGACTTACCCTCAAAACCCTCTTTAGCTAGAAAAGTTATTATCCCCATTTTATAGATACAGAACTAATAGATCAGTAACTTGCTCAGATTCAGAAGGAGAATCTGGCAGAATTAGGGACAGGACAACAAGCACCTGAGTTCCATTCCTGAACTCTAACCACAGAAATTTCCCTCTAGGGAGATTAATGAGATTGATGAAATACAAAAAGCAAAACATAATGGATATCTTTGACTCCTGATTCTTTTTTTTTTTTTTCTGCAGTGTTTGGTCTAGCAGCTGCAAAGTGCATAGAAAAAAGGTAAAACTGTATTTGCACTTTTCTTTATCTCTGAGGTCTGAATAGGGATATCAATACAGCACACCTTTTTCATTAGTGTTTCTAATAAAAACCACTGATATATTTTAGACTTGCATGTAGCCAAAGTCTAACAGGTTTTTGGCATGACACTAGTCTTCAATTAGCTGCTCCGTGTTTATTTTTGTTTTTTGCTTCTGTTTGTGGCTAATTTTTCTAAGTTGAGGAAAATTAGAAAATTTCTACTTTTCTATTTTGAGGAAAATCTGGTGCTGCTCTGAGTAAGATTCTTTTTTCATTCCATTTGTTCCCGAAGTCCTCTGAGTTGGTAACTTCAATAATTAAACTCCCCATCATGCAACTATTTTGGTGTTCAAATTGGCCAGTGCTACAAAGAGTTGAGCCTCTTGCTCTCCATCAGCTATGCACTGTACAGAAAAGCAGCAGATACTTCTGTGTGTCAAGAAACTGGGAGGATCCCATGTCACTGCAAATGAACCATGAATTTCCAGGGTTCAAAGGACAATGAAAAAGACAGGGTGAGTCATGTGACTTTTGTGTTGCACCCTGATAAATGGCAGGTCAAGGAGGGTTGTGTTTAATAGTATATTCCTCAATGAAATGTCACTTTTTCCTCAATGTGTCCTCTGTGTGAGCTAATTAAAATCATGTTTTACTGCAATGTCAGCACATGAAGTTGCTGACTTTCTTGTTGTCTTCTACATAGTACAAAATGAATGTTGTCATTTGATAAATTCAGGATCTTAAAGGTTCTGTCTGATGGGGTCTAATGTATGCTGCTCTATATATTTTTAATGCTTTCAAACTGCCTCTCTTCCTTTGTTCAAATCACAGCATTCATGACCTGTACATAATGTTCTCTCCTGACATCCTTAAGCCTCACCCTCCTCAAAATTAACAGAATTTTTATAAAGATCTCAAACAAATATTGGTGTTGCTTGCCTTCCAGTCAGCTTTAACTTAGTTTTTAAGCACTGTGTCCAAAAGCTACAGTCATAGGCATCCAGTGAGAATTGGCTGTAGAGGTGCAATTTTCTTACAGGTTACTTTTATATTGATATCAGGTTATATTTGTTATGTTCATTTGAAAATAATATCTACCACCTTACACTACATCTATACGAAGCAGTAGTTAAAGAGTATGAGTACAGAAAGCATGGGACTAATTTCTCTAACCAATAGCCATTGCAGGATTAGCACCAGGATTCTTCCTTGTAAAGCTTCCTTGGAAACTCCTGTTTATGGTGCGTCTCAGTAATAGCAACATGAATGAGAAAAATAAACAACCCGCTATTGCAGGTACTTTAACTTTTACTATTTCTGTCCTTGTATCGTGTAAAATTCCTTTTAACAAATAGCAGAGTCAGTGTCTCTGCATGTTTTACAGTAAATGACAAAGAGCAAAGTTTCCAGCTTTGGCCTGAAGCTATATCACCTTGTGCTGTGATCCACACAGACCTCATAAGCTGTTTTGAGACTGAGTCAGTTCTCCAGTGAGAAAACTCCACATATTAATTTACTGATAGGTGCTACAGCAGAGTGGTGGCAATTCAAGCCACTGCTCAGTCCAAGGTGTACTTTCACCCTCTTCCCCACCGCCATCCTCGTGCAGCTCTCTTCCCAAGTGCTGAGGGTCAGTGCGCTGCTGACTTTTGGCTGCGATATAAAACACAGATCTCAAAGAAATTCTCTCACCTCCTAAAGACCTTATTCGAAGCCCATTAAAGCTGACGAGAGCTTTCCCATTGACTTCAGAGGGCCTCAGATCCAGTCCCCCAGGGAAAAGATGTTAACACTCGTGCATCCTTAAACCAGCTAGGAGAACTTCTTGAAATCAATATCTCTCTATCAATATTGGTATCTAAAACTTAAAATACAACAAAGACATTTCTTGTGAGTCCTGCCAGCTGTAGGGGAAAAAAAAAATTTAAAACAAGCCCTTGGGAGACACCATTACCCAAAATAAGCAGCTGAGCAGTGACCACAACAGCTACAAAGCTATATCCCAACCTTTCTGTGTTTGTACTCACTCGGCTTTGCTTTACTGTACTCCCTGCTCTGCACTGAATACACTAAATGACTCACATTACACACACTGTAACAAAGGCAGTTATACCCCAATCTTCATTAAGGTCTTAATGCAGCAAGGTACTTAAGCACATGCCTAACTTTAAGTACAAGGGAAGTCTAATTAACTTCAATGGGACTGCTTGCTTGCTTTAAGCCAGGCATGTGCTTAAGTACTTTGCTGAAACTGAGCCGAAGACTCCAGGTGCTACCATTTATACAAGTGTCATTAAACACAGAGTTAGTGTACTTAGATACACAAACTTCCTAACCCCTAAAACCACATCATTAAATTATAGCACTTACTTGAAAACAGCAAAGGTGAGCATGTTGATGAAGCATCACACACAGTAAAGACAGCAAGCTTTAAAGCAATCAAAAATACAATATCCTGTGCACATTTTCAGCACTCCACCTGTGGTTTGTACATGTATACTGGTTCCTTCAAATTTCAGGTTTCCATAGCCAGAGACTGCAGATTTCTGAAGGGCCTGTGAAAAAGGCCCTGATCTGAAAATAATGCCATCTGTGACTTAGGTATAAAAGAACAAAGAAGTGAAACTGGAAATGGTTAGTACCTCAGGGTAAAGCAAAGTTGGTTTGGGTTCTTTAACAGTCCTTTTTTGTACTTTCAAAGATTTATGTTATTTTTCAGCCATGGGAATTTCTTGTATTTTTAGTGCCTATTTAATTGTCATCAGATAGAAGTAGAGCCACTTGCTGTTTGACTGCAGGCAAGTTGCTTGACCTTCTTTTTACTCCTCTTGTCTGGCTTTATAATGCAGTACAAATGGGAGCTCACTGAAAGCTAGAAGCTGTGTGTGTGCTGAGTAGAAGTTGGCTATTCTGCTAGTTAGTTCCCCAACAGTTTTGTCAGGGTCAGAAAAAAACTTACTGGGAAAGGACAACCTGTCTCAGACCAGGCAGGTTTTAATTTTGCCCACTCCCCATGACAATTTTTTGAGCTGTGTTTCTGCATTAGCAGCTGGACTTGGTGAGCTTAAAGGTGTTTTCTAACCTAAATTAGTCTATAATTAATTAATCTACAATCAAGAGCTCCAGCAGAAAGCCATGACCTGCAGATTTGGAGTTACAGAGGGGTTCCTACTCAGGAACCTAGGATCTCAAAAATTAGGTGTCCTTTCTCCAGTCTCAGTGCAGCTCACAGCTTGACTAAAGGACTGACATAATTTCCCTGTATGTGGTTAAGAACCTGAAATAATGCATAGATTGTGGACTATTCTTGGATATTTCTATCTGGTAAATACAATCATTAGATAAAGTTTGCTTCATGCTCAGGACAATATGGAGTGACTCCCTCAGATTGAACACCAAGGATTTAGCCCACAGGGAATAGAGCACCTGAAGGAGATTGGGGAAATTTGGTCTTTAGGATAAGGGGAGAGAGGTAATAGACAAAGCTAATTGGTATGACTCTCATTTTATATATTACAGTTAACTACTATGGTGATGAGTATGTAACTTGGTTTTTTTCCTTTCAATCGATTATCTGATTATTTTGCTGAGGTCAGTAGCAAATGTCTCCAACCTCATTGTTGAAGCAACTGTACTGTTACCAGCACTGGAGTGGAACATTGCTAACTGAATGGATTAAGAAAAGTGCTCATAAAAAATACTGCTGAAATGCATGCAGTCTTTGATAACCAAAACCATTATTATATAAAAAGATACTGGGAAGAGCATTACACTGGACAATTACTTCAAATAATAATTTGTTAAACATCATTTTACCTACCTGTTATTCTCCCTACTGCTCAATGTTAACCTGTTGAATACTTTGAAGAATTATCAAATACTTGACATTAAGATTTATTTAAGGAAAAAAATGACATGGAAAGCTTTTCTAGAGGGTCTTTCACAGTGAAGAAAACTTTGTATTTACAAAGTTATGCAATTACTGAAGCAGTATTTGAGTATACTTTGAAAACTGTTAAAACAGAAGAGGAGAAAAACCTGCTGTCTTAGTTCTTTTCAAACAGAAAAGTGTTTTGCTTGATTTTATAAGCAACATACTGTTCTGTTGTCAGCCTTTCTGCATCTGTTATATCATGGGTCTTGACAACATCATAGGCCAATGTCCCTTGTGATTGAAGTAAAGTATTAAATTTTAGTATCCAGAACAAGGTGATATTTCAAAGGCCAGACTGTTATTGAGCTTGCAGGTGATAAGTCTCAAATTCTGAAATTCTGCATTTTATAGAGAAGCACAACTGCTGACTTCAAAAATAAGTTTATAAGAAACTGCCAAGCACAAATGAACAAAGTTCCCAATGCTCTGGACCTGATTAGAGCCAGAGGGTTCCAGGGCAGGGTGCAGATTGCTTTTCTTGAGCTTCTCTGTGGCTTCTTCACTTTACAGAATAGAAAACACCTGCTGGTAGTGGTGTTAGAGAAGATTATACTAAAATCAGACCTCAACCTTACTTGAGAGTCACAGAAGAAAAGTCCTGCAACTGAAGTCTATTCTGTAGCACTAATAAAGCTGCAGCACCACAGTTGAAATAATTGTATAATGCCATTGTTATACAGGGTACAGAAGTAATGTGCAAGTGAGACCCTACCTGGGGTACTGTGTCCGGCTCTGGGGCACCCAGCAAAAGAAGGAGCTTCTGGAGTGAGTCCAAAGGAGGGCCACTAAGGTGATCAGAGGGCTGGACAACCTCTTCTATGAAGACAGGCTGAGAGAGTCGGGGTTGTTCAGTCTGCAGAAGAGCAGACTCCAGGGAGAGCTTACAGCAACTTCCAGCACCTAAAGGGTATTAGAGAAGAGAGATGGGGAGGGGCTTTTTACAGATCAGGTAGTAATAGGACAAGGAGTAATGTCTTTGAAAGAGAGAAGGTTTCGGTACAAGGAAGAAATTCTTTACTGGGAGGTTGGTGAGGCACTGGAACAGGTTGCTCAGACAAATTGTATGTCCTCCATCCTTGGCAGTGTTCAAGGTCTGGCTGGATGGAACTCCGAGCAACCTGGTCTAGTGCAAAGTGTCCCTGTCCATGGCAAGGGGGTTGGACTAGATGGTCTTTAAAGTTCCTTCCAACCCAAACCATCCTATGAATCTATGATTCTATGAATTTTGATAATTTCCTGAGGAATACACTACATGAATAGGAGACTGCATGAGCGCAAACACCTCTTGGTGTCATTAGTACATTATTGTCCAGTTTTCAGGCTGTAAACAGTGAATGCAAACACATTTACCTTAGGGATCATCAGGCTGCAGCTGTTGATATTTTCTGTGAGGAATAACCAGACTAAGAAGAGTCACACCTATCACTTGGACTGGATGTACATCCTGTCTGAATGGTGAAGTCTGCATTTTTTTTTCCCCAAGTGTTTCAAAAGTATGGAACTGGATAGTGCTGTCAGGAGAAATAGTGTGAATTGCAAAAGGTGGATATGACAGTTGGGTGTTGGGTAAACAGTCAACACAAAACACTGTGGTGTTCATTTCAGCTATGGAATAAACTAAAATCCTCTATTCTACAATAAAGATGTATGAAAATAATGAGAGCACCTAAAATAAGCTTTCACACTTGGTCCCCACAAAGAGCTGGTGGTAGAGCCCTTGACTGACATCACAGTATAATCACAGGCAAACACCATTTCCTTTTGTAAGCAAGATTCATGACATCAGGGTCATTCTAGTCTATGTCACCCACTATCAGAAGAACAGCAACTGCCTTCTGATGAATCATTTCATTCATTCCATCTTTCATCCAGTAGCTCCCATAAAAATTCAGTTTCTGTAAGGAAGATGGAGGGGGCTGCAAAAGACAAGAGAAAGCAGAAAGACAAAACCAACTTGACATTGAAAATTAAGGAGGTAAATAATTTAACAATGAATTTCTGCAGAAATGAGCTAAAGTCAGAAAAATACAGAGTAAAGCCAACCTTTTTGTCTGCTCTTACTACAACTAATGAAACATTAACTATAATACATAACCATCGGTGATCATATTTCATTTGATAATCCATTAGGGCCTTACATAGTTCTCTCCTTTTTCATATAAAACATAATATTTTAGGGGGAGGAAAGCTGGCAGACAGAGGCGGAAGAGGATTTGTACTCACACTGTGTGCTGGCACAATAATGTTCTTCCTGCTGAACTAATGGCTCTTCATACGGTTTAGGTCAAAGAGTTTAATGGAGCTTAGCTCTGGATGTCTCAGTAACTTCTTAGATTCTAAAACTAAACTACTTTAACCTTAAAATACAAATGATGATGGTCCTAATAAGGAGACACATTCCAAACCAGACTTGAGAGTGAAATATATGACAAGAATGCTAAAACAGATGACATCTTTCTTCCATCTAATGCTGTGAAAGATGTCCACTCCTTACCACAGATAAATTCAGTTTCCTGCAATTCTCCAAGGCAGAGGAGAAGGAGAGGATGTTTGCCCTGAGAATGTTTGTTACATTTTGTTTAGCCCCTGAGATTTAAATACATATAGATGTTAAAAAAAAAGGTAAAAATTAAAAAAAATAAAACCTAAACTCTCATATCTGCATATTTTCTGGGTTTTTGTTATGTGTTAGCCTGTGGAGAGAATGAAAAGATCCCCTCCCCATATTGTATTCCAAGATGCAGTGTAAAATACCATGCTTCTGTCAGCCACAAATGTCACTTCGAAAAACAGAAGAGATCTCTATTAAATAGTTTCTTTTTTTTTTTCAGACTTTCCACTGTTACCTTTCTCTGCCTAAGTTTCTTCTCATAAGGTAGAACTGACACTGCAGACAAATCTACTTGACCACCAATTTTCTTTGACAACATAAATCTGCTTCTTCTGCCTGATTTTACCACACATTGCAGTCTCCTTATGTATGTCCTACAATTGCACTTGAATCCCCCATCTATTCCCTATTAAAGCATATTTTGTTGTTTCCAAACAGAAATATCCTGCAGTTTCTTTCTATGGAAGGACAAAATTTCTTTAATCTGAAATTAGGAAGGAACAAAGAAAACTTGTAATTCTCATTCATAAAATCGATAGGGTTTTTTGGGGGGGCTTTTGGTTGGTTGGTTTGTTTTCAGGGTTTTGGTTTTTGTTTGTTTCCTTTTGCCTGGGTTGACAATTTCTGTCCTGATGGATCTGTGTGGTTTCCTTGGTCAATAAATAGAAAAATATGTATGAAGGATAAGGAGAACAGCTGCCTAGATTCACAGAAGAGAAAGAAGTCTGTAACATACCTTACCCATCGTGCACTAGAAGGTTCTGTCATAGCATTTGTGCAGGACAGAAAAGACAACAAAATTATTCTTGACAGCTTTTGAAAAATCAGGGTGTAAACAGAAAAGAAAGAGTCAGATTTTCACACTACTGGACTTTCAATAGGCAGCTGCATCTTGGTAAAGTAGCTGAAAGTAAGGCTAAAGCCTTACCATGTTCTCCACCAGCAGCTGTCACTTTGTGCTAAAGGAAGTGCAGTTGCAATTTTGCTTTCTTGTTTGATGGAGAGAAGTCAGAGCTCCAAAAACACTGTGGTTGAAGCAACATCCAACAAGGTGCAGAAAGGCAGAGAAAGCAAAAGTTTGACCCAGTTCTTCAACTGCTGGATGCCTCCAAAGAAGTACTGCAAAAGACTGAGGTAGGTAAAGGCAGCCCACAATGGCTCTGACCTCAGGGGTAGAGTACCCACACAGCCCTTTCCATGCAAGACCCCTGTTTAAATAAGACACACTAGTTTTGTGTTTCCCATTGCTTCTCTGATGATAGGTTACTTCTCTTTTCTTCTTGCTGTACTGCCAGGTATGTAGAAGAACACTGCCTGTCATATAAAACAGGAGAGGGTCATTTTGCCATTTTACAATGCTGAGAATGGGCTGCACAGAATGGTTTGGCCACCAATCTGTGTACAGGAGGCACTGAAGGTTTGTGCAGAAAGAGAAGACACTGATAGCTGGGGTAATTATTAGCTGGAGCCCTTAACATCCAAGTAGTGCTTGTATGCTAAAGTGTGAGCACTGCACTTGTGCAGGCTTGAGGTAATTTTGCAGGACCTCTCATACAAGGGTGAGAAATTTTCCACTTTTTCTCTACAGGTATATGTACTGTACTGTATGTACTCACTCCACTTCAGGAGTGTCTTGTGCCAGCTCTTGTACACAGTCACCTAAGATCCTACCAGCCCTTTTGTTTCTCTTGAAAGTTGTCAAGTAGCAACAGCAGGACTTGTAATACCCTTGTGAACTACTATGGGTAGAGAAAGAGCCTGACTCCCCTCTCCTTTACAGGGGTGCAAATTCGGAATTTTGTCATTCAGCTGCAGCTTGAATGAAACTGCCCCATTGGCCTCATACATCCAAGGAGAAAACTGGGTACAAAAGGGTAAACATAAGGAAACTGAAGAGGGAATAGGGGGATCCAGCTTCTGCCTTGACTCCTCTCTGCAGCTGGGATAACAGGGAATTATCCACCAAATCGGATCTCAGGGTTTACTACGCATGAAACCTAAAGTGAAGTTTATGCATGTAACCTATGGAGTGGAAAAAAAAAATCTCTCTCTCTTTCTTTGAAAATTTTATTGTTTTGAAAGACCTCAAAATACTGCTAGGTACATTACAGACATATTACACTGCTTTGACTCACATGTAAAGAAATATTTATGGCTTTGGAATTTGTTTTACTTTGTTTTGTTTTGATTTTATCTACCAGTCTATATAGGACACAAGAGGTCTCCATAGTGGCATGATGTAAGGTTACCTTGATCTTCTTGAATCAAATATTTGTTTTCAGGCTCCACTGTCAGCTGTCCATTATGGGGGGAAAATGAAGCCCAATTTTGTTGGTGTGATGAGAAAGCTGAGTAATTTTAATGACACAATATAGGTAGGTTCTACTCCTCTAATTGGCTGTAAGTCATTGTCAATTCTGTTAGTGTTTTGTAGCACTACTCAGATAATATAAACCCTTCAAAAATACTTAAATCTGCCATATATTGATTAAGTTTGGAGCCTGGGTTTGTTGTTGGTTTTTTTAATTCCCAAGGGGAAAAAAACTACTAAAAGAAGTAAAAACCCCCTTAACTATACAGAATTTTATACTGAGACATCAGTATAAAATGTTTGAGATTTCTGAAGAAAGCAACATTTTGCTGTATTGGAAATTACCACAGCTCTTGTAAACAGGTGATAAAAGTGCCTATCTCATTGGTTATCAGCTTGTTCATGTGCGTAACTACTTCTCATAATGCACTAACCCCCTCTGGCCTGACAAAATTGGTAAGGATTTTGAATTTTATTTATTTTTTAAAGAATATATTTGAAGATGGGTTTTGTATATGTGTGTGTTTGTGTGTATGTGTGTATAAATCCAGTATACAGATGCAGCAGTGAGATGTCCTTTCCTGAAAGCTAGAAAGAAACTAAGAAGAAAGTGATTATTAGTAGAAAATAGGGAAAAGATAAGAGGGAGCAAGAGTAAAAAAGAAAAAAAAAAAGTATAGGAATTGGATATTGGATGCTGGGCAAAAAGTACTGAGCTGCATATAATAACTCCACCATACACAAGAAAAGAACAAGAAAGTCCAGGTTAACTGATCCGTGCCACAGAAATCCTCTCAAAAGTTAAAAGAATCAGTTTAATTTACCACATTAAACAAATGAAAAACTGACAATGCCAGTCCTAATACAGATGTTTAGCAGTATAGTGGAAAAATGAAGACATTGTCAAGCAGCAAGGCTTGCAAGTCATAGTCTTGAAATGCTTAGATCAGGTGGCACTCTCTGTTAGAAAAGCAAGCTCTGTAATGATATTGATTGCTTCCAAGGCCATATTAGAGATGAAGACAAGTCCCAGGAGACAGGTTGTTGTCACCTTGACCTTGGGTCAGAGCTAGACCACTGACCCCTGACACCCACGACTTCTGCACTGCATCGTGATATCTTTCATGCCTACAGACAAAGTCAGCAGGGGACATGTGTCGATGTGGCCCTTGCCAAATCAGAATTGACTGGCCTGTAGGAAGCTGGAGAGCAGCGGGAAATGTGGGTTAAAGTATGTCAATAATGTTTCACAAGAACAATTTCTCCCAAGAATTGTAGCTGTTGGAATGTTTTGACATTTATTCGGTAGAGAAATGTAGCATGTTTTGTGAAGCACTTCAAGAGAGCTGCTGCTAACTGCCGCCGTGTATTGATCTTCCTGTTAAATTGCATGGGCACACTTGGGAGATCATTGAGATTCAGGCAACAGGACAGAAAGGATCGGCTGCACCCGATGGTCACTAATGGTAATTGGTTTCGATCCTTGCACTTGAAGAAGCTGTGATTTACTTGGTTCACAGATGAATTGTAGACTCTAAATATTTTGAAAAGAAAATATACTGTGATTTCTTTCTCTCATGTCATTTACAAATTATTGTCTCCACTTCGAATGTTTCATATAAAGTATATAAATCCACATGACTCAACATAAGAACATGCTAAGCAAATTTCAAGGAATTCTACCCCTTATCCGTAAAGCTTGTATTAGTGCAAAGCAAATGAACTTTCTGATCCTAATATAAATGAGTTAATTAAATAATTATAAAAAAATTAAGCAGGATCTTAAAAACTCATCAACAGTCTTAAGCCTCTCTATCATCACCATACATCTTTTTTTTGCACTATATACACTCTTCTCTCTATCCCATTTGGTGCTGTATCATCACAGTCTTAACACAATGAATGTTTAAAAAGAAGTTTATTGAAGGCACCTACAAAAGTAGAACAATGCAGGCAGGTATGGCTAGCAACGTAATATTGGAGTAAATTATACTAGAATGAAGAATCTGATATGAAAATTGGATACTAATATTAATATCAGAGTAAATTATTGCTACAGTACGGGAGCTGATACAAAAATTGGACTGTACTTCCAAAAATGAATGTGATGACAATGCTGCCAAAATTCATGCCACACATGATTTTCAAAGCAGATTTTGTAGGACTTCTGTAGCTTTCTGCTTTACATGAGATACTTTGCTAAGTATATGTGCATAATTGCATGAAAGCAAATGTATGCAGGAAAGGATGGCTGCTTTAATACAAAAAAATTCATATACACTAAGATTATGGAAAGGAACCAGTTTTGTACTTCTTTTAATCTCATTCAAGTACACGTGTCCTTTATGATACATACTACATTCCTGTGGTTTTTTAAGGGACAAATGAATTTTAAGTTTTTGTTCTGTGGGATTTTTTTCCCTTCAATGGAGAGGTCAGCAGTTTCTAAAAATGGCTGAGTTTCACGCATAAACTTGCATAAAATATCCATAAAATCTATATAGCACTTTGACAAATAGAAAACAGCACAATATAAAGTAACAACATATATTATTCCTTTGTTAACTGAGTTCAAAATTATGCTTATCTGGAGTCTTTCGGTTAAAATGACTGTAAATAGATTACAAATTCAATTACAGCTAAAGCATGCATTGTAGAATTTGCAACATCCAGGATTAAAATAGATATAATAGAGAAAAAAGAATGTCTGAATGCTACTGAAAGTTCAGTATAACAGCAATATGGTATTTGCAATTGCTATAAAAGCCTCAAATTTCTGAAATATTTACAAACCTTAGATAATGACAGCCTCAGGAGAAAATCAAGAAAACAGACAGTATACAGGAGATAGCCCGAGGCAACCAGTGATGAGGTCAGATCTATACAGTATGTGTGCTTTACATGAAAAAAGCTCTACTAAAATGTCTTTGCGTACTGTGTAGAGCTTTGGGATGTAGCAGGTATTCACTAGGGGAAGGTAAGGATTATTTACTAGGATCAGTAACATGGAATTCAATATTAAAACCGACAAAGGTTATCATCTATTACACATTAAATTCACCACAGTTGTTTGACAACTCTCATAGCAACAGATTCCACCCTTAACAATTCAAAGCAATCTTTCAGATTAAAGTTCATGTGATCACTTTAAAGAACTATTCATTGCTAATCAAGCAATATTGCCTCAGGCATCGTGTTTATCTTTCACTTCAGGCTATTTGGTTGATTGCAGAAAATGCTGAGTTTCTCTGTGTGCGTGTGCAGAGCTGTGTGTCTGCTAGGTGGAAATGACAGGTGAGGTAGTGGGGAGGGAGGATATAGGAACTGATTGAACAGACTCTGCAACAGGGATAAATAAAATCCCAGTGGCTGACTGTTTTGGTGGGTAGAATGAGAAATATATTCTGCCTTAATAATTGCCCAATTTAATTTTGCAAGATATTAACCAATGATGGTATCTTTAAATATAAAAAATTCCTTTAAAACAGCTAATTCTATATGTATAAATAATATATACACTTTCATATGTGCTTCTAATTCTAGATCGTTGCCCTGATTATCTTGAACATGTAGTACTTTACACATTTTCTAGTCAGAGCTGTTACTCAAAGAAAGGTACTTCTCAGAGGAATTAAGAAAATCCAACTCCAACATATTATGGCATAGAAACTTTTTTTTCTCTCCAGTTGTGCAGTATCTGCTCCAGGCATGTCTTACTCTTGATCTTAGCTTTCTCCAAAGGTTTAAGAGATGCAATCTCCACAAGAGTAACATTATAGAGAAAAAAGTCTAAAGATGCTGAAACTGATATTTGCTCTGAAATCACTGTTGGAGACTCTAGAATGTTTGCTCAAGTGACCTAACACGTGTGGCAGTATTCAGCATCCTCAAAAATTTATCTTTTGAAGAAAGCTTTCATTCTGCAATGCTGCTCTAACATCTAACCGGGTGCTGAGTCCAAAACTCAAGGTGAGAGACTGCTTGCTATCAGTCAGTGCAACTAGCCCAGTGTACCTTCATGCAGGTAACAGCAAGCAACCATTGTGATCAGCACTGAAGGTAATACAATTGCCAGAATTAATTCTCTATCCATATGCATGAAGAGTCCTGCTTGCAGGTCAAAGCACACGTCTTAGATAAGAATGAAAGGTAAGACTTGTTGCAGTCTTGTAGACACTGGAAGTGGATATCCCATCAAGAAATCTTCAAGAAACAAGGCTGAAACCATTCTGCAGTGTCTGAAGCAATTTATATTTTTTCACTTAAAGATATTCTGCATTCAAAACAATCTTTAACAATAATAATTTTTTTCATTAGAAAATGTCAGTTTGGTTGAAATTAAGCTCTTTGTAGGAAAAAAACTGTTTTTGAGTAAAAAACACTTATGATTAAAAAAGCTTATAAATGAAGACTTTTTAGTGGTCAAATATCTCATTTAGACATTTTTTATAAAAAATGTCCAAGTTTGGCTCCAATTCAAAATAATCTTCCATCAGAGATTCTGCTGAACAAGAACTGTTTATAAACAACCAAACCCTAAAAAAATTGCTATGACATTACTGGAATTATACATGGTACCTTACCCAACCAGATTTTTCCCACAGTTCATCAGTTTACGTCAGTTCCTCAATCTTGACAGAAGCCAGCCACTGGAAAACTATGTCACTAGGGTAATACTGTCCTACTCAGCTATTCTCACCATGATGGTTTCCAGGAGAAAAGATTTCATTAGCAAAGCCCTGATATTTTGTATTTTGGAAGCTCACAAAATCATCTTTGTCTTCTGCCCTTCTCACCATTTTTAGTTATACTTTCTGAGAGCTGAGAAAGGGTGATCTTATTTCAAAATTTAATCAAACATAAAAAATGAACACTAAACAAAACCTTTCAAATATTTGCAATCTGCTTAAATGTGCAAAATATGTATCTGGCTCATAATCTGCCAGAGTGTTTGCTCCTAGTTAAAGATATTCTTATCTTAGAATGAGAATTCATTAAGCATGAGAAAATTAAAAAATAACAATTCGTTAGTACTAAAGCATACTTATTTTACACTTTCCTCCTTTAGACTATGCAAAATAAACAAGGAAGCTGCTGACACTGTCCTCCAAAGGTGTTTTCTAATTGTCAAAATCATTCTAGAAGAATTAAGGTTTTTTTTTTTTTAAATAAGTTAGTGTTTTACTTTAATGATGCTTTGAAATTCCTTTTTAGCCAAAAAGAAATCCTGTTAACTGTGGAAGAAAATTCAAATCCTGATGATAATATCCTTGACAAGCCTATGCTTCTCTGGAGTAAATGAGATTTTACTGTGTTTTCTTTCATTTTCTCTTTTCATATTTCATAAGAATGAAAAATAGTTTCTAATGAATCACTTATCCTTCTTTTTTTCCCCTTGTTATATTATTACACTTACTAAGAGACATTCCCATAAATGTATATCTTCTTTTTCATGTTTTCCTGAGAAAGAAAAAAGCATTTTACAAAGATTTCTATGGTCATCTTTTCAGCTTGAATTACTGCCTGTTTTCACAATATGCAGATTAATTCATTACATTTGGATCTTATTCTTGAAACTCCTTTAAAGTGCACATATTTGTGTATGTGCACATATATGTGTATGTGTTCTAGCACAAATTATATCTAAAATAAATAAGTACACATCAGTAGAGCTAAAAGTAGAAAGATGCTTTATATCAAAGAGCTCTGCACAGAGTGGCAGCAGTGCAGTAGATATTACAGAATGATAGCAACAAAGGAGAAACTCAAGGCTCTAGTTAACAAAAACATGCAGTCATACACGCGCAAGTGTGTAAGGCAAATATCATAAATACCTTTCATGTTCTTTTGGGAAATGCAGGTCATTTAATAGCTCAACTGGATACAATGCTCACACCCTCAGGAGCCCCAAGTGAAAGCTTCCAAATAAGTGAGCAGTATTCAGTCTGCTAGAGGAGTGAGGCTTTTCTGGTCAATGTTTTTAGATTTAGCTGAAGGAAATGTTGCCAGTCAAGAAGTAATGAGATGTATCTGTAATTAGAGATCTCAGAATCACAAATTGAAGCTGTTTAAAGCTTAGAGGAACAAAACTAAATGCAGAACAGGTAGCTCTATGTGCAAGGGATTTCTGTATTTGTAATGTTTTGTTTTTGCAGAGAGTGCTGAGGAAATCTCAATAAGAATTTATTAGACGTATCACTCTTAGAGGTTGTATCTTCATGGATAATTTTGTCTATTATACTACAGAAAGGGTGGAGTCAGGAAATAAATGAGAGTAAGAAGGATCTTCTAATACTTCCAACCTAGCTGCAAGCGCAGGGAGTACTCACTGTTCTCTTAACTTACTAGCATGGATAAAACATTGGTGTTTTTCAGGCAATGATGAAGGACATGTTCTCTTGTGACCATTTTCAGGCTTGTGGTAATAATAAAGATGCCACTGTCATCATGCTGTCACACAAGAGTCCTAAAGATATGCTTTAAAACTACTAAGAGGAATGTGCAAGATGTGTGAACTCCTGCTCTGGCATATCATTTTCTAACAGAGAGAGATAGAATGACTACAGGATAGAGTATATTGTATCCTGTGAAAAAAAGGATACTGTTTTCTACAGGCTCTTTGACTCAAAATCTCCACTTGTGATGATAGGCTTCTCTGTATATTCTGTATGTTTCCACTCATTAATCCCTGCAAGATCTGAACTGATAGATTGCTCACAACCAAACATTGAATGAAAGTGTGGGTTCACAACAGAATGACTTACAAAGGTTATTCTAAATTGGCATATCCAAAACACTCCCTTTCAAGGGAAAGCAGATTTGCAGAGCAGAGGACAAAGGGAAACTGTCATACAACCTTTTTTTTTTCTCCCTGACTCCCATTGTTAATAGTGCTATGCAGACAATTTTATGTATTTATCTTGGTTTTTTTTTAACTTAGCCTCCTGCTGAGTCTAAGGTACATGAAGGTGGAAGATGAGCTCTGACACTGTCTTCAAAATTCATTCATTAGATATTGTTAATGTTGCCCCTAGATGGTTTCAGTATTATTGATTTCATAAGTTGTATTCTTTTTATTCATTATGGGCAATTCTTGTTAAAATTTTATCTTCCATAGAATGTTTTGTCTCTATTTTTAACAGTTTACCTGTGCCTATAGGAAAAAACAAAGGTACAAGGGGTTTTAATAGATTTCTTGAGATGAATAGTCATCCTTCATGATACATTGCACTTTTTGTGAAGAATTTAGCCTAAAGTTGATGCAATTTACTTTCTTAGACTCTGAAAAGGAACACTTCAACAATACTGTTTAATTAATAATGGGGTTATGGATAAAGAATGCATATTTAGCTTCATTTTAAGGACGTTAATATTTGAAAGTCTTAGAATAATTTTCTTGATAAATTGTCAAAATGTGGCCTTTAATCTATGACTATTCCCTAAAATGTTACTACTAACATGGAAAAAAACCCTCAGCTGAACAAACATTAATATTTATGAGCAATCTATTGGGCAAACACTACAGGAAATTGGTATCACTGAATATACTTGTACCATGCATGTGACCCAGCCTTTCTCCACCTACAATTATTCACAGAACAAAAAAAACTTCTGAATTAACTTTTTATTGTATCTTTTTTTAGTATCTATATCTTGCTCAGTCTTAAGACAACACAGGAGGAAGTTCCACTAATGCAAAATTTATGTGTGATTTTTGGAAGCAACAGAGTTTATAGGAATTTCTGAAGCAATAGTGAGTTTAGTGGAAGCAAACCCCTCCAGGAAACATTTGAAAATTCTGTCATCATACTTTTGGATAGGAACAGGTAAATAAATACCCTCTGCTTACACTAATATCTACAAAGAAAATGTGATTTATCTATTGCTCTCCCTGGATTAACTCATGATATTGGTGGAAAGATGACAGAATGCTAATAATATCATATTTTTATATAAAACATATAGAAGAAAAATGGATGATAAAAGAGAATTCAGTTCAAAGGAAAAGACTTGCTGACTTTGATGTTTCCCACAGGTACAGATCCATTTACAACAATGGGCCTTTCTGAAGTGTTTTTGTATTATTAAGACTTCTGGCATTAGGATCTTTTTTTCAGTTAAAATAATTCTTATTGGAATATTGAATCTTGATTTTGTTTTAATATCTGTTTAGCCAGAATAGGATTCTCTGATCAAGCAGTATAGCTAGTGATCCTTTTATAAATGTCTATCTGGGGCAAATTCAGCAATTTTAAGGGATATAACTTATTTATAAATTGTTCATGCAAGGATCAGAGAAGAAGAAGCTCAAGTTCATATATATACATACATATAAAAATATTTATAAATAAATGTCCATATATATGTCAGCATACATATATGTGTTCATATATCAGTGAATCAGAAGGGGGGAACTCTGAAAATGATTGGTAAGAAAGTGCACATTTAAACTTCCATCATCTCTCAGGCAAATGCACATCTGAATCCCTTATATAAAAGAATTTTTAGTGCATATGTTACACCAAGTAAACCCCGTGTCTCATGGACTAACAGGCTGAATGCACTTTTAGGTTTTCCTTATTCCTCACACAGTTGAAAACAGCCTCTGGGCTGCGGTTAACCTGTCCCATTTGAGACAATAAGGACAAACCTGTAGTTTGTGAGTGTGCTGGAGGGTACATGCACATGGAGTCTGGAAAGATCACAGCTGTGAAGGTCCCTGCCTGAAGTTCCTGTCTCCAACAGCAAATGTGCTATTAGGCAGTGTGGCCTGGTCCATATTCCACCACTCATATTCTCCATGTCCTCCATCCCTCATCTACAGGAACCTTTGCTACAACCTGGAGGAGATTTTCAACAAGGAGACTGGGAACTATCTGTGCAGGAGAGGAGGGAGACAGTATTCCAGGAGACATGTACAAGGGGGCCAGGACATGACAGTGAACTGAAATATGACTTTATGGATGGAAGAAGGACATCACAAGTATAAAAAAATGCTTTTCTCATGTCCATGAGGATAATGGTACAACATCTTCTATGGTTGCAGGGCTGAAGGTTTTCTCTCAGTTCAGAGCACCAGCTTTTCAGGGACTTCCATCACCCTCTTCCACATCTTGAGCTTGGGAAGAATTACACTTTGCCAGGGAATTGTGCTCAATATGTAGGAAGCTATCTGACACCTAAGCCTCTTTTTGCGGCAAAACTCCTATTTGCACCCTCAGTTGCTCAGAAACTGTGGGATGAAGCCTCTTCTATGCAGAAAGGTTTAACATTTTGGGTATTTACACACACAGGTTTTAATCAGGTTGTTGAGGAATGTGCTATGTGCATATACAAGAGTGAAGCAAACACTTTCAGAGCTTTGCTCATCTTTATTGACAGTTTTACCCCATTTGGGTCTTTTGTCTTGTGGACTTATGCACCGGTTGTGGCTCCCTGCAGTCCCCACTGCTGCAGAAGGGACTTACAGCTGTCTTACAGTCACACAGAACCAGTCCTCTATGTTCTGATTAATTAACCAGTGAGGGAAGTCCTCACACCTAAAGATCTCTGAAGATTTCTGCTCTTCCTCATGCCCCTCCAGCCTCACAAATGTCAGCAATCACAGCATGCTTATCCACAGCTTCACACAGATACAATGTGGTGGGCTTAGGAGATGCTTTCTTGGAACAAATGAAATGCACACGTTGAAATGTGTTTGTTAAGGGTCAGGTGATATGTGACGTGATGTATGAAGTGCAGCATGGTCATAGGCTGCTGCTTAGGTGCCTAAAATGCCTAATTGTTTTTATTGGAAGAGCTTTAATGAAAACTCAGACAATTGAATTTTTAATTTATTTTTGAGACCAATCTTAAATTATTATTTTAAAAATTAAAATTGTCCTTGGAAAATTATGACTTCAACTCAGTCATTTATGTCTTTAGCCCTTGAAGAAGGATGTTTGATTGAGCTGGCTCTGTTACAGTCTCTAAGCTTAGCTCTTTACACCTTATGTGGAAGAAGATAGTGGTTAGTTAATATAGAGTGGAATGTCAGACGATGCATGTGCATATCCATAAGTACAGCCAGAACCATTAAAAGAGAAAAAGAATAATGAACAATAAATGAAAGCCCAGAGCACTAAATTCTGCACTTTTAGTTACAATAATTAATGTATTACCTCAGAGATAGATTAACTGTTCCATTAGACCCCTCATATACTTGGTTGTCATTGTCGTCAGTGTGAAAGAAAATGTCTGGCCTGAAAGACTGTTTTCCTGTTTAAACAGATGAGCAGAAAAGCATATCCATATCACAATGTTGCACATGGAAACAAACACAAGTGTGTGTCTGTTACCTTTCTCTTTGTTTTATATGTATCTTCTCTGGTCATTTCTATTTTCACACACCTTTTGAAGCAGAGACTCTAATTTTGCCTTTCATTCAACCCAGCTTTTAGAGGAGATTCCAGAAGTCAGTGGAAATGTAGTGTATTAAAAACAAAGTCTAGTTAGAGGAAAGATAAAACGTAAGTACTGCTTGCCAAAACTGTTGTAAAGAATTAAGTATTTAAATGTTTCCACTACTTGCATATGTATGACCACTAATATTTCTTAATATGGCAAAATCTAGCCTTGGATACTGGAGTGTCAACCACTGTAGTAAATTTATAAAAAAGGAGGAGAGCCCCAACAAACCTATAATAACTTCTCAAATATAGCAATAATAAAAAGGAAGAAATTACATTTCTATTTCTCTTCTCCCCAGCAGAGATAGATGGCACTAGCTCAGGCACTAGCTCAGGCTGTGTTTCATTTAGGCATATAACCTAGCATTCTCTGTCAAGAACAAGGTAAATATCTAGTCATATATTATTTGTGTCCCTATCCCACCATCACTAAGATATTGTCAGTGTACCAGATATCTTATTTAATTAAAATGGAACCACATTTTGCTGCTATTCCATGGTGTCAGTCCAAATGAATTCACAAAATCAATGTGAGATTTGAAACAGCAATCCTGGTGAAAGTATGGGTCACATTTAGCAGATCTGGGAACAGGGAATATTAAAAAGTGGATAAACTACTGCATGAAGTGAATGCAATTAGTGGGGATAATGTTTGGGAAACTTTGTGGAAACACTAAATTCAGAACTTACTCAATTATTGAGACTCTAGGAGCCAAAGGACTCAAAACTTACATTTGTGATACACTTGAATATGAAGAAATCCTCAATCAATCAGAACACAAACATGAACTGAATTTGTAAACAACTTTCTTTAAATACTTCAGATCCCTGATTTCTTTTCTGTTTTGTACCTGTAAGTCACTAAACTATGCCCTGAACTCTCCTAATAGTTTGCAGACTGACACTGCCTTCTCTTTCCCTCATTTCTCTGATCATGAAGACAGCAGCCCAGTGACCTGATCAGCCAGTGTGCAAGAGATTTTGGTAGCAAGCCTGACTCTGGATGCCTTTATGTTTAACCATCACTACACTGTTCTCAAGAGAGTCCTACAGGTTTGAAGGGAGAAAATTTTGCACCATGAGAATTCTTTAGAATGGACCATTTGCTGGCATTGTACAGTTAACAAAAGCATCAGAAAATTCTAGCAGATATGATGAGTTGTAATTTTGTTCCTCTAAAGGGGAAAAGACTGCTCATATTTGTGTTTCTGCTGTCTGAAGCATGATACTTCATAAAAAACGGATATGCTTAATATGAGAAATGGTGAGAAAAGAGACTGATCTTTGAATTGTTGAAATTCAGATAAAAATCAATGTATACATCCAGAACCAATATATTAAGTAGTACATTTTTTCCTTTCTCTAATATACTGGCTACTTAATTCATGGCATATCCACTATTCTAAGATAGTCCAAGTGAGTGAATTAGTTAGTTATCAGTGGAGCCGGATGAAAAAGTGACAAGATTAGTTGATATCACAAGACATGGTCTGCATATGGTAGAGAATTTAGTTCTTAACTATATGTGCCATTAACTTTTGTCAGTCATCTCCTCTATTGTCCCCTTTATTATAGAATCATAGTCTCATAAAACAAACATTCTATGCCACTTCCCACAATTATAGCCTCTTAATAAGGAGTTTATATAACATTCTGCTATAAAACTGCAATAAAAAATCCTGCCTCCAAACTTTACTCAATGTCATCATAACCACTTTTGTTTATAACTTGCTGCTGTGTATTCCTGAAATACTTGGCTTTGGGTGGTGATAGTTAACTGAGTGCACTGTATATAGTTCAAGGCCTTAGAATACTGATGGTACTGAGTTACCCAGGAAGAAAATAGGAAGAGATAATAGTGTTAGTTTTGTCGCCTAATATAGCACAGGCATATTTATTACATTAATTAACTTTGGAGAGTTTAATAGAATTTTATTTGGAAAGTTGCACTTTTTTTCTACTTTCAGAGCTATAACAGTATTTCCGTGTTTGCAGATTAGAAAACAAGAACAGTTTGCCTGGATTTGATTCAAGTCTTTATAATCCTGTTATACACATTTTTTTCCCCTGCGTTCATATAAAGCTGCAAGTTGATAAACATCACTTGCTTGGCACAGATCAGCCATTTTCCAGGCCATATACCTGAGAAAAGTACAATCCACAAGACAAGTGCAAAAGGTATTTTAGTTCATAAAATGGAATGTGCATCTGCAACCTCCTCTAATCAAAACTGAAAAACATCTCTTGCTATGTGCATTGGGTTTATTACCATATGGTAGCTGATTGGGAAAGTGGTAAACTCCTGGAAGTTCATCAGCACAGCCTCTAAATGGCAGGGGCTCTGGTCAGCTCTGTGGGATAAAACAGGGGAGCTTTGGTCTAGTACTCCCAGCCCTTCATTTACTCTACACCCTCAAACTCTGAATGTTTGTGCTGGGAACACAGAAGGCATATAAAGAATATCCATAAGATGCTGCTGCTGTATTTTCTTCATGGAACAAGCTGCCCAGCCATGCATTTTTTCCTTCTTTTGATGCTTGTTGACAAAAACTAATGCACAAAGCAGACAGAGGTGTATCTGGCAATCTCAGCACAAGCATGATGAAAGGGTGTTTAAGAGGCATCTAAGACAGTTATTTTAAACAACAGAAATACAAGTGGACATTTCTGTGCCTGTCATGTTACCTAGGGCTTTAAACTAACTTGAAATACCAATTTCCATGTACTGAAGAGAAACTGAGTGTCCATCAGGCCAGCTTGCAGAAAAATTGGGGTTTTAAAATTAAAATATATAGCAAATACTATAAGCCTTTTTCTCATGTCTTCCACAAATTATACATTCAGGCATATAATGAATTAGATAGAAACTACTTATGTATGATGTTCTATACGGAATATGTTGTCCAATAGGTTTTATCAGCTGATGGTATAGTGTACTATGTCATATTTTAGACAATATTCTAAAATTTCTAATGCTGAGCACTTACATGCCTTACTGTGTCCTTCTCTGCTGTCCACTTGAAGAACTAGTGTGGCAAAGATTTACTGGATACCTAGATTCTATGTGCTCAGTAGGAGGGACTTTTCCACCCCCTGCTCCAAGCCTCCAAACTAATCTGTGAATGAATGAATCACTCCTGATCTACTGTTTCTCAGATTTCTGGACTGTAAAATATCAGTCTCAAAGCATCTGCATCTCCAAACTCAAAATATCAAACTTTTCTTAATTAACTTAAATTGATACTGAAAGAGGGAATATAAAAGCTAGGGAACTTTTCATAACATAAATCAACATACTTTCTGTACTGAACACCTTCTGTTAAAGCTCACATTCTCTACTCAGAAACTTAAGCATTTTTAGTCTTCCTTTCAGGACAAATTTCAGGCAAATAGACAGAATGACATTTAAAAGTCTAAAATCATTAATCTACATTTTAACCAGTTGAAGTTTCACTTCCCTTCTCTTTGTCTTCTCTTTTAGTTTCGGTTCTCAAGGTCATATTCATTGGTATCCAAAGGCCTGGCTTTTTGTGCAGCAAGTTAGATGAAGAGCTAAATGATTATTTTGTAGTAGGAAGATGAAAGTTAGATGAACCTTGACATATCACTAAGGGTATAATTCAGTGATGAATTCGTATCATCAGGATTTATCTACTTTAGAAACTAAACAGTTAACCTAATAATCTCTTTTTATTGCTAATTTGGAAAAGCTTTTTTCCTAAGTACACTCTCACTTTTCTGAATTCACTGCATGTGACCTGCATCTTTTGTCCACTGCACCATTACCAGCAGCTAATCCCTCTTATTTATTGATAATTGGACAAAACTGAACAACATGCCAACTCCTGAAAACTGAACACCACTAAGACCTCTATTCAGGTTTTCCCCCAAAACCACATTAGTTTCCAAGTTCGCTTCCTTTGTGGAATATCAATGGGAAAAGAGTTTGCAATTCTCTCATGGGTTAGGAATTCCACTAATTCTAACCTGGACATTGCATAACCATGTGAGATGTAGGAATACGAAGTACTGGGACTCAGAAATGAACACAGGAATGGGAAAGGGAAAATTCTTTTAATGTGTTGTTAATCAGTTTGGAACTTGCAGTGTTTCCTTGAAACCAAATGTTCATTGTTAGGGTCATATTGGTCAATAGGTAAGTGGTGATTAAGCAATCAGTATTTGTGAAATGTGGCCCAGTCCTTAAAGTTTTGATCACATTTTTCATCATTATTGTTTTTGTCAAGAACAACCTGCATTACTAATGCTTTGTCAAATAACCACGACAACATATTCAAGATAATGTCAAACATCTTACAACCATGTGTCACTGGCAATCATGTTTCTCTACAGGTCAATTGCTTGGTGCACAGCACATGGGTACACACAGGGTAGAAAAAGAAACAAACAAAAACCCACACTTTCGAAAAAATCATAGTTGTCACCAGTTTTCAAGCCTCCTAAATAGAAACTCCCCATGGAAAAGATTGCAATTTAGGAGCAGTAGCAACAGTGAGCCATGCTGAACTTCCCCCTTCAGCAAAATTTTCTCTGATGCTTTTCTTGATTTGCCCCATCTCTGTACAGCCTTTCAAATAACCAGCTATACTGATCTAAAGTCGAAAGATGAAGCCATAAGCCTCCCTTGCAAAAACCAGGAAAGAGAATAGAATTCCTGTGTGGCATTTGACAAGACTGTGTGTGAAGTCCCACACTGCAGTACCCAAGCAATTTGGGAGTGGGTTATCTTTGGAGCAGGAGGTACTGCATATGGGCTTATTAGTCCTGTCTGTCAGGGCTATGCTACTTTAATGTGGTTTTATAGCTTCTGCGTCACATGCTTGTATCCTCGCTGTACAGACTCAGCAGCTTGCTCCGCGTGCACTAGAGTATGTCCAACACAGGCTTTCACAGTGAAGCACAGACATTTTCCAAGAATCTCTGCTTGCCATTACTCAGTTTGGGAAATGGATATGAGTAATTTTTCTGTAGTGAGGCTGGCTTTTAGCTAGGGAATTTAGGAAGCAGCATCACACAGTGATCATTCAGAAGCAGATGAAAAGAATCTTCTCCATCACCATTTTTTTTTCCTCTGTCAGCTTCCCTGGCAGGAAACCATGTCTCATTTTTAACAAATAGATTTTTTTAAAGAAAATGTGACTGTTCCCAAACATGCAGCCTTGTATGAAGGGCCAGAAAGAAACATTATTTACACATGGTGTGAAATGAAGTAATTTATGTGTTTTAATCTTGCAGATAATTTCAATCATATATTCAGAGCATATCGCCATTGTCTGTCAACTTTAATTTCAGAAATTGGAAAGTATAATGGCTTTTTTTTCCACTTATGGGGGATGAATGGTATTGTTAGGGTTTATTTAAGGAGAAGTTGGAGTCTCCATAACACAGCATGCATATCTGCAAAAGCAATGAGTGGGCCCTTGCCCTCTAGCTCTGAAGAGAGATGTTGCCAACAAAGACAAAAAAATACAAAAACACAGTAATAATCTCACAGGGCAAAAAGACATAAATATGATCAAATCCTTTAGTTATTTTATGTTGACAGACTTACTGACACCAGTATGGAGTTTCATTAATTTACATAAGCAGAAATAATAATTCAGATTACTCTCATTGAAATCAATGGTAGAAGAGTAAACATTCTATCATACACATAAGAGGAAAACTAAGTTCAAAATTATCCTCACAGTGAAGTTAATAACTTTTTTTTTACAATGTGATTTTTTTTTTCAAATATGTTCAACAAATGTGTGTTTAAATTTACAGAAAAATCAAAAGCTTAGCAGCAAAAGCTATTGCTGGAGTAAGAGCATGCAAAGAGTAATTATATCATACTACCAAGTCAAATTAAATGCATGCTAATTATCTCTAATTTAAAAACTATGACAGGAATTTTGTTCAAACCTTGCAGAACTTGGCCCTTAACCTGCCACGAAATATGAGAATAAAGTAAGTACTTCTTGCAACAGGAAAAGTTACATTAGAAGATATTCTTATTCGTCTTCCTATTTCTTTAACCTCTTGAGGTGCCACTGCATCCTGTCAATAGGAAGGAAAGAAAAGACAGAAGGAAAATGTCACTTTGTGGCTTTGGAGGACAGCCTCCCCAAACTACCTCTAATCTGGTACCTGAAAGCATTGAAAATGCTCAGTTTCCGTGGAGATCCTAAGACAAATCTTAACAATGATAAATTTAAATTAATAATAAAAAAATACATGAGACATCATGGTCCTATTTTTGGGTGCATTGGCAATGAGTGTACACAGCATGAGAATGGGTTTTTGTTTGAAACAGTAAAAATAAAGCGTTGTTGGCATTCGCTATGTCATCCATAGGGAAGTACTTTCTACCACAGCTAGAAGGGAATAAGTAACCCATGTTCGGTGGTTAATATCCTTACACGTACAGTATTGGCCAGTGATGATCCAAGATCTTACTTTCAAGTGAAGAAAATAGTGGTGGAAATTTTTCTGGTATTATTGACTTCAGCCAGGACAGATTTGGAGGATTCAGGAAAAATCCTCTGTTGTCCAATTAAAATATTAATGCTGTTTTCTGCTTTGTTTTGCTTAAGAGTGCTGCTTTCAGAGCAAGCCTTCTGTTTCTAGAAGATATGTAGAATGACGGTATGTTGTATAAACTCAAAAATGAGGTATATGGAGTATATGATCAAAAATTAGCCACTCTGGAGGGCTACTGTATAGTAAACTGATTTGGGAAGATACCAATTGTCAAAATTTGTACTAAAACTTCTCAAGCCCTGTTTCTTAAATATAGACTTCTAAATTCATTATGGGCCAACTGGGAGATTTGCATATTGTGTAGGTTTAAAGACCTAGTTTTGGTCCCTGATATAGACAATGAGGCTTCCTATACTCCACAGAGAAATGTGGAAGGCTGATGGAGGAGCCTGACAATGTCCAGTAACTGTAGGTTTGGTATAACAAGATCTTAAAACTTCAGTACATTGAGTAAACTACCTTAAATTCACCAGTGTGAAAATCTCCCTTGCACCAGTTCTTCAGAAGATGAATATTCACAACCCTTTATTAGGAATATAAGGGATCAATTCTAACATAGGGGAAGTAAAAGAAAAGAAGTAAGCACTAAAATAGTTGACCACGCCCTAAGCAAAATACACACCTTTTCTTCTATAATAAGTGTAATTATACCAGATTTCTTGCTACATTTTCTTACATCCATGAGAAGCCACTGGCTAGGCTTCATTTACATGTCTTTCTTTTATCAGCTGTAAAGTTGAAGTAATGGGAAAATACTGTAGTGTAACTGCCAAAAATGTTTTTCATCCTGACAATGGAAAGACAAAAGGTTCACTAATCATGTAACATTTATCATCAATTCGATCAATTCTTGACCGAGAATGAAGGTGGACTGCTTGATATTTAAAGGCACTGTATGCTCAGGGAATATTGAATTATCCAAAGATCACTTCTAAGGAAAAAAAAAAAAACAAAAACAACCAGAAAAAAAGCCCAGAAAATAACATACGATTGAAGGAGACTGAAAGTTTCTTGTATGTAGGTCCTAGATGTAACTTACCTTTAACCTTGGGTGTCTCTTATTTCTTTTGCCACTAGCTATGAAGCCAAGAAAAATGAGCAAAAAATCCAATCTGGGGACACTGCAGCTAAGAGAAGGAAACCAAAAATTGCCTTAAATTCAGAGTTTAAAGAGTTAAAGAAGTAATACTATTTAAACAGGGTTGCAGAACTCCTATTAAAAATGGCAGTACTATAAATGTTCTAGTATTGTCAGGAATGTTCTGTTGGATGACACTATACTGTGATTTGTACACACAGCGGACCAGAGCTGATGGGTGAATGAAATGATCCATAACCCTCACTGACACATTTAGAGCAGTTCAGCTGCACACAGAGAACAGTCCATCATTTGCACCCTTCTGTGAAAGCTGGCTTTACCAAGTGTTTCAATGAAATATGTGCAACTTCCCATTTAAATTAGTACCACATGAACCATGAAGAGCACCACAGGTATCTGTTGTAGTACCAGCCTAATGCAAAAGTGGCCTGTCTTGTAATGCTCTAACAGGAAAGACATACAACCATTCATCTGTAACATATTAAAACCAGAAGAAATAAATTACTCTATAGATGAAGAATTATTGCTTGTGGAGAGAATGTGCAAAGGTAGTTCTAAAAAGCAGCTTTTACTAAAAAATTATTGCAACAGCATTTGAATTCCTAATGCATATTAAACTTAGTTCACATAATCATAAATCATCATTTTTAAATCAAGAAAATCTGCTTGAAACTTTTTAAAGGTTTATTTTACTTGTTCAGAACTATTTCAGCATTACCATTGAGGGAAGCACAGTAGGAGTGACTGTAAGGGTGAAATATAAAACTTAACCATTTGCCAAGAAAAATCTCTTTAGTCCTGAGTTTTTGAAATTTACCAGTAAGAGGTGCATAAGTAACTAAAAATGTCTTGTGAACATACAGATGACTAAAAAGAATTGAATTCCTATAGGTGGATTTGCTCTTCCATGCAATAGCTTTTCTTAAATTGTCTCATGTAGTCTAGCCAGTTAGGCAGAAGATTTAGAAAAAGCAATGAAGTTACCCAAATGCTACAAAGTGTTTATATTAAATTAATTTTAATGGGAAAATTAATCTCTGAAAGCTTGTTCTAAGCAATGTACCTAATGTTTGATAAATCCTGAGCTAAACACAAACTAGTGTTCAGGGTGGTGAATACTTAGTACTTTCAGAGTGGTGTGCAGGAGCTGATGCACACATACCTTTTGCTCTTGGATTACGAAACAGTACCAGTATGAACAAAGAAGCAGCTCTACACCTGCCCACCAGGCTAGAGACATGTTGTTCACTGATATTTCCAAGTATAAAAACAAGCACAAATGGGTTTAGTATCCTCCAGTCCAAATCTTCAAAAGTGTGCCTGGAATATCAACTCCAGGATGTTAAGTAGCCTCTGGGAAATCAGTGCTGCTCCAGCTGCATCTGGTTAGGGAAGTTCTGTCATTTCTGAAAATGAGACCTTTGTCTTTATTTCTAGCAGTGCCTACAAAGCTGGCATCAGGTCCAGCCTTTCAATAAAACAGGATGTTTTGCACTGGTATCTGTCCTATATACAATAGCAATGTACTTTGCATTAATGAATATTCTTGTATTCAAATATTCTTATTCTGACTTTTAAAACCAAGTATTATGTTGATATAATTTAAATAATGGAAAATGCTGCAGTGAGATACTTGATCTGAAAACACACTTTCCAAAGCCAACTTTGTCCTAAAATGATAGACTAATATGCATTAATTCTCACTTGTAATAGTCCATAGTTGAAAAGTGCAACTCAGTCCTTGGGCACCAAGTGAAGACCAACAAATGGTCAGATAGTAGAGCTGCACTCTACTTTTTTGGGGAAGAAGTGCTTTAGAGGTACACAAGGAGTGAAAGCATAGATGAATAAAAGAACCCAAATCAGTCCGACATAATAAGTACATGACCTGTGCTAAGTTCAATACCCATTTAAAGAACTTGTTTCCCTGAGTGTTAGGCATTACCAGTGAAACTCAGATGACAGCTGAAGTAAGATTGTCTCCTGCAATTTTCCTCGAGCAACGTTAACTGCCCTTTTGCTCATGTCTCTGTGGTCTCTCAGATGCAGATGTAAAGCTAAATGAAAAACAGTTTTGTAAAACGGCCCCTTTTACAGTATAGTCAATTAAACAGAATACTATCATAAGATACTCAAACAGCACAAGTCTGGAACTGCTGAAATTTTGTGAATGATAGCTAAATAATCTTGATGGAGAGTCATTTATATCACTAATCTTGCTCTAGCAGACACAAAATACAACTCCATGTGTCATGAAATCTCTATGGTATTTCTGTCTTTGCTTGACACAACAGAATTTCAAATGTTAATGTATTTACAGTAGTTGTTTTTAGCCTAAATTGTTGCTTGATTGCCATATGAGCTCATATCTCTATTCAATCTAAATGGTCTAAATAATTGTGATGGTGGGTTGAGCCAGCCAGCAGATAAGTCCGCACACAGTTGTTCTCTCACTTTCCCGCAGCAGGACGGGGAAGGAAATTGGAAGGCAAAACCAAGAAAAACTTGTGGATTGAGATAAAGAGAGCTTAATTAGTGAAACTCTAACACTGAAATGATATCACCATTGTTTTGTTAAAAAAAAAACCAAAATAAACACACAACCATATAGGTTATTGTGGAGAAAAACAAATCTATCCCAATCAGACTCACTACAATGATTCTTGTTACATTCATTATCTAAGAAAAGTCCCAGACAAAACCCCCTTTTACACTGACTAGAATCTTCCACATCAAAATTTCAGAAGAAAACCCCTGTCTTTCAGTGTGTTAATTTTTCAGGGCCTGGTTTTTGGTAGTGGAGAGGCCACAAAGACGGCTTCTGTGAGAAGCTGTTGGAAGGTTCCACCATGTTCAGCAGAGCCAATCCCTGATGGCTCTGAAGATGGATGTGCTTCTGGCCATGGCTGGGCCATGACATGGAGGTAATGCCTCTGTGATAACATATTTAAGAAGAAATAAAAAGAAAGTTTGTGGGGCAGTTTTAATTTCCAGGTAGACAAGAGAAGGAGTGAGAACAGGTGAGATAAACAACAATGGAGACACCAAGGTCAGTGAAGAAGAAGGAGGGGGAGAAGGTCATCCAGGCACTGGAGCTGATATGTCCCTTCAGCCTGTGGTGAGGGCCATGGTGGAGTGGGTTGTCCCCCTGCAGCCCATGGAGGCCCACAAGGATGGAGAGAGCCACCTGCAGCCCATGGGGAGGTGCCCACACTGGAGCAGGTGGATGCCCAGAGGGGACTTCGTGGTCAGGTGGGAGTTCCCATGGATAAAGATGCCTTGCTCCCGAGTCAGAACTGCCTGTCCTTGGAGGACTGCACCCCGTGGCAGAGTGACCCACATCTCAGCAGTTTTGGGACGACTGTTAGCCTGTGGCAGGAACTCACGTTGCAGTAGTTTTGAGAGTACTGCTGCTCATGAGACTAGACCCACGCTGGGGAATTTCAGGGAGAACTGTCTCCCGTGGGAGGGGACCCCACAGTGCAGTAGGGGAGTGACTCCTCTCCCTGAGCAGTGAAAGAAAATCTCGGGTGACGAACTGACCAAAACCCCCACCCCTGTCTCCTGAGCCACTGGTGGGAAGGAGGGAGGGGCTGGGCGGAAAAAAAGTGTTTTGAGGGCTTATGTTTCTTCTTATTATCCTCCTCTGATTTTGTGAGTAATAAATTCACGTAAGATCTGGACGGTAAGCCTGTTTGCCCCTTAATGCGAATGGAGGGGTGTGTGCTCCTGGTCCTTATCTCAGCTCATGAACCCTTCATTAAATTTTCTGTCCTCTGTCCAGCTGCAGAGCAGGGGAGGGTGAGTGAGCAGTGGTTCATGGGTGCCTGGAATCTGGCCAGCCTCAAACCACAACATTCAGGTAAAGAAATACAATGTATGTTGCTTTCTATATTTATTTTTCTTTGCAGTTAAGACAATAATAATGAGTGCTAAAAGATATATAATTTTTATCATTAAAATTTACCCTCAGTATTATCATAGAATCAAACAATGACTGAGTCTGAAAGGCATCTCTGGAGATTGTCGAGTCCAAGCCACCTGTTCAAGCTACAGCAGGTGCTCAGAGCTGTACTCAGTTCTGTTCAGAATATGTCCAAGAATGAAGACCACAGCTTTGCTGAGGAATCTTATTCAGTCTTTGTCATCCTCATAGTAAAAATGTTTTCCTTGTGTGTCGCACTTTGGACACAAAAGACACGCACATTGAAGAGAGACAGAGCCAAACTGCGGGCGAAAACTGGGGCAGGACTGCACCTCCCAGACCCCGCACTTTATTTTATATCCTCCTAGAAACCACAGGGATTGGAGGGAGAAATTGCCATCTCTCCAACACACTGGTCAAAACAATTATCCATCAAATATCTCCACCCAGGAGAAAGGAATGCAAACAATAGAACACAGTTAGAAAAACATGGCTACGTTTACAGAGAATGCATGAGAAACTGCTATGGAAGAATGAAAACATCGAAGAACTGGAAAACTCAGGGCAACACTTGTGTTTTGGTGGAATTTCCTGAATTTCAGTGTGTGCACATCACCCCTTGCCCTGTTACTGGGCACCACAGAGAAGATCCTGGCTCCATTGTCTTTACTCCTCCATCAGGTATTTATATACAAGTATAAGATCCCCCTGAACCATCTCTTCTGCAGGCTGAACAGTCCCAGTTCTCAGGGAGACATTCTCCAGTCCCTTAATTATCTTGATAGCCCTTTGTTGGACTGGCTCTGGCATGCCTGCCTTGTAGTGCAAAGCCCAGACATTGACCCAGCACTCCAGATGTGCCTTACCTGGGCTGAGAAGAGAGAAAGTGTCTCTTCATTCAACCTTCAGGTGATGCTATTCCAGCCCAGGAGGCCCCTGGCCTTCTTTGCCACAAGAGCACACTGCTGGAGTTTTTTATTCTGTGGAGCTGTTTTCCACACAGTGAGCCTCCAGCATGTACTGATGCCTGGGGTTACTCCTCTCCAGAAGTGAGACGGGTAATTTTTCTTTGCTGAACTTCAGCATGTTCCTGTCAGCCCATTTATCCAGCCTTTTGAGGTCCCTCTGAATACAGCGCAGACTTCTGGTTATGAAGCATTCCTCTCAGTTTTCTGTCATCAGCAAATTTGCTGAGGGTGCATTGTGGCCCATCATCCTGGTCATGAATGAAGATGTTAGATGGTATTGACATCCAGGGGTTCACATACCCGGCTTTGCCCCTCTACTGCCTGACTTAAATGGTCATCCCATGCTTAACTGGTTCCAGATGGTTCCAAAAAATACGCATACATGCACACCCCCCCCAAGACCTCACAAGTAGTAAATATTAAATTATTTGATCCCCATATAGGTATCTAAGCAATTGCTGACAGTCAGATATCACCCAAAGCCCTAGACTAGGAATTTAAATTCATACAATTTGTTTTATGTTAAGCTACTAGAATCAGGCATTCCTGCTATTCTATACATACATAATTTATTTGTAAATCAGTGATACCTAATCAGAAATTACATAGAAGTGTACACAAAGATAATTCTAAATAAGTGTGTTTTCTTTTTTTTTTTTTTAATTGACCTCTATAATCATTAGAGCTGCCTGTAACCAGGTTGTGGCAATCAGATGCATGCTTTCTACAAATTACTTAGGAATGGACTATACTGACACCTTCACCTCTATCCCTCCATATGGTATGGACAGTTTCATCACCCTGTTTTGGGATTGTAGAAATGGTCCTGTCACCACCTACCATAACTTACCCATTCCATTATGCATCCCTGAGAAGATGAGAAAGTCTGTAGCATTAGGTAACTAAGGGGGGGGGGGGGGGGGGGGGGAAGAGACATTTCTTTCCCTTATTTTGAGGGGATGCTTCCAGATTATGTAACAGTAGAGTTCACTGGTTGTATCTTCATGTGACAAACAGCCTGAATTTTGGACAGCTTAGGTCAAACCCAAACCTCTGGAAAAGTCTTCCTGAAGTATTAGAACCTGAAAGAATATTGAGTTATTACATGGAATTTAAAAATAAATTAATATATTTCTTTGAAACTAATTTATTATATTCCTTGACCTATTCTTACTGTGTATTGTGGAAATAGAATAACACATCACTACAAATTGCAATCTATATTCAAACAAACTAAAGTGGGTTGGGGGTATTTTTTTTCCAAACTGCTGGTTGGATTCTCAACTATGTGTTACATAGAGATAAAGAGGAATTATTGATATGCTTTTTTAATTGTATAGAAAAATTTCACTGTTTAATGTATTCTTATAATTTCTTCTGCACACAATTTTTATGACTTTCTATGTTTTCTATAGTGTTAAAGCTACTCATTACATTAGCTGGGACGTGCCACACGAGATGTGTGCCCATTTGTAGTCCAATAAGCAAACTACAAGTCTGGTCTTGTACATCTTGCTTGGATCACTCCGAAACTCACAATCAAAAGCTGATCAAGAATTGGTTTTCATTCTTATTAACTTGCGAGCTATTTTGGACTGACAGTGGCTACACTGCTTAGAACTGAATGTTCTTTGGTTTGCAGTTATGTCCATCTAATTATTTTTAAAAGGGATCCTAAAAGGCCTTTCACTGGAAACATTGCTAGATGACATTATATATTTTTCACTTGGCCAGATCAGAGCACATTTTTAAATCAATGAAGTCTGTTCAAAAGGCACAATGCCATAATGATAATTCACTACAAACAAAATAAACAAGATGTAAGATTGGAGATCAAATATTGGCAGCTAAGTGGCAAGTTTGCAAAGGATGAGTGAGCCTTCCCTGGGCTCTTCTGTTTTCCAGAATGCCAAAACAAACAGCTGAATACACAAATGCATGCAAGGGGTCCTTCTGGGTTTTTTGTTTGTTTGTTTTGCTTTTGTTTGTTTGTTTGTTTGTTTTGGTTGTTGTTGTTGTCATAAGTGTTTTAAAATACACATGAGGTTAGTAAGTCAAGCATTGTGGCTATATGTATAAAAGTAAAATATGAGTGGATGTGTTACTAGATATTTGGCATTAAGTTCGAAATAGATAGCTCATCTATGGTTTGAGTAGCAAATAATATTGATAAAACAGGGAAAATCCTTAACTTTCCAGAATGTGTTCAACTTGCACTCTCCTGTTGCATTCACAAATAGTTTTCCTAAATAGAATTTTTCAATGGAATAAAATAGGCACTTGGATGCACAATTATTATCAACTTAGAATTACTACCTAAAGCGAATTCATGAATCCCTTTCTAAAAATGCCTGCCTTCCTACACTGTCTATAAAGGGAGGCAGAAGTGGACCCCTAGATTTGGTATCTACACTGCAAACCTTTAAATTTAAGCAAATCGATCACAACTATGGTAATTGGTTTGGGAAGGATATAAACAACAGGAAACTAGGAGGAAACAAAAACAGATTAAAAGAAAACCAGTATTTAGGTTTATGATAAATGAATGTGAGAGAAAATAGAACTAAAATATTATTTGCCAGAGGTGGAAAAGGTTATGTAAAAAAAGAAAAAAATATCGGGAGAAAAAAGAAACATACAGCACAAGTGGGATTCAACTTGCCTATGTCTATTCATAGTGTAGCCATCATTAGAAATCCTAAGCATCCACAGTAGTCAGTGGAAAGCTGGTCAATACAGTCAGCGGGATGTAAAGAGCTTTTATCTCCTCATACTAGATATCTAATTTCATTCAGCTGAACTGATTTAGGAGTCCACTTCTAAAGTCAAACAGGATCCAATCTCAATCACCTAAATGTGAGTGCTATTTGCTCTTGGAAATCTCTTCTGGCATAGAATCATAGAATTTTTGAGGTTGAAAAAGATAATTTAGTCTTACCTTTAACCCAGAACTGCCAAGTTCACTACTAAGCCACATCCCCAAGAGCCACATCCACATGTCTTTCAAATACCTCCAGGAGTGGTGACTCAACCACTTCACTAGGGAGACAGCTCCAGTGCTTGACAATCCTTTCTGTGAAAAAATTCCTCCTAACACCCCACCTGAACCTCCCCTGACACAGCTTGAGGCTGTGTCCTCTCCTCCTGTCTCCGCATGCCTGGGACAAGAGGTCGACATCCACCTGGCTACCAGGTAATCATAGAGAGCAGTACAGTCCTCCCTGAGTCTCCTTTTCTCCAGGCCGAACAACCCCAGCTCCCTCAGTCGCTCCTTGTAAGACTCGTGCTCCAGGTACTTCACCAGCTCTATTGCCCTTCTCTGGACTCGTTTCAGTGGATTTTTCTTGTAGCAAGGGCCCAGAACTCAGTAGAAGAAGAGGATCACTTTTGATATCACTCTAGTATATACCCAGTTCTGAATCATATCTACAATTTAAATTCTTTGGCTACAAAAGGGTACTTAAACGGCTTTAGAAATATATGCATGATCAATCAAATTGAGATTCAGCTTTCCAGGGACTAAACTAGGAAACACGACTATTCACAGACATCTGCATTTAGATGTCTGACTCTGGAACTGTGTCCTTTTTCTTAAATCAGGGTGAGCAGAATTTAATCCCATGAATTGAGAAAGGTTAAGGAGTTACAGGATTGTCAGAAAGGACATTGGAATTACTGAGAAACTTGTATCCTAAGAGGAAACAAACTCAGCCACTGAAGAAAAATATGACATTTAAATATATGACTGGACACATTAAGAAAGAGTAGTACATGTTTCACACAGTAGAAGTTAGCTGCATGTTTAGATATAAAACAGATATCTATTTTTTAGCTGTGGATTTTGAATTGTATGGCACTATAAAATGACAAATTAGAACTTCCGTGGTGAAATCCGTTAACTGAAGAATAGAAGATTTTGACTGATCCTATAAGAAAGTGCTTCACAGCAATATAATTAGTAATATCAGTATCAAGAAAAAATAGAAACCCTGTTATTTATTATTTTATTCAGTTTAAATTATACTCTTCCACAGTTTTGTATATTTAAGATCATTATGTTTACAATTTATTACATTAAGAAGGCCATCAAGAAAGCTAGATATTATGGCAGATGTGATTGGCAGTCTGGAATGAGAGACTAAAAGAATCCGATTTTTCTGATAAAATGATCATTGGAATGAAAGTTAAAGATATTGACAAGAGAGGCTCTAGGTATAAAGGTTAATAGCCTACTTTGATGAATGGATCTCACTTGGCGTTATGTCTGGAAATAGGACACTGCTCCATTTAATACCCTTTTCACATCACAAATATTTTCTTTGCAACCATAACAGCTAGAAAACATTCTACTAAATAAAATAGCAATTTCTAAAAGACAGCTCTGCAAGAAGAGTAGATTGGTGACCTGTCACAATGCTGAGAAACTGGCTCACAGTTATTGTCCTTTCCCATAGATACACACACACACACAAATTTGAACTTCACATTTTGTTAGTAGTTTGACAACATTTAAAAAAATATATGCATCCATTTTTTTCTAACTCAAATTACACATATCTAATGCATACAAATTGCACATATCTAATGGACAACATGAGAACTTTTATGCCAATGTTGGAGTATTGGTAACAGTATCTAAGACATGGCACTCCCTTTGTCCTTTCTATTGCTTCCCATTTGAACGTGCTTGCAATATCATTTGCAAAGCAGGTATGACATATTATTACATACAATGACATGATATTATTGTATTATTATATTATTATATAAAACCTTTTTCTGAATGCTACAAGAATAATTTTAATTTTATTTTTCCATTGTGTTGGTTGTTTCACTTTCTTCTTTTTTTTTTTTTTTTTACCCCATGATTTTATTTGCTTATTTATTTATATTTCTAACCTAGCATTAGTTGGAATATGTATGTCTGTTATTTATGAGGCTTATTTATCTCAGGATAGTTCGATTCATATGGTAGAATAACATTATCACGTGCTTAACTTTAATTCAAGAGAAAAAAAAACGATTAAACACAATCACAACCATGAAATTGTCATATCAGCAAAATAACAAGACTGCTGAGCTGTCTAAAACAATACTAGTTGCAACACACACTTCTGTGTAGTTCCATGGGTTAGGTTAACCTGTATCTGATATATTGCTGTAAAATGGAGAAAAGAGAGAAAACAAAGGAGATTTTGTGAAACACGAAAGAGTAGAGGACTATACATATTCTCTTAAATAGTACATGTAATCGACAAAGAATCTTCTGTTACATGTCTATTTAATGTCCTGTACTGTGATGTCTCCTGCTCTAAGAATCTTGCACTGAACTTATGACAGTACAGGAGGCTTAAAAGTATAATTAGATTTTTGTATGTCCTCATTGTGCAGTGTATTATCTAAGGGCTTGTTTAAGAATTATTCATTTTCAACATATGAAAAGAGTTGAAATGTACAACCAATGCTTCTAAACATTTGAGTTCAGGTCTGCTTTGTTAGGAAAATGGGAACATCAGATTTTCTGTAGAAGACTCCTATGTTATCATATTTCCTGTAAGAAACTGCCATCAATACAACTACAACTTATAAAATCCATATACCTATGGCAGCAGAAGAAATGGAGACTCCTCCTTTTTTTTCTTTGCTGGAACTTGCTAAATATGTAGCAGTGTGAATATTGAGGGCAATTTCAGAGACCGATGTTTGGTCTCTTCATACAATTTGAGTGGCTGAAGGTAAGAAACATTCGTCAGTATGTTGTATGGTATGCTTAGAAAAGTGTTAACGAGGGTACTTACAAGGGTAGATCTACAATGCTGTAGATAATTGTAAAATGTTATGGTTAGAGGTAAACCTGCTCTCAGACATGTTCAGTGCACATTTACTGGAAGTGAAAGTTCTTTGTTTTATGCCTTTCAGAGCTTTCATTAAGTGCTTTGAAGAACAGATCATCTACATCTGGGTTTAAGTTCATTTTCTAAATATGAACTTTTTTATTCTGTTAACAGTGACATCTTTGTGATTTTAATTGGCCATTCCATTTCCATAATCTGCTGATAATAAAGACTAACTAACAAGAAATAATGAATATATAAAATATTTATATAAAATTACATGGTAATAATTTAATCCCAGGACTGTGAAATGGTCTACAGTAATAAATCTATTTGAGATTTGCTAGGATTCACAAAAGTATAAATGTATTCATTAACAGACTATTATTTATTATACATTTAAAATGTTTTTCTTATGTAAATCTTATGAAATATTCATCCTCTTTCAAAATATTAACCAAAGAAATACAACTCATAGATTTTTGAAATTTTAATAAATATAAAACAAAACACATCAAACCATTATGTCTTCTTCAAAGCCATCTCTAATTCAACAATGAAAGTAACATTATAGCAGTATTCATTAAACACTTACAGGTTATTGACCTCCATAGCTGAACAGAACAGAGGCAGTCAGCCTTAAAGGACAAATATATCTTAATTTTTGTCATGGGTGGATTAATGCCTTGCCTTTATTGATAACATTTTCTGTTCAGCTGTACGGAGAACTTACAAAATGAAGCACAACAAAAGGATTAGAAAACAAAGAAATAATATGTCTAGCTGGACACACCATTTATTCCATTTTTGATTGCTCTATTATCAAGTACAAGACATCCCTTTTAATATATTTACTCAATAATATTTAAGACTCAAAATAAAATATACTTTAGGGGTGTTTAAAAATCACTTATGATGCATTTCCTTAAGAATGATGAAACTGGCAGAGTGGGCTAAATACCAGAGCTTTTTGGAATATGACACTATAGCAAGATTTTGCATTTACATGAACTGGATAATGTCAGAACTTTGTTTGCATTTGGGAATTTTCTACTAAAAGGGAAGAGTAAATAAACATGTTACCATTTAGGTTACATGGTCTGCCAGCATATATTATTTGTAGTTTGAAGGAGCAACCTATGGAATCCTTACTTTTATGAAGAAAAAATTTAAATTTTAAGGTAGACCAAGATTAATTTTATTTAATAAAGTATTATTTCTTACACTTAATTATTAATTTTAAAAAGTTGTCTATTACAATCAATATTTTCAAAGATGTATCTGTGTAGGTAATCTTTGGATAAGTATATTTTTAAATTTTTTTTAATACGCAGCTTAAGAAAAGTTTTCATATCTAATTGTTTCTCTTTCAGGGTTGTTTACTGCAGAATGAAGCTGATGCCTTCAGAGCTTGACTCTTTTTTTGTCACTTCCGTGTCAGAAAGAAAATATTTTTTCAATACTTTTTACCACTCACCGAATTACTGACCTTAGCAAGCCTCATCTTCAGAATTCTGTTTCTTTTCATTTATAATCATGAGGAGAAAGACAAATAGCATATCAACAGCTATGATTTTAGTACATAGATACTATGCTGGGGAATGATAGATCACATCAGTATCCAGTGTTTGCTTCACTTTACATCAGTGAATACTCAGTGTTTACCAGGAAATGTGATGATCCTAAAACCAGAAAACCCTGTCACATAAATACATTTGCTAAAAAGATGGAGGGAACTGCGCTATGGCAGAATCTTTTTGATCTGATTCTTCCTTAAAATCACAGTGAAATGTTTTGACATAAATGTTTGATGTTGAAAAGCAAGGAAGTGATGAACAACAAATTTAAACTGGAGTATCCTTGATTTGGTCTCCAAAGTCAAATTCTTTAATGTCTCTTAACAAGATTTCTTAGATACTGCATGCTCATATTTTAAAATAACTTTTGAGATCTTTATAAATTATTTTGATTCTTATGTACAATATACTGAAAAATATTTTCAAAATAGCTCTTCAATCCATAAAAGATAGTGTTTGCTACCAATGACAGATAAGGTAATGCTAAATCATTCTGAAGTTCTTAGGATAGATCAAATCTATTAGTACCTCACACATGGAAATTTCAAAAAATTAATTGTTACTGATGTAGCACTCAATTGTTCGGGAGCTTCTACAATAATAGTGATAGTATATCCAGTCATGTTTCCAAAATCATAAGCATTTAGATTCTTCTTTCACTCCTCTCACTTCCACTTGCAATTAATAGAGCTGTTTTATTTCAGTATAAATCCACATTAAAAATTATGTTGAATTCTCCTATTGTAAGTAGTGTACATCATAGGGGAACAGTTTCAAAATTAACTTTCCTTTGCTAACTTCTCAGTAGGAGCTCACTTGGCAATCAGCCCACGATGTTCAGTGAGGCAGTGGCAGGGCCAAATTCAACCCAAGTGGAAGATTACTCAGTGGCCAGTCACTGTAATGCAAAGATCTTTAAAACTCTCGTTTAATTTGTTTATTTGGTTCTTTTGTGAAAAAGCAACTAAATTACTGTTTTCATTCTGAAAAGGCAAACTGTAACCTCTTGGAAGTTACACTTTTAAAGAGAAATTCTTCCCAATTTTTCACCAGAGCTGCTTTACTTGGTCTAGTCATAATCAATAGGTCTTGAAATTAATGCTTTAAAATATGATTGCAAGGGAGTTCTAAAACAGAGGGCTTTTAAAACTAGTGTCATTGCCTATGAAGTAGAAATATGGTGCACAATAGCTTGCATAAGAAAAGAAAGACCAGCACTGCAAAATCTAATACAGTGAGTACAAAATTTGTTCTCTAATGATCAATGTTTCTTCATGTAGTCTTCTACACTGAAAGCTTTTTTTTAAACAATTATAATTATAATTTTATACAGGCATGTTTAAATTAAAATCACTTATTGTTTTGGGACCTGTGTAGATTAATAGACATGAACAAACTCCATGATTCAGAAATCATTACAAATAAGGTGTGCAAGATAAAGCAGAGTGCAATCATATTTGTTTTATAAAATTTAACTAGGCTACCTAAAAGTAATAACTGTTGCTAAACCCTGATGTATCAACTTAATAGACTCTTTTTTACTTTCTTTTTCTTGTTTCTTTCTTTTTTTTTTTTTTAGTTTATTTTTTTTAATCAATACATATTTGTTGATGTAATTTACTCAGACATGAGCTTGGTTCTAACACTGTGTGTGAATTTCGTACAAAGCCTTCTTCATCTTTAGGCACACTTATGTTTAAAACTACCCCTGAAGCATACCACTTCTCAGTACACATCAGTCAATGCCATGTTATGATGTTTGTCCTATCTTTCTCCTTAAAAGACGGTTGTTCTTACTGGTCACAAAGAGTGATTTACTCAGAGATATTCATATTTACAACTTTAGGAAGATAATACCAGGTCCCAAGAACTAGTGTCCACTAAGTGTAAAGAGAGGCTAAGATTATTAATCATAATGTAAGAAGTTCCATGGTAAAACAAATGTGCTTAATCAGATGAGCATCACATTTACATGCCATTTGAAAAAATGGCATTTGATGTGGAATGTACTAACTTTCTCTTACATATTCATCAAAGCTACTTTAAGTGAATTAGTTAGATGAGATATAACGTCTATGCTGGGAAATATAGAAGAAGATACTACTGTGAAGGGCCTGATGACAGCAGAGGCAGTACATCAAGATAAATGATCCTTTCATCTTGTTCTGCCAATCATTGGGTTGGTCATGGTCAAAAAATATTCAAGAATAAGAGATATATATTAGAGCAGCTAGGTAGCATGAATGGTAGCACAGTAGCTTCTTTATTGAAGAAATAACATGAAGAAATTAATAACATAGGCATTGAAAGTGTCACATTAATGATGTTTATTCCTTTGGCATATCATATTAAAAGGTATGTCCCAGGAGAGCAAATAACTTAGAGGAAGGGATTTTAAAAAACAGAAGGAAATCAAAATAGAGAATTAACATTTTAACATTAACTTACCCTGAATGTTACCAAACTCACTGATTTCCTCAGACAGACTTCATAAAAGTTTCACATGGGAAAGCAGAAGACACCTATAGAAAGACACAAAAATGTTTAAGAAAGTCTTTTAATAAGATATTTGTACCAGCAATTGAAGCCCATTATTAGCTTCAAAAAATGAACCAAACGTATTTTCAGTTATCCTAAAAATACAGGAATTTGCTGTGAATGTTATTAAAGAAAAAGATGGAAGATGTAAAAATTTGAAAGTACTTTGTTTGGAAAATTTGATTGAGAGGGGTAATATTTTTGAAATAATACAAGAAATTTTACTGCTTTTTTTTAAGAGGTGGTAATTACCTACCTCAAATATTCCTCAATAATAAGGACAAACTTAACAAAATACTCATAAATACAACACTGATTTTAGGAGTTTAGTTATATGTCCCAGTTTGTCAAGAGTGTAGTACCTCATGATCAATTCTTGGACAGCAGTGGAGTTTCCCCTTCACCATTCCTTTTTAATTTTACTCCATAACTAGCTAGTATTAGACTTCAAAAGTACAGTGATTGCTGGAAAATAGGACATTATGTATACAGGACATATTTGTATTTCGCACACATGACAGGCTCGAAACTTTCAGGATGAGAACCAAACAAAATTTGTCAAAAGGTAAAACATATGCGTAAATAAATGTAATTCTAAATGCACATTTAGCTTGATTGAAGTGATTGGCTGAACTTGAAGACATTTTCCTGCACTTAGAAATATTGGTAGGGTCTTCTAATATATCAGGAAACTAACTTGACCATTATCTTTGTTGTTACACAATACCATTTTTTATAATTTCCATTTTTTAAAAGTCATGATTTCATTGTCATAATCTATGACTGAGTATATGTGAAAGAAAGAGGAAGACTGAGGGAGAGGTTTTATTTGAGAATTTCAGCACTAGAAGCAAAATTTTTTACAGTTTAGGGTCAGAGAAAGCTATCTGAGCTGTGCAGCTGTCTCTTGCTGTAGTTCGGACTTGGACTAATCAGTGAGATTCAAGGACACCAGCACATAGCACAGTAAGCAGCATCCAGTGACTTAGCTGAGTAAATGATCCAAATAAATTATTATTGACCAAGAGTCATTGTGATAGTTCTGTAAGAACATCAGTATTGCATGGTATGATACACAAGTATTAATATATGTTAGGACTTTCTAGGAAAAAAGGATTAAGAATTAAACAGGAAGCTGGATTACATAGCATATAAATTAATTACAGAAATATATCTACAGTGTTCTGTACAACCTACCCCTCAGAAGAGGGATCCTGTAGAGCTGAAAATGCACCACAGAAGTTGAACAAAGATCATTGCTTCCATATGAGAAGAAACTAAATCCATATTTTCTTTGAATGCTTCCACTTGAGGAGGGATTTAAGAGAATAAATATGCTATGGCTAGTTTGCTTGGAAAGGAGTCCCAAGCAGAAGATTTATAGATTTGTGTAAAGGGTCTGTCCAGATTATGTACCCTTTCAATATCCACTGCAAATGACATGTATAACAGAATAGAGAGCAAATAAAATAATGACCCCCCCACCCGACTAAAACAATGAACAAGCCACAACAGATTATTAAGTCTGTATGTGGAATGAAGCTGTGAATGTGTGAAACAGATAGCAATCAGACCTAGACTGTAGAATCGTAGAATCACAGAATCACAGGACCACAGAACAGCTTGTGTTGGAAGTGAGCTTAAAGACCATTTAGTTCCAACCTGCCTGCCATGGGCACAGACACTTCTACTAGACCTGGCTGCTCAAAGCCCGAGCCAAACTAACCTTGAACACTTCCAGGGATGCGGCATCCACGACTGCTCTGGACAGAATTTATTCCCAATGTCTAATCTACATTTATGCTTTTTAGTTTAAAGATATTCTCCTTTGTCCTGTCGCTACATGCCCTTGCAATGAGTCCCTCTCTGGCTTTCCGGCAGGCCTTCTTCGGGTACTGGAAGGTGCTATATTGTCTCCCTGATACTTTCTCTTCTCCAGGCTGAACAGCCCCAGCTCTTTCAGCTTGTTTTCCTGGGAGAGGTTCTCAGCCCTGTGATCATCTTTGTGGCCCTCCTCTGGACCCACTCCAACAGAACCACATCCTTCTTATGCTGGGAGCTCCAGAGCTGAATGCAGTACTCCAGGTGGGTTCTCACCAGAGTGGAGTGGAGGGCATGATCATTGTAAAGTAGAGAAAAGGTCTTGGAAAACTGATCTGAATCCAACAGAAACAAGTGTGAAATATTAAAAACAGGTAAGAATAATCAACTTTACAAACACAGGATGGGGAACAGCTGGATAGATAGCAGTTTTTGGAAGGAGATCCAAGGGATTAACTAGACTACAGTCTGAACATGACCAAAATATCATGCTGTTCTGAAGATGGCAAACATTATACGGAGTTGTGTAGGTGGAATATAGCTTGCAAAAAATATGAGCAAATCTTTCAGCTTTGCACCACTTTGTAGAGACTCAGCTGGAGTACTCTGTCCAGCTCTGGTCAACATACTTGCTGAACCACATCAGAGAGAGAACAGTGAATAAAGAAAGCAAAGACAAGAAATCTACAAAGAGGACCACTGAAAAAAAAAGAATGAAAGATTCAAGCTATTTAAATTGAGGAAAACTGAAGGGGTGAAGGCTGAGGTATATGAAAAACTCTAGAAAGAGAAAAAAACATGAGAATGAATGGCCTTAAGAGTAAATAACTGCTTTTACATAATTACATGACAAAGTGACCATCATGAAAGCTATGAACATGGTATGACTGTCCACAACAGAAAAATGGACCAAGCAGCAAATTTACCAGGAAAGGCACGTCTGATTACTGGTGATGGAATTAAACAGGAAAAATCCTAGCCACAGTGAGCCAAAAAGTAACTTGGCACATTCATGGCAAATGAATATACAAACACTTCTGCTAAGAAACCTTGGTGCAATCTCTCTCATGGAAGTTTGGAAATCACTGGTTTACTAAGAGAAGAATGTCAATGAGAAGTTCATGTTATTTCCTTACACTCTAACATTCTTATGGACACCACTGATACGGCAGTGACCCAGAGGAACAACATGACTAACCCAGAGGAATGACATTACTACAAAATACCTTTCGGGAAGCATCTTTGATTTGCACAAAGACTCTGATGAACATTTCCAAATAAGGAATACATTAGCAGAAGAAAAGGTCTGTTCACAAACCATTCACAAACAAACAAAAAGCAGTGTGTGGGGAGTACATCTGCTGGATAATTTATTCACAATGAATTATTCAGCCAACTCAGGCAAAGGACCTATTTTTTTTTTTCTAGTTATATAAAGATATTTTCTTATGACAGCCATAGACACAAATGTTATCTTTGACTGATGCTTTCCTTACTGTCATCTTTTCTGTTTGGTCCATAAAGTCAGTTCAGGAAGTACTTTGTCTTCTCACTGATCTTTTGATTCAGGGGTGAATGACAACTTTAACCACACAGCTAGACCAAATGCCTTCAGGATGGCAAGGGTAGAAGAAAATAATATTTTTAAATTAGAAGGACAAAAATTGCCCACAGCCAAATAATAGACTATCACATAAGCAGAAACTTTGTCACGTGAAATAGTAGCAGTCCAATTTCAAGAAAAAAAGCAAGATAAAGTTAAGGACATTTGAAAACAAAGGAGGAAAGTGACTCATGCACTGATAAACCAGATAAAAAAGATAAAACACTGTGCAAAAAAATAGAATGCATCTAATGCACACAATACCACGTTATTGGCATTTATTTCTTCTTTTAAAAAGTAATTTTCTCTTTCTTTCCTTTGTTTCACCCTCACTTTCCCTTTTAGCTTGCAGTCCTTTGTTCTTTCCTTTTTAATGATGACTAGCACTGATTTAGTTATCTAGGTCATTCATTTACCTTGAATTGTTTGCTGTGGTACAACAAAAACATTGAAACCTAGGAACTCCTATTAACTTTGCTTATATTATTCAAGTTGGTTTTATTTTGAAAATGCCTTAAATATTTCCAGTTGCTTAAAAGATTTCAACTTTAAAATATGAAGTAAATTTAATATGAATTGTAATAGCCTGAATTGCTAAAATGCATGCAGTCTTTCTGTTCATTAGGCAGTGTGTTTTAACATTTCTCTGTTAGCATAAGAAAACTCTGAAAATTCAATTAATTGAATTAATGCAGTGTGCAACACAGCACACAGGAAAATTCCCCATCTTTGATAGCACATCCCACTTTTGCCCTATTATGTGACAGAGTTAAATTATGACACAGCTTCTCTTATGCATTCATTTTCAAATCTCTGTAAGCAGAGTGATGCTTGACAGCAGATACAAAGCAATAGATAGGTAAGTGACTTGCATTTTGTTAAACAGGATTGAAGCGCAAAGATGTTTGAAGAAACGTAGAACACAAGCCCATATGTTAATATCAGCCATATTTTTTGTGTGATCCATATGGAGAAGTCACCTAATCATTTTGTACCAGGGGTGAGGTTATTTTCTTGCTGATCAAGAAAAATACAATATTCTTTCAGATGTCAATTACTATAGTACACCATATATGAGATTACCATAATTAGGATCTTTATGTTTTGGTGACAAAGAAAACCATCCAGAACCAGAGAGCTGGTGTGGTGTGTCTTAAAATGGTCTTTTTTCCTATATCTGTATATTGCTTTGTGGTCACCTTTTGTTTGTGGTCTTCAGATGTACTGTGTTATCATTTGCACATGACTACAGAAATACTTATGTGTGTTAACTTATATCTCCCTGCACACACATATATAAAATTGAGTTGAAGAGACAGAGACCACCTGTTTTGGTTTTGTACAGTTCCTAACACAATGACCTCTGTGTATAAAATCAGTTGAAATAGTAAATGTTTCTGTTTCTTCACTCAGGACCCACTCTGTATAGAACCTGTTATTGCAGTGACCAGTAGATGAGAGAGAGTTTTTTGTTCCAGTTCCTCCTCCATATTTCATCACGTCCAGTCAGGCTCTTGTATATGTTTAAGTTGACTTTCTGGAAAATATTAATTGCTTCAGTATTAAAATAATGTTAATAAACTTTCTCTTGATCTTCCCAACTACTTCATGAGCTCAGGACTGTGAAAATAATTGATTTTTAAGTTCAGCACTGTGGTGCAAATCCCTGTGTGACTTGTCCTTCAGTTTCAGGTAAGAACATTGATCACTGGGCTGTAGGTGAGATATATCTATACAAACTGCAGACAGCTAGAAATCTCAGATGTGTGTAAATGCATCTGTCTGCAGTGCATGATGAAGTTCAACAATTTCAAAGAGCGTTGATCAGCTTTTAGTGTGCTCCAGTTGATATGCACAAGAGCAATAAGACCAAACCTTTGTATTTGCAACACATCAGAAGGTCACTTTTTGCTCAAATTGACATGGACTTTGTTTCTGGAACTTAATGTCAGGAGACACTAAAAAACTCTATAGGCTTTGTAATACATTGTACCCTGACATTGAGTAGATATGTTAAATTTTTCCTGGGAAGAAAGGATTGTTGGCTAGAGATCTTTAAGCTTTTTTTTTTCTGTAGGAATCTTCAAATTTTGTCAGCCTATGCCTGTCAAGTGTCTATGGCTTCTCTTGTTGTACAGAGTTACATAAAATGGAGATTATAAACATTGTTTACATAGACAAACACTATTCTGAGTTCTGCAGCTGCTAAATGCCATCAAATGTATCTTCATGACAGTGGTAAAAACTGGTAAACTGGTTCTCAGGTATAGGGATGATACTTTTTCTAGTGGGTTTTAGAAATCCCTAGCACATTTCTGTCATTAAAAAATATGTTTCTCCTGTATACTACCTTCATTTCCCATCAGCATATTTATTAGTTTCTAACGTCTCACCTTTTCCTGAAACAGTTACCACTGACACAATGTTGCCTTTGTGGCTCCCTTTGCCTTTAGCGTATAGATTACAAGATGCATTCTGCTTTATTTTGTTTCCCTTGGAAATGCTCCTCTCCACTCTGTTGCACTAATTCACAGGCAGCTTGAAAGCATACTGTCTTACATACAACACTCTCAACCAAATACCTGAATAAAATTTGAGTTACCTAGGAATAAAAAATGGTGAAATGACACCAGAAACACTCAGTAAATTGTGTCTTTGATACCACCTCCCATTTCACAGATGTCCTCTTCTTCCATTGCACTCTTCTCTATTGCACTCCTGCCTATATTCCCAGATATATATATACCCTATCCATTGACCTTACACAAACACTAGATTGAATTGCTGTCCTCTTGTGTTAAACAGAAGAACAATGCTGCTTTTCTTCGATGCTTACTTGTTAATATGGGCATGCACTTGCCTCTCCCTTTTACCTAATCCATTAGTAATATCTCCCAAAGATAATTATCCCTCCAGCTGCAGTGGGGTCCTCAGGAATTAACTTGCACTAAATGTCCCACTGAACCAAAACTGCAGGGGAATGACGTACATGCACAAAGAAAAATGCACATACATGCAAAAGAAGTGAAAGCCCAAATATATCAATATAGTTTATGTTTATTAATAGTTTCCAGGGCCTTAGAGATCTGGTTAGTTGGAGTTTATTTGAATGATGCTTGGTCACGATAAGTGACAGTTTTGCACCAGAATGTTTTATTTAATTTAATCTAAATCTCAAAGGATAAGGTCTTATCTTTAGCCTGATATCAGCAACTAACAATGCCACAAGAAATAATGGGACATCAATAACTTGATGCCAGAATTTCTTAACTGATAGCCATACACAAAATTCTGCTGTCTAATGAAGTCCCAACTCATTACAATCTGTGTACTTGAATATAGTTAATAAATGTGTCTACTTGGATTTTAGAATTAATAGTGTTACTCATGTTCTCCAGGGTCAATACTGGTCCCAAATCAAAAGTACAGTGGAAAGAAAATGGCAAGTTGAAGCATTGGGACTTTAACATACCGTATTTGTTCTAACTGAGGTAGGGTTCAGCAGCCCTGCCAGTGCTGTGCTTCAGTTGATAACACGGCAGTGGTTTGGCTACTGCTGAGCAGCACTGTCCCTCTAACATTCTTCCCCATCAAGGGGTAGGGAGTGGGCAAGACCTTGGGAGGGAAAACAAGCAGGCCAGCTGACCCGAAGGAACCAAAGAGATATTCCATACCATATGACGTCAGCTCAGATATAAAAGCCAAGAGAGAGAGGAGGAAGGGGGGGCATTCTTTAATGTCTGCCTTCCGAAGGAACCATTATGCGTGCTGAGGCCCTGCTTCCCAGGATCTGCCTGAACATCGCTTGCTGATGGGAAGTAGAGATTGACTTTCCTTCTTTTGCTTACGCACGTGCAGACCCTGCTTTTGCTTTTCTGTAGCTTCAGTAAAAACTGCCTTATCTCGACCCACTGATTCATCTTGTCCTTTCCCCTGTCCCTCTGGGGGAGGGAGCTATAGGGCAGCTTGGTGGGCACCTGGCACCTAGCCAGAGTCAAACCATCACACATACCATATATGTTGGGAGAAAAAGTATTAAAGTTCTCTGTTTCTTGAAGAATACAGATTTGTTTGATAGCTCAGCTGAATAGTGGATTGCCTGTGTCAAAAGACTGGCACAGTATATAATAACTAATGTTGATGGGAAAGCTGGAAAAAGTATTTAGTGTAATGGGAACTGAAACCCGTAACTTCTGGCCTGCCAAAACAAACCTTTTTACACCAGCAGACAAACCATTTGATGTGATAGTTGATAGTTCTATGAAATTGTGTATTCCCAAACCACTGGCCAGTCTGTCCTGTCTTCTACTAATGGTTCTGAAATGGAAATGGAAGACAGAAAAGTAAATGAAAAAGCTAAGAAAATTAGCAATCCTTCGTCAATTTGAAGGGAGAGTAAGTGATTAAGAACAGGACTGGTAAGCATGTTGTATGCAAAGTGAGGTGATCCAGAAATAAATACTGTTTGAAGCCAATTTCAACCGCAAAATATGCAATATAAATACTTTCTCAAAGGAAATCACGGAACCACTCAAAAGCTGGAATAAGAACATGATGCAACAGTCTGCAGGAAGCAAATGCTTTCAGGTAGACAGGAAAATGCAGAAGGCATTTAAAAACTGTGCTTTTACTGTTCTACAAGGAAACTGGTTGTTTATTCTTCAAGCAATTGGGCACATGCAGATGTCCTTTTTCCTTTTTTTTTTTTTTTCCAAAACAACAACTACATTGGAAAGATGATTCAAGAGAATTTCAGATTCATGAGTTTACACACGTGCCCAAAGACCATGCTGCAACATCTTCAAAACTGTTCAGTTCAGAAAACAATTGAAAAGTGTCATTTGCATGTTTTTACAATTGAAAGGGATAAGCCTTAAAATGGAGTCTGATTTAGAACCTGAAAAGAAATAAAAAAAATTACTTCAGATTTAAAACTTAGAAAAATTCAGCTGTTCTGAGAAAATGTAATGTGGAAGTTCTTGATAAATCCTGGATAATACTAAGGTACTGAGAACAAATAAATACGTGTCCTATGCAGAAAAGTTTGTCAATTTTAAGAAAGAGAGCTTTAAATCTTTTAACAAAGAAAGATTCAGACCAATTAGAAGAGCACTAAGCCACCTAAATCCAGTCTTCTGCAATGTGCAAGGCCACCTAAGAAGTAACTTCCACAGATGCTGTTCTGTTGTAAAGAAAGAGTAAATAAGCACTTGCAGGACAACATAAAGCTGACCAAATACATAAATCAATTTCAAAATCAGATTAACTGTGCTGGATCAGAGACTACATCAGCAACAGCCAATAAAACAACTTACATGCCAATTGCTATATTCTACATTTCTTTAGATGAACAACCTCTAGGCTGAACCTCTAGGCTGAACCTGGGAATTACAGAAGCTTAAGAAATTTTTATTACCTCTATCATAAGGCATAAATCTGGTGATCTTTCATTAAAGTCTGCCTTTACTTTGGTTAATTGACATATACTGCATGATAAGAATGTACAAATAAAATCTTACCATGACTGAGTTTCTGCATGATGCATTTTTAAATTCCAAAACAGCTAGCTCCTGTGTCAGTGACCTAACACAGGACAAAGCAAATGAGCATCAAGGACACTAGAAAGGACCATGAAGAAAATGTCCATCTTGAGAATAGAGGTGCTGAGCTACTGCTAAACTGGAAAGACTGTCAATACACTCAGAAGAAAATGGAGATATTATTTCAGATACTCTTATAAAAGTTGTAGGATGTTAGTTGAATGGAAAATATGTATTTTCTCCCAGATTTACTCACTCTGAAGCATAGCTTGGCAACACAGTTGTATTTTTTGTACACTTCATTTCAGAAGGAAAAGAGGAAGTGGTGAAAGGGAATTTGACAATATAGCTTTAAATATTGTATAATCCTTGTAGTCAGCTATCTCTGTTGGCAGCCAAACAGAAGTGCCTAGAGTCAGAAACCTCAGCAAAGGGCATTTACAAATATTTAATAAATGCAGTTACTTGAAATACAACTCCACTCTTGTGCTGTCCCCACAGACTCCAGATTGCAAAGGCAAGGGAAGGGAAGTGCCCCATCTCCCAGACTGTGACCCATACCTCCTTTCTTCTTCTTGGGAATGTAATTAGCATCTTCTTCTCTAAACTTCCAACCCAGTCTTTCGGACTGTACAGCTTTGCACTATGTTTTTTTTATTCCTCTGAAGCTTCTTGACTTCTTTCTCTCTGTACTCGATCCTCAGCAGACCTAGCTACTTTGATGATATTATGGGTTGACAGCCAGAACTGAAAATAAGAAGAAGGAAGCCTACTGACAAACTGGCTCAGTTTTGTTTTTTTTGCTTTCTTTTCCCTATAAAAAAAAAGTGTCATCAGTGATTTTGATGCCAAAATTCTTGTGCAATGAACACAACTGGCATGAACACTTGGATGCCTCCCAAATGCAGATGGAAATGTCAAAGAAATGATGAAGGTAATATTGTCATGAACTGAATTATTCTATAACCAATATCTGCCCCAGAAGAGAGAAAAAAAAAGTCTCTCTTAGCTATAAAATAAAAAATGACATAGGTAGATCATGACCCTGACAAGTAGTCAAAGTCAGCTGGTGAAAAGAGGTTTTAAAACAACAACAACAAGTCAGCAAGCAAGCTGAGAAATGATAAAAGCATTCAGTAAAATATATGGATAGCACAGGGAAGTAACTTGAAAGCCAGGTGTCACAAATATCAGAATTCTTATAAAGCACAGAAAAGGAGTCAAGGATTATTGTTCTGTTCTTGACTGTGCTGGAGACTTCTTGTGTGACTTTTGACCCAAACAGGGCCATCTCATCTTGGAAGAACATAACAAATGACAAGCAAACACAGAAATAATCCTGCTTTGAAAATTAACCATTAAATGGTTTTCTGTAAAGATTAATGCACAATACTATGTTTACCTAATAAATCAGTTATCAATTAGCCTTTAAGTCTACCAAACAGCACAAATAGATTTCTTACTAGTACTGTACTTGACATGTGAAGATGGTGTCTGTATAACATTGTGGTGAACATGAAAAATAAACCTACAGACTTACTTGAATCTGGAGATCATAGTCATAGAAGTATATGCTGCATGTAAGAGAATATGCATAGTATGGAATTATGAAACTTGGCATACGTAGAAGAAATTGGGAAGAGGACACACTTTAAAATTTCTCTCTCTGAACACAAGGACACAGCAAATGAATAAGGCTGAAATATATGGAAAGGCTTTCTAATTTTTTTGTTTCTACAAAATAGGAAATTATGAAAATTTGAAAACTCTTTGATTAAAAGTCTACTCTGTGCCTGATTAAGAAAATTGTAGAAGATTATGGAACGCAAATCATAAATATGCTCCTATAAGTCTCATAACTTTAATGTGAAATCAGATTTTTCCTGTCCCTGCATCCAGCTAAGAGAGAAGTGCCAGTGAACACTATAACCTCAGGCCTGACTGTAGTACTGCTTAATTTCTGATTTTACTGTGTTTAAGAACTTGAATAGCACCAATGTAAAGACAGGGCAGGAATAAATAAAATAAAAAAATTAAAAAAAAAAAAAGAAGTTCAAAACAATTAGGTGCAGAGAAAAATAACAGCAGCTTGTAACTTTGGTTAGGAGATATAGGAAACAGAGAAAAAAGTGAGTATTTGAATGGTCCTAATGACAAATGTATGAGAGAGAAGCTGTTACCAAACAAACATGGATTGTTTTATATTTAGGGCATATGTACTATCAGGTAAAAAAAAAACAAAAACAAAAACAAAAACAAACAAACAAAAAACAAAAAAAAAGGACTAAAAATAGACTGATGCAGGCATGCAGCACCACACAGATGTACAGGTAATGGCACACAGTGCAGATGGCTGCATGAATGTAAGGTGTGTGTAAAGGTGAATGAGGTGTAACTCAGCTTCAGAAAAGCTCTCTATTGCCTTTAACAAAGCAGACACTCTGGCTCATGTCACTCAAAGGCAGACATCAGATTTAGGTGTTTAATCTGTGAAGAAAATTTCACCTTTTCTGTATACTGATGTTCTTCCATTCCAGTAGCTGAAATGCTGTCAGGAGAGTTTTGTAATAACTGTGTTAAGAACATATTGCTCTGAGCAGTTTATTAAGGCATGAAGAATTTGTTATGGACAGAATTTAAACAATGATGGAAAGACACAGAAAGCAGTTCATGAGAATTAGCTCCTTTTTTTAACCTCCAGGGGAAGTGTTTGGAAAAAGATGAGGCTTTTTTTCACCTTGTTTTCTACTCCTTTTTGAGTGTGAGGAGGGACCAGATAAGATAACAGTGATGTTCATTTATATTTGTATCAGTTTTAATCAGTTACCTCTGTGCCAGTTTGGCAGTCTTTAGCCAAAAAAACTGAGGATGGAAAAACATTCTCATTGTTTGGCAGTACCATGGGTGTATTGGAATGCCAAAAGTCATGTGGATGAGTGATGTAGGAATAGGACACGCATGAATAAATCTGTGAGCATAAGCTGTCACTGGGTTCTGCTCTGCAGGCCACTTTCAGCAGCAAGCAGAGTACTTCCTCTCCTTCTTTAAGAGATAATGTACCCCTGATCATGTGGTACAGTTGCAGCATATTACAAGTTTTGTAGGAATATAGAGTACTTTTTGAAGGGCTTTAAAAAATATTTCTCTTAAATAATTTTGTAGCTATTAATTATTTTTTTTCTTATCACATGTCCAAAGTAAACAGTAATGTCTGCTTAAACATAAAATTGTGAAACCATTTGTAAGGACTTGCTGAAACTGTAGACCAGGTTAGACTGCCACGGCTCCATACATCCAGGTCCCATGGGTAACAAGGCTGAGCAGGTATTCCCAACAGGTACCCCCACACTGTAATTCAATGCACACATGCACATGTCTGGACACAGAGAGCTACAAAGACAGAGCACAGCACTCACACAAACGCAAACAGCACTGATGGCCTCATTCTGGTCCCCTCTCAGTCTGATCAGAACAACAGGCTCCTAGGGGAAAGTATACACATTTATACAGCATGGATCCCTCCAGTAGTTGGCCTTAGACACATACTTTATCCACTAGCTGGCCTTGGACCCATGACCATCCACTCATATTGGTAAAACTTGGGCATGTGAACCCGCAGGGACAGAGCCCCGTGGCAGCTGCTGGGGCTTGGAATTATGTGCACACACACGCACACACACAGACACACACTCTAAGGAACCCCACGGCAGCAGATACATAGACATCCAATTTGCCTAATAGCTGGCTCCTTGATATTTTGGTCTCCTCTGGTTACCTCATGAGCAGGAGTGACAAACAGTTTCTCTGGTATCTGGTCCAGAATATGGTCTTACCACTACCCAACCCAAGATTCCAAAGTCCCTTCAACTCTGGACTTTCTGGACCATGCAGTCAACAAATTGCAGACACTCATCTCCTCAGTCTCTGTACCAGGCTTGCGGCCACTCCGGTACTTGGTTCTTAAGCCTGTTATCCTGCTTAGCAGCTAGGTCAGCTTGATATTTGCTAGTGATTTCTCACTGACACATCCACTCTCCTCATACACTCACACACACACACACACAAACACATTCACACACTCCTCCAGCTGCTGGCACACAACTCTCTCTGACTTGTGGTTTAACACCCATTGCTGGCACTCAGCCTCCCATATACACTTACATGCACACAGAACAGAGCCCCTTCACCCAGGAAGATAGTCAGAATGAAGTTTAATGAGGAAACAGGAAAAACTGTGCTGATCAGGCACAGAGCATTACCAGATATACATACTGACCAGCCCTTGTTTACAGAAAGCCAGCCTCTTTTGTCCATTCTACCTCCATTTTCCATGCTTCCCATTCCCTGATCCTTTCCTTTCACTATCTTTGGTTTCTGACCTAAACATCCCATCATAAGTCAGGTACGATCCCAAAAAACTCTCCCTTGGCATCACACAAGGAGCCCCATACTCAGTGGCAGCCCCCTCCCAGTCTGTGAGGTGTTGTGGTATGCTGGTTTTGGCTAAGGTGGAGATAATTTTCTTCACGGTGGCTGGTATGGGGCTGTGTTTTGGATTTGTGCTGAACACAGGGTTGATAATATAGAGCTGTTTTTGTTATTACTGAGCAGAGCTTACAGAAGGCAAAGCCTTTTCTGCTTTTTGTACTGCCACACTGGCAAGGAAGTTGGGCGTATATGTGAACTTGGGAGGAGATGCATATGGGACAGCTGGTCCAAACTGACCGTAGGGATATTCCATATAACATCTTGCTCAGTATATAAACTAGAGGCAAGAAGGAGGAAGGGGAGGACTTTTGGAGTGATGGCATTTGTCTTCCCAAGTAACCATTATGTGTGATGGGTCCTTGCTCTCCTGGAGATGGCTGAACACCTGCCAGCAACTGAAAACTGAATTCACCTGAAACTGAATTTGTTGTTTTGCTTTGTTTGTGTGTGTGGCTTTTGCTTTCCCTATTAAACTGTCTTTATCTCAACTCCCAACTTTTCTAGCTTTTACCCTTCTGATTCTCTCCTCAATCCTATTAGTGAGGGAGTGACAGGGCAGCTGCGAGGGGCTTGGCTGCTGTCTGGGGTTAAACCATGACACCTGGTAAGAGAGCAGTCTCCATTAGTTCACCACGGTGAGTGTCACGCTGCTCTTGAGTTTGATCACCCCTGTGATAGACCAGGACATAGAGCTTAGGCTTGCTTGTTCCTTTGACCAGGGTACTGGGGGCTCTTTCACTTGCCCCTGATCCTCAGAGGACCCTCTGTCTTTCTTGAAATGAGCCTCTAATCACATAACCTAACACCAGTAATCTTCATCTTTGTGTTTGTCCTGTTATGTTAAATAACTTGCGGGCTGCAGCATTCTGTCTGCTGACTGATTTTCCATTGCGGCTGCTTCTAACTCTGCAATGCAGCCCTGATTTCACAGAAATGGATGGAACTTTGGCAACTGACTTGAGTGGAGACAGACTTTTGAATAAGTGTACACTAGCTTGCTCTCAGAGTATCCACTGGCCTAGACCTCACCTCCTCTGAGAAAGCAGATGCACAGAACTGAAGGCGAAAATAGCTGCCGTAGAAAATTCCTTTCCTTGCATTTTTTAAGTCAGAAGGAGGAAAACCTCACATTCCAACTTCACACCTTCTTAACTAGACCCACTATTTTTTATTAGTAATCTCCACCATTCCACCCATTTTCTTAATCTTTTACAAGCCTTACCTTTTCAATTACCTATGCATTTCAGGATAAGGAAAAATGTTATTATGAGCTTTTGTATGTGACTGTGTATCACTTAGCATTCCAACAGCTCTTCATGCCCCTGTAGTATCCAAACAATTAGAAAAAGCTGGCATGCAAAGGTTCCAGAAAAGTTTTTAGCTGCTGAAATTAGCAAAATTACTGATTAACTTCATTATAAACAAACAGATGAGAGTCATAGTAGCAGGCAATTTCTCAGTGCTTTATTGCTGTTTAGACAGTGTCCCTTCATGCTGAAAAGATATGAGAAAGAAGTTTGCAACACATTTTATTAATAAGTCTCTTTTACTCTCCAGGAAATCTATCAAGAGACTAGGCCTACTGTATGAGTCTATCCAAATATTTTAATAGGACCCTGCTCAGCATTTTCCTAAAATGAAGATGGATTTTGGCTGAGCCCAAATTATGATCAGGAAGTTCCTCCATGAACATAAGCAACAGCGTTGATAGAGACTATGACTGACTGAGACTGGAGGTTCACAATTGTGCAGCGATTTCTGGCTCTTCTCCAGCTTCAAGGATGGAGTCTGCCAACTTGGCAGGCCAGAGAACTCACTATGGCAATTTTTCAAATGGGAGAAATGGTCCAAGGAGGAGCTATAATTCCATATAAACTGTCCAGAACTGATGACAGGGGCCTCTGCTTCCAACAATCTGGCCAAGAAATTAGTGAATCACTGTGTCCGACTGAAGATGGCCACTGTATTTATGGAATTTCTGTGGACATTCACTGTGCAGCTACAGCCAAATTGCTAATGTTACTGTGGTTTACAGTTGGAGAGTGTGATGTCTGGAATTTCTGGATGTCAAAGCCTGGAAGTTTCTTTGAATTCTCATAAGTATGAGGTCATTGAACTACATTTTCAAAAGCAAAGGTTTTGAGCTTCTTCATGTTGGTTTGCTTTAAATGGGGTTTTAATTTCCAGAAATTTTTGCTGCACTTCATAACACTATCACTTACCTTAAAATCATTAGTAAGTTTTTTGAAAGGCTGGAGAACATCCTTTCCTAGCTCTCTAAATAAGAAAAAATAATTTAGAGAGTCTGTCAGAAGATTTATTCTATCTAAAGCCATATGAGGAGTGGTTGAGGTCACTTGGTCTGTTCAGCCTGGAGAAGAGGAGACTGAGGGGAGACCTTGTTGCAGTCTAAAACTCCCTCATGAGGGGAAGTGGAGGGGCAGACAGTTATTTCTTTTCTCTGATGACTAGTGAGAGGACCTGAGGTTAAGGTGTGAAGCTGTGTCAGGTAAGGTTTAGGCTGGGTTTTAGGAAAAGGTTCTTCACTCAGAGAAGAACACAGGAACAGGCTCCCTAGGGAAGTGATCACATCACCAAGCCTGACAGAGCTCAAGAAGCATTTGAACAGTGCTCTTAGGCACATGGTGTTACTCTTGTGGATGTCCTGTGCAGGGCTAAGATCTGGACTCAAGAATCTTCATGGGTCCCTTCAAAGCCCGCATATTCTGTGGTTCTGTGATTCTGTAAATCTTTCGGAAGTTTTTCCCTGTTCTTTTTCAAGCTGTGAGATGAATTTGATACACCCAGAAAAAATTTAATTCCCAAATGAGTAAGATAACCTGGCAAATTTTCCCTGTTGAGTTTAGAAAGAGGTACATAACTTGGTCATAAACCCTACTATAAACACTCTGGACAGATTCCAAATATGAGACATAAGAGCTTACTTTTGTTATTTTTAAAAGTTTCACAAAGAGGGAGAAGAAAACTTCACAAAGAAGAGTAAAAAACCTGCACAACTGTTACTGCTTAATAAAACAGAAAATAACGCAATTAATGCCTCACCGACTGTAGAGAGTCAGAAGGTCAAATTCAACATCAGCTTGGTCTGCCAGTTAGACTAAATTGGTCTCACCCAAGCAATCAGCAAATCTCCTATAACAATGAGACCACATGGCATGTATTACGGAACTTGTGTTTTCTCTTCTAAATTTGGAAGAGTTCAAGAAATTTTTTTTCACTTAACACTTTCATGTGTTTTCTAAACTTGCTTTTCTCACAGGAATTTAGATCTCTTCCTTGCAACTCTGGGTGGCTGAGAGTTTGGTATACAACTTTTCTTAATAGAGTAGTGTTCAAAAAAGACCTACATCATTTATATTAAAGAAGAAAATAAAATATTGGTATTATCACTTACAGCACTTTCAAACAACACTGAAGATATTGATACATGTGCTCATTCAAGCTGTTAAGCACAGCATATCCTAATCCAGTCAAATTCCTTTATACATATTTTTCTTACTCACAGAATGCTCAGTTCCTCATAGGACCTCAAGGTAACTTTTGTTACTGTTTATTTCTTTCTTTCCTGAGAGCAGGATTATTCTGTAATATATGTTCTGATTATCTGCAAGCTCACTGTTATAAAAAGTTGTTGTTATATTTTTCTGTAGCCTAAAAAGAGTGAGAAATAGAAAGTACTACTGGAAGTGAGTGTCTGACATTCCAGCACCTTCAACTGGAGAGAATTTGAGATGTAAAGGCAACTTGCACAGGCCCTTGTTAAAGGTGAAATAATAACATCCAGAGGGAGAGAGAATGAAGGAGAGCACATCCAGAACATTCTGAAGAGGTTTAGCATGCTTACCAATCCTATATACATAATTTAATCTCCCCACAGGACTATATTTCATAGCTCAGCATGGTATATGACATAACAAAAGAAGCATTAACCAACCAATCTTCTGCCCTGTTGAAAAAAATCCTAACTTTATTAGTATTTGTGTATTTATAATACAACTATCTGTAGTGGTAAGGAGATGAAAAAAATCCAAGTGTTACCTGAACTCAGGACACCTTGCTACAGCTATAGACCTGAGCTATGGTAAGGGCAAACTAGCATGAGCTGTCTCAAAGCAAACGGGAGGCTTGAATGTTGAAACCTGTGAAAAAAAGGATTGTAAATGTGTGATGAACAAGTCAGGAAGTAGCAGCAGACGAAAAGAGCAAGGAAGAGGGAGGCTTAGCGTGGTCTAGCATCAAAATGCATCATTATGTCTCCAATGTATTGCATTATATACAATTATTATAAAAAATGTTCCAAGACAGAAGAATTCAAGTTCTGATGGCTCTTTGTTCTACATGTATCAGCATAAATAAATTGGAAGTATTTATAGCTTTTTAAGATGGTGCTAATCTTTTTCCTGCAAAAACAGCATGTGAGGTATCTTTTTTTTTTTCCCCATATCAGGGACTGTTTAATGTTATTCCAACTAATTGTTTATTTTGCCTCATTAACTTGGAATAGACTCAGGCTTGAGGCCTCTTACATCTTGTATGGAACATAAACATGCATTTATTGCTTTACAAGTCCACTAAGAAATAATCTGTTCGGAGATACTGGAGCAAAGAAATTTTTCTAAGTGGTCAAGTTCACACAAAAAAGTGTAATTGCAGATTTCTACTACCTCAGACACTGGGTCATTCATTCCCAAAGGGAAGACTTTGCCATGACTTATCCCACCCTCAAATCTTCCTTTAAACCCTGACTTAGTTGTGAGCAAAGTTGTAAAGAGTTCTTGGCTGCTTTTGAATGAAAATCGGTGATGTCCACTGTTCGGAAGCTGGCAACAATGAAAGCAATCATGCTGCTTTTCATCTGAGTGCAGGTTTCCTGGACATTCTTTATGGTCCCTTTAAAAACAATCCTATAAATATGACTTCAGTGGCAGATGAATACACACAGCAGACAAATGTGTCCCCTCACTAATTGTCTGGTAAATTTGCAAGATTTTTTGGTGACATAATTGCAACTTGGTCAGCCCCTGCTATTATGGATCACTGTTTGTGATAAACAGTGCTTTACCTTGCATGTTTTAATAAAGTCTTTGAGAAAACTGCAGGGCAGTAAATCACCTGCTAACAAGGACTGTAGCAAATTTTCCCCTGGAGTTTTGAACTCCAGCAAACTAGAGTACCAAAGATCATGAGAGATTCCTGATTCTGGATCCGTTGTCGGGGACAGATTGAGGAATAGCTGCATGTGGAACAGATAAAGATGAAACAAAAAGATGAACAGATAAACATGAAAAGATGTTGCATGTATTCACTGACTTAATTAAACTTTTACAGGTTATAATACTCAACAAAAACACACACCCATAAAAAGTTCATTGTAAGTGTGGTCTTAACGAGGAAGGTCTACAAAAGATAATGCACTGGATGACATAAAAAGAGTATAAAATCATGTTTAATTTTTCATTATAATGCCAGGTTTTTGAGATCCAGAGCAATACCAGAAAGAGTGGTTTTGGGGTGTTTGCTTCATTTCTGAAAGAAATCACATTTGCAAGCAATGTTGGTTAAGGTGAAACTTTTCAAGTTTACTGACTTTTTGTGCAAAAGGACAATGGTTGGCTATTTTAAGGTAAAATATTAGACCATTGTTTAAAAGTTCAATGCAGCTGTCCTCAATAGATTGGTGGGCTATACTAGCAATGTGGTTGGGTTTGCCTTACATTCATTACAGAATTTGTGTTGGGTCAAAGTAGCTGAATATGGAAGACACATAATAAGGATTTCTACCTATTTCCCACTAGTATAAAGGTGTTTCCCTAACTTTCTTCACTCTAGACTAGAACAAGCCTTTCTCACAGGAGCCCTGACTAAAACACAGTCCAAAGCCTTTCCAAAAGCAGCAATGGAAAGATTTTTCCTTAAAACCTCTGTTTCTTTCAAAACACTGTTTATAGTTGCATCACATCCCTGCAGTGGCCCCTCATCAGGAATGGGATCTACTTCCCCAGCACAGGAGACTTATGCAGAAGAGCTTTCTCCTGTGCTCTTTCCACTCTTTCATAGCTAATGAACAACCACTCACTGCCTAGCTATTTGTGTTGGATGTGCCATATAACTGTGGTACAAAGCCTTTCATTTGTGTTCTTACTAATGCTATTTGTAGACTGTGGATTGTAGCTGCTGCCTCTGATCTTCTACTGTCTTTTAAAAATGAATAAAAAAAAGGAGAAACAATTATTGGCACTGTTCAAAGAGTTTTCCCTGTTCTGCTCTCAGGAAGGCAGCCTTTGTACAAAGCCAGGGGAGTTGTGCTCATTCACAGCAGGGCTGAATTTGACCTGAAATGCTGGCCTAGTAAACAGCACAGGCATCCTCTTAGGAATCATGAAAGGTAGTAGTATGGCTAGTCTCTGCATCTGAGACAAATTCAATTGCAGTCCCTGTCTCTCACCTCTCATTCCTCATATAGCTATTTCTTTGACTGTGCAAATATTGCCCTTCAGATGAACAGTCATGCCCAACCTCCCCATGGTGGGAGCAAATAAGTTCCTCCAAAAGAGCTGTATACAATACAGACTTACATGCAGATGATTTTTACCAGCCCAATGAACTTGTCACTGTGCTGATGGCTTTCTCAAGGGACACTTGTAACATCTAGAAGAGCTTTAAAGTTTGAATAGGTGCTCAACAAAAAGCTGCAAATTATTCTTCCTTGCAAGTAAGCAAAATGAAATGAAAGAATGGGAGGACAAGAGGGTCTGTGTGTGCCACGAGAGGAGCAAAAAGCAAACAGGGAGAGTGACTAGAACTAATGAGGAGGAATGAGAGAAAGTGATGAGTAGAGTTTGAACAATATGAAAGAATTATTGGAGCTATTTTCTTTACCATTTTCTTTGTCATTGTAGGAAATTAGTTGATTTTTGAGAGGAGATGGAAAAGGTTGAGGGAAGAAGGATGTGTTTTCTTGCAGGTTGATTTTCCCAAACTGATATGTTCATGCCAAGAAAGACATCAGTATGCCTTTGCTGAAGGCTTTCTTTCAGAAGATTCTATCTATGCATCTCTGACTGCCGTGGGTAGAGAGCGTGAGTAACTCAGAGTCTTTTGCATTGGTCCTGTTTTCCCAAATAAAGCAACTTTGGCCTTATCTAGTCTCCGATCTAGAGACGAGCCATGCATCAACACTCCCGCAGATCTAGGCTTAGCTCACGCACAGCGGTTTAATTTATGCAAGGAAGCAAAGAGAAAAGAAAGGGTTCTTTTCCCCTTATCGCCCGCAGGATTTTATTACTGGATTATGGTGCGGTAGAAGACACCAAAATGGAGGTCAGGGTGTGTCATAAGATGGAGGTGAGGGGAGGGCAGTCGGGAGAGCCAATCACTATGGAGGACCACAATGATTGACAGGGGTGCCAGCCAGTGATTCAGCTGTCAGCACCTGGCATGGGAACCAATGAGCTGTTTCCGTGGGCGGGGACAGCCCCTGCCAGCCGGGCTGTGCCACCCCAGCTGCCGCGCGGGAGCGGGGAAAGGACTGGCACCGTGTGGAGGGGGAGGGAAGGACCGGCGGTCCCTGTCCGGCAGGGCCGGGCCCGGTCGCAAGCCACACCCAGAGGCACCACAACATCTGACTTATCTCTAAGTAGTGCATCCACCCTTTGTGACGGCTGGCTAGAAAATACCTAGAATCATGAGAATGTAATTAATGTGCATTTAATAGGAGTTTCATCACCTGATTAAGAGATACACCTTTTTGGGGAAAATAAATCTAGCACTTCCTGCATCTCTGTTTCTTAGAGAAGGGATTAGTGTTAGCATGCCTGTGACCTGCCAAAAAGAGACTTTTAATATTAAACTTGTCAGTGGTGAACCCCCAAGTCGAGCAGAAAAAGAGTGTTAAATATGGTGCACCTAGCTCTGTGGACTATTTCACACCAAAATCATTTTGGTAAAAGACAGCAAGGTGAACACTCACTGAAGACTTATTCTCTGACTTCAGGAACTGTAAGTGGTATAGAAAAAACATGAAATACAGACATGAAATATTGCATCAGCTCGAACTGCATTGGAGGGTGCTTGCTAACGTAATTTGAACATCACTTTTTGAAAATTCAGAAGTGACCACCTCAACCATCAGTTTTGAATAGGCAACACCTATATCCATGACCAATAATCACACACACTACATAAATGTCTTCTATATAGTACAAGGACTGTACAACTCTCCTGTGCCTCACGCCTCACCTTTTCTGTATATTTATGTATCTGTCCAACCTTTATAATGCCAAGCTTATAATGCTAGCAGGTTGGTTGAAATCCCCATACAACCCCCACACAGGTGTCTCACTCTAAAATGAGAGTTTATTGTGGTCTATATCATCCTCCAGATGACCCAGTTGCTTTCTCAGGATGGAAAATAAGAAGCAATCATAATCTTTTACCAAATATATCATAGTCTGTTCATGGTTTTGCAAGTTTCTCCATATTCAGCAAAGACCAGTCTGACTCATCCCCAGGCTTGCTTTAACTTGGGCCTATCTATGACCACTTTTTAAAAAGACTGAACCCAAAGCTTCTTCCTACTGATCTGTGGGAAACTTCCTGAGAGTTACAAATAGAGACATTTTTTTGTATGCATTGAGAAGGTACAACAGCTGAGATCAGTCATGTTGATCTAGTCAAGACATGGTGTTCTGTCTCCCTTTGCCATCCACATTGTCTTATCTGGACCATTGGATCCTTTGGGTTTGGCTTTGGTATGATCCTCTGCAAACATGGAGTGCCCACACAATACAGTGAAATCGATATCTTTGCATAGCAAGGACAAAAAAAGAAATCATTGGGGCACCATTGATGAATGTCTTCTAGCATTCACTTTGTGTCTTGCTTGTCTGTTCTTATTGCCTAATTATAGCATGGCATGGAGATCCAGATAAATTATACTCTAGCCGTCATCCATTTTTTTCAGAGAGAAAGGGCTATAACATCCATCCACTGTGTTAGCAGCTTTCCACACGCGTCTGTGTGGTCTTTCTGCACATGGAAGACAATTTAGTGCAACATGTCTTGTGATCAGCCTGCCTAAATGTGCCTATGTACAATAACAATCCATTTTTCAAACTAAACCTCCTGTGCAAGGTAAAGTAATGCATTGGAAGTTACCACCAAAGGTCCATGATCCTGTGACTGTCCTTTCTTGTGACCAAGAACATGGATGTTGCCCTACTCGGGAAGCATTCTGTACATGAATAAACGTAAGAGACACAAGAAAATGGAAGGCTAAAACAACATTTTGTAGAAACCTTGTATATCTCTCGTGTATCTCTGTGTAGTGACCAATGATGATCTAGACTGAGGAAAGTGGCTTTCCACTTTCAGTGGAAAGATGAAGATGTATTTCAAGACGTATTTAATCAGATAAATTACTCCAGCTGAAGACCTTTTTGAATGGATATGGACTTGGATGCACACAATCTCTGGGCCAGTGTGACTCTTGTAAGCAATATAAAAGGAGAAGGATAAAATCCTACTTTTGGATTTACTTCATTGTCTAAGAATAAGCATTTGAGATGTACTTCTATATATTTTTACTGGCTATAACAGATGCCAGCAGACTGAGGTCACTATTTATCATAGGACGAAATTTCACTTGTAATCACTTTCTCACAATCTGTTTACATCAGTGTTTTACAGACAGTTACCAATAGTTTATTTTCTCTCTTGAATTTTCAGGATTTATTATAAGACACCTAGCAAAGAGTTTTCCATTATGTCCTGTAAATTTTTTTATGAATAATTTTGAAGCTGGGAGTTCATATGCTTATAATTAGAGGACTTTTGGTTTACTTGGATTGGTGATTGAGTTTTTCAATTGAAAACAAAACAAAGAATCCATAACAGAGTAAATTTTCTAAAATATGTAACATCAAAAGGACCTTAGGTGCTAGTCCACAATGGTGCTATTTAGTGCCACTGTGGTCACATTTTGAAAAAATGAGCAAATTGCAAGGCAAATTCCAGGCTATTTGTGAATGAGTCATAAAGAACCCTTGGTACATAAGCTTTTTGCTTTGTTTGCATCAAAGTAAACTCACTTCAAAAGTAGCTAATACAGAAAGAGGACTGACTAGCGATCAGCCTGTGAGGCACTTGAGTACTCAATGCGTTAGGAAGGTAAATTAGTAATACAAGGAAACCGTGGATTTTGGNTTTTTTTTTTTTTTTGCCTCCCTGCTGCTACAGGGAAGTTTATAATCTATCACATCTCCAGGATGAGAAGCTTGTCATTTCTTTAAAATTGCCATGGTCACAATACTGGGAATCAATTAACTCCATTCTAGCCTAAATTATTTTACATCTCCATTCTTTTCTTTATTAGTGTTGTTGTTTCCTTTTACAATATAAATCCTAGTTCAGATGAGAGAAAGTAGATTCTGTCACAGTGAGATTTCAAGTAATCTAAGGTTATACATGAAAAACCCAAAACCCAGCTAGTGATTGAGGGGCAAATTTCATCAGAGCCAAAGATGGTTGTAGAAAAATATGTAAATTTACTATATCAGTAGAAATGTAGTAAAAAATATACATTTGTCTAATTTGAAATGTGTCTATTTATTAATTAATCCAAGTGTCTTTAAGACACCTACTTTTTTTCCACTTCAAAGTTGACAGAGGCTAGTTACTTCAGGCTTCTGCACACTTTCTCTAGCTGTTTGTCTTCCCAGAGTTATGTTAAGCAGTCCTGACCAGTGCCTACATACCTATTGCATTGTCCCATCATTTTCAAATCAAAATGCTACAGTGTTTAAATAGAAAGGTAACCAGAAAAGCAAAGAATTGAAGAAGAAAAAAACTGTTGAGAAGGTTCTTAGTAAGAAAATTGAAACCGGAGGGAATGGCATGCAGAGAAAAATGTAAGTTCATATACCCAAAGTTAGAGGATTTGGGATTAATTGAAATCCTCAAGTGGTGCATGGTAAGTGACTGCCTATTTAGAGCCAATAGATAGGTTTCCATGAGGTTAAGGAAGCGAAAAATCCCATACGAAGCTAGTGAGATGTTAAATTCTAATTAGAAGTGTTAATTAAAAAAAAACATTTCCAATTTCATCAGTGAGAGTGCTTTTGTTGTTCTGATTCTCTTTGCTACAGTGAATCCTAAGTATCCTAACTCATTTTGTCCCAATATTATTTACCACTTCTATAGGGTTTAAAAAAGTTGACTTATGACTATAGAAGCATGGATTATTAGAGTGGCACCTTCTACAGTGTCTGTGATAAGAGGACTATCAGCACTTCCACTGGATGAGACTTTTCTGGGCTTGAAAACTGAAGTCATAAAATTCACACTGGACTGAAATTTGAGTATATAACTTCCCAGCCTGCAAGAAATCGCCCCATAAAGTTTATGCATACGAAATTGATTGAGCATTTTTTAATTAACTATACAAAACCAGTTTGTTTCCTCCAGGTCAAAATGTTGCTCTGTGCAATGCCAACTAAAAAATGCAGTTATTTAGCTTGACAATTTGCAGGTGATTAGCCCATGGCCTGGAATAAGTACATGGCACACAAAGAAACAGGATGTTAGTGGCAAGTACTTTACCAAGAGCTCTCAGTACTTACCTCTCCAGAAACAGAGCATCTTTTCCCCTACATTGCCTGTAAAGACTGCTTGTTGCCCATGCAGGATCCATGCGATGCTCCTACAGGAGGGTGGGATGGTGGGTAAAAACCCAGCAAAGGGACTGCCTGCAGCTAGACATGCAGTGAATTGCAACCCCCAGATTACTGACATATATCATGTAACTGTCCTGCAGAGAAGAATCAGCAAAACTCTGGTGAGTCCCCTGAGATAGGAACAGAGTCAACATCTTCCCTTTCAGATCCAGAGTAACACTTCTATAATGTATCTTGGTGCTTATTAGCAAACTAAACTGCACAAACTCCTACAAACCTCACTGCATGTTTATTTAAAAATACATGTTTTCTAAAAAAAAAAAAAATATGAATGGAATGTAGCTACAAGCACAAATCTTTATTAGTTTAGATATTGATACATACATTCTTGTGAGTTTCAAGTGCTTTGAAACAGGAGAGATATTTTAAATATAGAGAACTCTGAAAACTACAAAAGCTGGGGAACCACAAATTATGGCTCCTCTTGGAATGTTGGTTTTCCAGCTCACTATGGGACCAAATTTAAATCTATTGACGTATCTTGCAAAAGAAATACAAAGCCCAGTGACAAAAATAACCGAAACCAAAACAAAACCCAAAACCCCACCAACCAACCAATCAACCAGAAAAAAACCCACAAAAACCAAATTAAAAAAACAAAACCTAACAAAAATAGTAAACTAACAACCAACCAACTAAGCAAAAAAAAACCACCAAATCAACCAAAGAAAACAAAAACACAGCACACAAAGGTCAGTAATAGGTGTGGAAGTAAAAACTCTTACCAATCGGAAAAAAACAATATAGAAATTAATTTGCTGGAGATACAGAAAGATAGCAGATTAAGGTCTTGACATCTCCTAGAAAGTTACTATTCTCTCTCTTTTCTGTGTGTTCACAGATAAGACCATGAAAGAAGCATGCAAAACCTACTTCAGTCAACACCTTTTCCAGATATCTTACAAGGTACAACATGAAACCTGCTTCTGGAGAGGATGAGGAACACATGTAGACACTAAATCCATGGAGGCAGTGATTTCTAGCAGAAAGATAGTGACACCTCTGAGAGATGTAAACCTTCAAATCTCTTTAGCATTAGAGAGTCTCCACCTGTGTCTAATGATAAAGGAAAATCAGGAATGAATTAACTTGAGCTATCTTAGACAGAGTAGAAGAACATATGATGCTGTCCTTTTGCATGGCTTAGCCAGAAGGCTGTTACAAAGACCTGAATATGATGTTTTGTTCACTAAAATGTATATTCTTAACATGGAAAAAGATTTCCCAGTGGAAATTTTGATGAAAAAAAATTTCTTGCAAAAAATTTCGTCTCAAGAATTCAGGAACTGAGAATGAAAAAAAAAACCCACTTTATTGAAAGGCTTCTGTCCAGTTTCAATGTGTATAGTTCGGCTTGTTTAGCTTAGGCAGGTAGTCTTGCATATTAACAAAGGACCACAGCACCTACAGAAAGGTAAAGCTGCAAGTAACTGACTTGATTTTTATGACTTAACACATGTAAATGTATTTAATCTAATGCTTTGTCATGTATAATTCAGGAAGTTAAGGCTAGCTTCTGGTGACAGATCAAAACTATGACAAATATATATACAACTCCCCTGAGAAAACGTAAGATCAAATTCTGTATTTCACTTCATCTGGAAAGGAACGATCATTAGAGAAGAACATTTCAAATGTGTAAAGAGTATTTATAATTTTATGTTTTATATCACATAAAGGTGAGGCACTTTTCCAGCCTATGAACTACTATCTCTTTCCTAAAACAGTTCTGGATAATTGGAAATGTTTATACCTGTATCTTTTTTTTTTTTTTTTTAATTCTGCCATTCTGCATTTCCCCTCATTTAATTACATAATTAGAAATCACTATTCTCTGTATAGCAAGCCGTTTCTTTTCTTGGCACAATTACTGGACTGTATCTTGTAGATTTTTCTCTGAAGTACTGAAATGGAAGGATACCCCCATTAGCCCTTGCCCCCAGCTCCCTTAACTCTCCAGGCAAGTTTGATGAGTCACACTTTTTCCTTTAAAGCTTTAGGATCTTGTGCCAAATTCAGGCAGTGTTGCCAACTCCAGTGATTTTATCACAAGTCTCATGATATTTAAAGCCCTAGCTCCAGTACTCATTTGGTAACATTAGAATCTCTGCTTTCATTAAAAATAAATAAATACATAAAATCAAAGCTTTAAGACTTGAGAAGTGTGACAAAAGAACAAAAAAAGCCCCATGCAACAGCAAAACAAAACAAAACCCTGCAGAATACATGAAGCTCAAAGAAACTCAGATGGGAAATGAAAACAGAATCCTACTTAATAAAAATATCTTTCAATCTGTAAAGTTCTTTATAAAATCTGCAAAAAAAAAGTAAAACTACCTTATTAACAGAAAACTCTTGCAATTTGTAATGTAATTTACAGGATGCAAAAACCAGGTTCTCCTGATTTTGAAACAGCTGATGGAAATGCTGCAATCATTACTCATAGTGAAGGGAACTGTTTGACCTAAAAAATTTTAGTATTCTTAATCATGTTACTTACATAGTTCCTGTCTTCTGAGCATAAGCAGAGGCAAGAGAGCAGGAGGACCTTACAGCTCTGTAGTACATTTTTGTTCCTTGTTCACTGGGACAAGAGAAGGACAGATCATGGCAGAGGGTATAGCTGTGTTTGGAGCCCCAGGAAACTGTTGGAAAAATTATTAATGTTCTGACATCAGCCACTACAAAATGTAGTTCATCTTTCAACCTTGTAGTTTTCTGATGGCCATGGACTCAGAGTGGGGGGAATAATCCAAATAGACACTTGAACTCACCTCTAACCTCAAAAAATTACAAGTTCTTGCATTTTTGAGATGCTTTATAGACTTACAGGGAACACACCTTGGCAAATATACCTTAAAGGAGAACATCTTTCCAAAGTCTGTCCACCATCCTCTGGAATATCATTTTTCCTCAGATGTAACTCAATGTTGTCATCTTTCTTGGCCATCAGTATTGTTAAACTCTTTGATTGTTTGTGATGCAGTGTCCCAAGTTCAGTTACAGCACTTACAACTTTCTCCACATCATCAATTCTTCATATTTGCTGACACAATGTTTTATCATCTGTCAGCTTTTCAAATTGCCTCTGCTTGCTTTGTAGGCTGCCTATTATTTCCTTTAGAAGAAGAAAAAAAAAAAAAAAAGAAAAAGAGAAGAAAGAGAGAAAGAAAGAGAGAAAGAAAATTAAATTTAAAAATGTAAATATAAAATTTTAACGCTGCACAATATTAGACTAACCTGTATGTTCTGGTCATATTTGTGGTCATAGTTTTTGCCATGACACTTATACTAAGGAATTGTTGCTGTACAAATCACCTAAAAAAATCCAACACCCACAACCAACAATCAACCATCCCCATCAATACCACCAACACCACCACCACAAAAAATACACCCCAAAACATGGTTATGTAGCTGCTCTGGAATGCAAGAAAAAAAAATGGATTTTTTTTGTTAAGATTTTATTTTAGCTTTGTTTAGTATTTTTACTTTGTGGAGCATGGTCTCTCAGCTTCCCCCTAGTGATGAATACATCTCAAAAAATCAAGATAATTATCAAAATTATGGAGGTTTTATATCAGTGGCCATTTATAATTGATAAAACTCACAGGAATAGGGTTAAAGATGTATTTCCAGTAATTTCTACATCTGCTCAGAGATTTTCCTACAGTGTGTTCCACTTCAGCATCAAAGATGTCATTAGGCAGAGTGAGGTAAAACCAGCCAACTGACCACATAATCAAAACTTTAAAATGCAGGAATGCATTCACTAGAATAGTTTATTAACCATTCGTTTCTCAGGAGGATCTGACCTGAATTTATTTCGGGTTTTTCAGTTTCTCTTAAATATTCTGGTCAGATTATATTTCAACTCAATAGTAAAATGCAGATTAGCTGTCAGTCTTGAAGAGAGGAGGTAAAGATAAACTGGCTAGATCTGCTGATTCATCTATGTGATTCATCTATGTGCTGATTCATCTATGTGACTCCTGAAATGTACCACTGATGATTTTGGGTTCTTGTGTCTGTGACTTTCAACCCATGTCCTCTTCCTTTTACAAACAGAGAAAGTAAACTTAATGGACAAATTGTTTTGGGCTGGTGGAAGCAAAACATGGCAACATAATATTTGTCCTCCTTAATAAGCTATGTTTGTAGCTCCACTGAACTTACACAATCACCTGTACTGTTAAAAAGGATCTTTTTAAAATATGTTATTTTCTCTCATTAAGTCTTTATATTCACAGTATGACCTATGAGAAAAATACCTTCTCTTTGCAAAATCTTCAAATACCCTGGAAACCCTAAAATTTAACAAGATGACAGAAAGAACACAATCATTTCTGCTTTGAGTCATACCCCATAAAATATGACAGTTCTGAAGAAAGGAAGATGTCATTCCACTTTGAATTGAATTTTGAATACAGTAGTAATGAAATTATCACTTCTCTCACACAAATACATGAACAATGCAAGTTTCACACAGCTCCAAGTTTAATTTGCTAATGGAAAAATTGCCTACTGCTCAGAGAAGTCAGTGTGAATGCTACTGTTTCGTAATGGGGACTGCATTATAATATTTGATTGTATTCTGACGGGTTTTGTGCGGCAAAAATACCCACTGATGTAAAAATGAAAAAGACTATTTGGACTACAAGGAGAATGGAATCAGGCTCTATGCTGGTATTGCCAGGGTGTATTTCTGCCTTGACAATACATAATAACCATTTCTAGCAGGTCAGGCTCCTATTAAATATCCATTGCAACTTGACTTTTGGCAAAATATGTAGTTTTACAAGGGAAACAAAAGCTACAATTCTCTAAATGAAAGCAGAGAATACATTAGGCTTCATGTAGCTTTTCTTGCCAGAAATGATTGGTGAAGCCCATCTATTAGATTTTATTTATTTAGTAATTGTGCAGCAGCTTTCCAATTCCATGCTGTTTTCCAGGAATGGAGAGTTATAACAATATGCAGTACAGTGTGTGGGGGTTTTTTTCTCTAACTAGCCCTCTTGCATGATGGCAAGATCAGGCATGGAGCTGGCCCTTGGCCTGATCTGGGGAGGCAGTCAGAGAAGTTATTTCTCTGTTGCTCTTCTTTTCAACAAAACACGCTTTGTCATACACATTCATTGAAGTTGTCTCTGCACACCATGTCAAAACCAAGCAGATTATGCTAGACTTGCATCCTGTTTCATTCTTGATATCGTCCACGAATCTTTTTCTATTACAAACTTAATTGCAGAGTCTAAATTAAACATCAGATTTTAAATTGAGGTCTAGAGATGAAATATTTCAAAATTTTATTTGGAGTTAGGAACTGAGGCCAAAATCAAAATACCTGCCACTTCATAAAATATGGGACATACTATGAGAAAGAAGAAGAGGATTCTAAATTCAGAAATTGTAAGGCACACAACTGGAAAGAATAGGAGGATTCTATTTTTGCAATCAAGTGCTCTTGCTCAGTCAAGACCAAAATAAATATACGCACAATTAAAATATCTTCTGATAGAATATTATGTTGATTTGCTTTTCCATTAAAACATAGTTTTGTTTATCTTTCTATTTTCTATATTAGTCATGAGGAATTTTGGTCTCATAAATTCTCATTTGGTTTCACAAACACTCTACTTAACTAAAAACCTGTTTAATCCAATCCTGCACCTATCTTCAATCTCAGCATACATGTTAGTCTTTTCTCATCTTAATATTCTTACCTCATTCCCACCAGAGCACTAATATCTCCAAAAGTAGGAAATCCCATTTCTTTACATAGTCCTGCTATAGCAAATGAGAAGCAGTCTTTTTCCCAATGACCCATGTCACCAAAATACCATCTACTCTCAAATAGAATTGCTACATTTTTAGTACAGATAAGGCAAACTTCAACAAATATTGTATTTGTTGTCTGCAAAATACTAAGATACAAACATTGATCTTTCTGTAGATTTTCTTCCAACCTTTATTTGGTTATAATTTCAGTTATTTAGCACAAACAAAACCATTTTGTTCCAGCTCTTATCAACATCAGAGTCTTTGGGAACTTCTTGAATCAGCATTCCAACCTCAGTGATTACAGATACTCCAGATAGGAAACACTGCAACTGTTATTTCTGTGTGGGCACCATAGTTTTTGTGACACTCATTCTTAACTGCTGAATCAGAAGAAACAGCTTTCTGACACAGACACTTTATACTTCTTCACTAGCTGCCTTCCTTACCTTGGGATGTTTTGGTCTGGGGTTTTTTTTGGTAGCAGAAGGAAAAGAAACTTCTAAACAAACAAACAAACACAGAAACAAAATCCAATGCAGAGGCTATACTTGGGATCAAAATTTTTCAGCCTTCAATTTTTTTGAGCCTTTTTCAATCTCACAAAACTCCATTTAGTCAAATCCCAGTTTCAATGGCATGTTCCCCTCTTTCCTTCTGTTTTCTTTATCCATTAGAAAGAAGTGTGACAGTCTGACTCCACTGATTGTTAACTCTCCCATGATTGAAAGCCAAAAATATCCCATAAAATTTTACTCATACAAAAAAAGCAACCTGCATTAAAATAGTTCCTCATTCAGTTCATAGAGTAAACTCACTTATATTCAAGGAAATCCGGTAAGTAAACCAATGTTAAGATAACGGCCTATGCAGCAAAATGACTAATTATAGCAAGCAAGACAAAATGGAGGAACAATTCTTCTGTATGTCACTTACTCTGTGTTATCCTGAGTCCCCACTACCTTGCAAGCAATCCATTAAACTATGCTGCATTCTGGTAATAGTGAAAATGCTGTATTACTTTATCAGAGATAAATTGTTTATACAAAGGCATCTGTTCTAAAAAATAAATATATTTTATTATATAAATATGGGAAAGAATATAAGAATTTTCTAAAATAAGGTCACTCATGCAGCAGTCTGCGGCACATAAAATCTTTGGTATGTTTTTCACATAAAACACTGTTCTAAATGCGAGAGAATCTGTAACCTCAGAGATTAATAAAAGAAATCCTTTGGTTTGTTTGTTGTGGTTGCTTTTATTCGGGTGATGAAAATAGAACAAAGCAGACTATGTTCAAACAGCAGTTATTCAGTAGTCTTTACAGATATTGTCTGAATCTAATTGGATTTTAATGAAATGATATTTCCTTTGTGATAAGTACATAAAAATTATGTTTTTAATTAACATCACAAGGTATAAGCTATAGATACCAACCCTCAACTGAAATAATATTACTTTAATGTTTGCTTCATTAAAAAAAGGACAGAAGTAATAACAACGTAGCAAGAAACGTGTGCAAACTAACTGGACAATGATTAGTGCCGGACCCTTTTCATCCCAAAGAGCTGAGCAATTTTCCTCACACCTTTTTCATTTATTACTTCTCATTTCCATGTTGTTTAGCCATGAGAGAGTTTTGAGTTTGTTTACACACTTGAAATTCATTTTGGGGGGGAACAGGCACTTGGACTGGAATACCAATATGCCAGACAAGATATAAAATAAAATGAGTTTTCAAGGAGGTCTTGTAAGTGATACAAGTAAAAATAAAACAAAACAAAACAAAATGAAAAGGGATGAAGAAACAGTGATGTCCTGTCACAAAGAACCCTTGAGATATTATGCTCATCAGTAATTATTTCTATGGCTTGTTACCATGTAACTCTACAATCATGGAAATGTAGAATAATTTAGGTTGGAAAACTGCTCTGAGATTGCATCCGACCAATAATCCAGCATTTCCAAATCCACTATTAACCCATGTCCCCAAGTGCCACCTCTACACATTTTTTAAATACCTCCAGGGTTGATGACTTAACTACTTCCCTTGGCAGTCTGTTCTAATGTCAAAGAACCCTTCTGGTGAAAAATCTTTCCTAATATCCAATCTAAACCTCCCCTGGAACAACTTGAGGCCATTTATTCTTGTCCTATCATTTGTTACTTGGGAAAAGAGACTGAAATAACCTCACTACAACCATTTTGAATGGCCATAGTAGGTAAAAACAAGAATCTGCTGAAAGTTTCCTGTCCTGTCTCTGGTAGAGGCTGGCACTGATCTTTGAGAATACAATGGCAAGTGTAAACTCATATGCTGTCTCAGTCTCTGACACTTAATAGATTCATTCTCCATGCCAGCATGATGCATTTGATTTGTTTATTCTAATAACTCGGGAGCGAAGAAATACCATATCAGGGTACCACTTGGACTTATGCTTCCCAAGAGCTAAGAGGACAGTCAGGAAAAAGGTAAAAAACCAAAAAGAGCTTTCTCCTCAGCACTTTAATTGTGCTACCCATTGGGCACAAAATCATTAGCATATTATTTTGCTTCAGCAGCTACAAGGCAGTAAGGGGAAAAAGTTGGGACATGGAGCTACTTCTGCTCCTGGGTCAGAACAGCCCTGTTGTCACCCTTTGTGGTAAAGGCTTGACAATTAATATGATATCACATGAGACACACATCAAACAGATGGCAGTTCAAGGTATAATACACAGTACACAAGTGGCAAGAGAACAAAGAAATAAGTATGCTCAGAAGTTTAAGCCAGAGTGAGTTATTTATATTTCCAAGGTGTTCATCCTGGCAAGAAACTGACAGTGAGATTTCTGTTGGCCAGAATCTAGGTTAAGTGGAGCGAAGGGAAATCACTATGTCACTTTAAACTGTGTGTAGTAACATAGACCAAAAACTGAAACTAGATGGCTTGACTTGTTCCAAGCCCTGCAGTCTGTCTCCACAGCTCTGTCTATAAAGCAGGATGGGCTGGTGTGTCTCATGGTCTTGGGGTAAGGAGAAACATGAAGGCACAGCTCTGAACCCTGAGTCCTGCTTATCACCTTCTTTCTTTCTGCTTGCAATTTTCCAAAGGAAGAACTGAAAATATGAATCTCTACTTTAAAGGCCTCTAGTGCTATGGATGTAACAGAGCATCTTTACCTGGTCACTTCACCCTGAAGCACCTAGATGAACATGTTCTTGCTTGGAAGTATTCAGAGACTTTTTTTCTAACCATGGCTTCATTTGGTGCTCCCTGAGACTCCCATAATTTATTCATACTGAAGTACACTTACCATTATGTGTCTGCAGTATCATTACTTGAGTTTGTTGTTCTGTAACATTAGCTTAAACATTTTATAAACTGCTGGGCAGGTGACAGGTTTATTAAACTAGGAAAGTTAATCGTTGTACAGAAAGAGCATTGTACTACAAGTTTCGCAGAATTCTATTGTATTTATCCTATTTTTCATGTGACAAATAAGGACTATACTTTTCCATTGCCCAAGAGTTACAAATGTAAACATTCAGCCATTCAAGGAAGGGATTTTAAACCATTCAAATACAGAAGATGCAACTTGTGATTTATATTCAGCCTTGACCCACAATACTATCTTTAAATATTCATTAGGTATTCAGATTTTTCTGGGCTTGTACTAAGAAAGAAGGGAAGGCTACCATCGCCTCTTTATCTCCAATCACAGAACTAGTCAATTAAAGTTAATATTCTGATTTGTTTGAATATTAGCTTTGATAAAACTGGAAGGTCTTCTAACAATACAAGACATACCCTCCTCATGTAGAGAGCCTGCATACTAGCATCAGGGATATAAAAAAGGATTTTCAAGTTGTTCAAAGATATCTAACAAACTGTATGATATATTTTAAACTTATCTCAGCTGTATCAGACTTTTCACCACAAATTAGAATGCAGTCACTTTCATGTAGGTGTATACTGAGTGCAATACAGTCAGAAGATAATTTAGATTGGGTAGTATGAAAACTAACTTTGCAAATAATAACTGATAGTAACATTAGCAGTAAATCCTCTAATGAGAGCATAGAGAAATGCAAGCAAATTAATTTCCCCCACACTTTTAAAATAAAAAGCAATGATTTAAAAACAAACAGCAGGAAACATCACTCTGAAAGAAAATATTTACCTGACAGGCCTATTCCTTATTCCTAATCTTACTTCCTTAGTGTGTTGTCTAAAACAGTCCGTTGAAACTGAGGGTTGAAACTGCAGTTCTGCATTTAAGTTAGTTCTAAAAATGCATTAAACTCCATGAAGGATCTGGATATATGAAATAATTGGAGCTTCACAGCATATGTCAGTGACAGGAGCAAAACAACTGGATTTGCAAAGGCATTTTAAACTGTATTTGAGAATGTTTACTACCTATTTCTTCTTCTAACTTGATAAACCTGCAAGATCCCATATTTGTAGCTAGCCATAAAAGAATAAAAAAGCCTGATTGCTGTGGTGTTTAGCAATGTGCATATTTTCTTTCGGACTAAACATATTTTATCTCAGTGTTTTATTGAAGAAGTCTGATGGGATTATCTTCTATCGGTGTTGGGCAATATTGTCCAAGAATATTCAATGAAGCCTCTATCAACCCAGCTATAAAAAGCCCTCACTGTTCATGGAGGATATTCATGTGTAAGTAAAATATTTTTGAATAAAATTGGCTTTGTGGAGGATGAAGGGAGAAATTAACGGGGAAGGGCTACAGAGTCAATAATTTAGCCTTTGAAGTATTCAGACTACAGTGAAAAGGAATTTGATCTGCAGGTGGTGCAAGTAGGGGGGTATTTACAGGCAAGGTAGAAACTGATAACTGCATAAAGACAGTGAAGAAGTCTGGTCAGTACTCCTACAAATTAAATTAAAGACCTGGAAACGTTGCTCTAACAAACTCTTGACAGTGAGAAGATGGAGGTCAAATTTTTACATAATTTTTTCCCAAAATATTGTTAATCACTTATGAATACACATTTCTATCTTGACAGCAATTTTAGCAAGAAATTCTGACTGTTTTATAAATGTTCCACAATCACAGGCAGAAACAAAGTTGCAAGTATTGGCTTAGGTCAATAAAGCTCCTTCAGAGCTCAGAGACAATTTCATATTGTTAGTGATCTAGAAAGCACATGAAAGTCAAGGAGAGATATGCAATTGAAAGACCATTTTTTTTAATACCTGATTTATCTTTGTCATGTGACTTTAGATAGAGCAAGATTATGCCAGAGTTTGACTAAATTAACCTGAGTCTAAAAGCCACAAAAATATGGTCATATTTTAACTCCTTAAGTTTTAATAAAAGTCCTATTATTTGCAGCGTTGCTAAAAATATATATACCACTCACTTCCAACTTGTGACTCATCAAAAAAATCCTTGAATTTTTAGTACCTTAAACTAATTTATATCACTATCATTAAATACTAAGAAAACTACTATTACATCAACACTCATCCCCAAAACATTGCTGACTACACTCATCAGACTTTTCTCATCATCACAAAAATTGTTCATGACTGAGCATTTATTCTCGCAAAATTTTTATTCCTGCTAAACATGGAGCAAATTGTATACTGTCTTGAAACGTCTCTTGAGAAAACAGTCGGGAGCTATTAATAAACAAAATGTGACATGAAAAATCAGGGCATTGCAAGTGCCCCAAAAGATATTTATTGGCAACTTTCTAATGACTTATTGTAAAAATATTTATATATCATCTTTTTAAAAACATACTAATAATTCTGGAAGCTTCACACTATTATTATAGATTATTTCTGATTTTCCATTTTAAAAGTTTCAAGAAACGTAATGGAAAAAAAACCCCAAATTAGCCCAACTAATCCAGTCACCAATATTAATAAAAGGTAAATGTTTTTCAAGTAACACACAGAACACAGATGCATTCAGTAAATGAACAATTTTTTTTACCCTCTTCTGTTGTTCGCTTATTGTGGTTAATAAAATAACATATTACAAATGGAAATGTGAAACTAATCTGTGAAGAATTTATTGTTCTGATCACTTTGTTTGTCTGACCAAATGTTTTCTCTTGCTATATTTGGTTTTCTCTGTTTAATAGCATTCTTTGCATTCACCAGAGTGGGTCAATGGCCATAAGGATAATCCTGATTACAATAGTGCACAGGTAGTAGTAATGGATAAGTAAGAGTGGGCAAATACTAATTTGTTTTTACCAATCAACAGAAAAATGAAGGGGAAAAAAGAGAAAGTAATAATAAAGGCCTTTTTGTTGGTTTGTTTCCTGATATTAAAAATTGCAAATGAAAATATGTTAATTTTTAGTTAAATTCATGTATGATTTTTGCGCCTCACAATAAACCCCCAAATCCACAAGTAATTTTTTTGTTTAGCACAATAAGCCTAAGACTGTAAAAAAATACTGCTGTTTTGACAAGAAGAGGGAGCAAAGTTGCAACAGAATATCACGCAAAGTGCCGTGGAGAGGGAGGCTGACAGATGCACAGCACCCGCACAATGACCAGAAGTGGCTCTAGTGCATAGCCACACTCTCAGGTGTTTCCGTTGTCCTCAGTGGGGGCACCCATGCTCTTAATTGCAAAAGCCCTTGATTGCAAAAGCAACAACAAGCCTTGGGATATGTATGGTTTGTTGTGTTGACACTGCTTTCTGACATAGGGACAAGCCCTCAAGCAGATGCTGCTGTATTACTTACACTTCCATTAAAGTAGTTCACAGAGCTCGCCTCTTCCTGGCACTTGTCCTGGTTCCTTGGTCCTTCCAGAAATTGCCAAATTAAGATGTAAAGGAATCAAAGAGTAGCTTTTCACTTTCTTGTCATTTCACTGGATTCCTTCAGGGTTTGTGCCAACTCAGATGCTCAAGTCATATTTGATTAAGCTAACTACAATCAAGGAGGAACATTTCCAGGCCAACTCTAATAATTAAATAACAAAAACAGTACTACCAAATCTGTTGCCCATCATGGTATGCAATCAGAGTGCCTATGCATGTAAAGTAATTACAACTGTGGTTATCCCAAGCATAATTCCGTGCAATTAAAGGCAATAGATTTTCCAGCATATTCCCCTGATGTGTAATCCTACTGTTGATTTTTTTTCTATATTCTGTTCAAAATCATATAAAAGCCTTTGAACTCAGAGGAGAGAGTAGTCTAAATATTCCATCTGTGGTATATGTTGGTTGAATCTTATGAATCACATTTCTTTTTGATTAAATATGAGGGGTTTTTTTCAGAGTAGATGGCTATGTATTAAAAAGCTTAACAATGCTACCTTATAGCATCAGTGCTAGTAGATAACAGATTGTAGATTACGAATGCATATTTGGCATAGGCAACAGTGTTCAATGGCATGAGGTATCCTAACAGATTCATCTGGTTTTCAATCACTTTTGACTGCTTGCAAATACGATACCTCTTTCAGTAGGTGTCAGAGTTTGCAGCTCTCTGCCATGAACTTAGACAAATTTTGTGACAGACTGTTGTCACTCACAGCTGTTTGTGTCTTAAAAGCTGCTAGTAAACAATTGTCAAGGAACCAACCTCGCGTACGCCTAAGGAAAGTGTGTTCTGAGTGAGTCACCATTTGGATGTCTTTATGTTCTAGCCCAGATTCATTCCACAGCTTGTGTTACACTACACTTAACTTTGACTTCAAAGTTAATCCTGTGTGATCTTTAGCATGTTTACAGTTAAGCCAATTTATTTTGGATATGTGATCTGTTTAATTCTATTGTTTGGTGGATTTGTTGTGGTGTTTGGTTTTTTTAAGAAGAATGATAATGTATATGTAGTCTTAATATTTATAAAGGAATATATGCATGTGAGAATGTTTGTGCAGGTGTACATACGTATTTTGCTATTATAACTGATTAGTAGGCAGTTAGTAAATAAACATCAAGTAAATAGCAAGAAAAGCTGCAACATTTTGAGAATAAAATGAACAAGTAATTGCCATATTTTATATGAAGCAGCATCCTTAATGCATTGTATCTCAATACAGATTGCTGCACTAGGGTAAGAAATCTAGGATTAGTACTGTAAAAAACACAGTTGTCATTTCAAATTATATCAGATGACTTGAGATCAGTGTGGGATGGTAGTGGTGAGGAAGGGCTGCCCTTTTCATCAGTATTTACCTGATATCTCTTATATGTTAGAGATTTTAAATACATCTTGTACAGGTAACTGTCTCCTGCCATGGACTCTGTCAAAGTCCACACTATAATATAAGCAAATAAGTACATTTTAAGTACAAATACCAGCATTTCAGACTACGGCTTCAAAGCAAATCTCAGCTGTAATTCCCATGTATGCTATAGGAATAATTCTTACTGAATACTGAAATCTTTTGTTATGCCTTAACCTTTTTTTATGACTACCTAGGAGCCTTTTAGCCTGACTGCATTTCAAAAACCAGCAGGATGATGAGAATCAGTGTGCATGTTCCATACAGTCGTCCACTAATCCAGATTAATTTTAATAATTTTCAGCTTGCCTTATACAATACCACTGAACATATGGCAACAGCTTCAGAAAAATAACAGGTTCTTAAGACTATCTGTAATGATCAGAACACAACAAAATCCTCATATGCAAATACATACGAACTAGTATAAGTTTCAATTCTGCATTCTAACTTCTCAGCTTTAGTGCTTATCTAAGTATGATAGCTCATTGTGACAGATACCCATGGAAATAGAGCACTCATATCTTCCATACTTTCACATTTACTCTGGAAGGACCAGGAAGAGAATACAGGGAAAGCTGTCTATTTTTCCTTCATTTAATCCTCTAGAATCTGGACCATAGTTCATGAGGACAACACATCTTTCTGAGGAGGACTATTAATTGGAGTACTGCTCCACCTATAATAGTAGACTTCAATTGTAACTCACAACAGTAAATTATACTTACTTATCAGCTACCAGATAATTTTTAAGGGTTTTATCTAGAGGAGCTCATGTTAACATCATCTGGAGCACCTGTAACAAAGCTATGGCCTACTTGTAAACAATTACAACTTCCACCATTTCCTAAGGCTTACTTGTTTATAATTATACCAAATATAATGCATGCCTATTGAGAAGTCACGGGGACAGATATGAACAGTACCATCACATACTTTTCTTGAACTTTATTTTGACTCAGACTGTGTCTTGATTTTATCATGAGACGGTAAAACTTTCAACAGAACAGTGTAATCCATAGATGGCAGTAGATTTGTTAAATATAAATATAAAACACTACAAAAATACCCTGTCTCTCAGCTGAACAGGTTAGTATATATATATATGTGATGATGATGATGATTTCCTTTTACTGTTACGCATTTAAGCAGAAGAACTCATGTTATTGAATGAAATTGAATTTTGATCTTTCCTTCATTCTTACCAGTCTGATGTTGCCCTGAGTTTTGCAGTTCTTCGATGTTTTCATTCTTCTGTAGCAGTTTTTCATGCATTCTCTGTAAACATAGCCATGTTTTTCTAACTGTGTTCTATTGTTTGCATTCCTTTCTCCTGGGCGGAGATATTTGATGGATAATTCTTTTGACCAGTGTGATGGAGAGGTGGCAATTTCTTCCTCCAATCCTTGTGGTTTCGAGGAGGATATAAAATAAAGTGTGGGGTCTGGGAGGCGCAGTCCTGCCCCAGTTTTGTCCCACAGTTTGGCTCTGTCTCTCCAATGCATGTCTGCATCTTTCTTTCGTGTCCAAAGTGCAACAGTCTGCCACCATGTAATTCAAACAAAAAAGAAATAACATGTGTTATGCTCAAGCTGAGTAAAGCTCATCTTAGCATCAATATGTGTTGTATTTTATTTTAATTTCCCAAGGTCCATGCCAAGGAGTTGTGCATTCCAAAAATGTCAGTTCATGGTTATACTGAATTCAATAAGCTTCTCAGAATAATATAATGTCACTAATGTTTTTACTCTCATTGAAGGATAAATTAGTAAAAACAAGGAAAAGGATGCACCAAAAATCTTCAGTTCTGTTCCATTTGAGTGAACTTTCACAATGGCCGTTTTTTCTCCTTCTTCTTTCTCCAGTCCACACACCCTCTTCCCAGATCAGTCTCTTTTTATATTCTGCTGGTTGGATTCTGGTCCAATTTCAGGCTCTCTTAAGAATAGCTGACCTCAGAAGCACTCTAAACAATTTTGTACAGATAACAAGCTGGTCTACTAACATTGAATACGCAGTCTAGTAGTTCTCATAGAAAAGAAAATGAGTTAATAATGCCTTATTTCAGGATCAAGAGCCATACGGATTTTCGTCACTTTGGGTTTGATATTCCATTGTATTATGACAGGAAGATTAAATCTGAAATTTTTGACTTTCTGCAATTATAAACTCAACCTTAAGCATAGCATTAATGTCATTATTTGCATGAAATAATATATATAAAGAGGAAAAAAATCAAAGCAAAACATAGGGTATTTATTTCTCACTGATTTTGTTGTCTTTTACATGTCAATTTTCCAAGCTCTAAACGAGCTCTCTGTTGCGGTGCCTCTGGGGTGGTTAACAGCCTGGCCCGGCCCCGCCGTGCAGGAGCCGTAGGGCTGGGCCCTTCCCCGCGCCCCCCGCATGCCGAGGCAGCCGGGGGTAGCAAGCCACGGGGGCTCCCTGCCCAGGGCGGCAGGGGCCGTACCTGCCCAAAAGGACAGCTCATTGGTTCCTGTGCCGGTGCGGACAGACGACTGACTGGCCGGCGCCCCTGTCAATCATTGTGATCCTCTGCAGTGATTGGCTCTGTCCCAACTGCCCTTCCCTCACCTCTGTACTATGACACCCCTAACCTCCATTTTGTGTTTTTTACCACACCCTATGTTCCAGTAATAAAGCCCTGCTGGCAATAAGCAGAAAAGAACCCTTCCTCGTCTCTTTATTTCCCTGCTTAAATTGAACTGCTGTGTGTGAACTGAGCCAAGATTCTGCAGGAGCTCTGATGCAGGCTTGACTCTGTTGAACAGAGACTGGGTGAAGCCAAGCTGGTTGCTGCTTTTCTCAGGACATGAGACCGCTGCTAAAGGCTCCGAGTTACTCACTCTTTCTACCCACGGCAGCTCTCCTCCTTCAGGGAGTGATTGTAGGGCTGCTATCCTCCTTAGATAGTACTGGGATGTGAACTTGGGATATTTAGTAGCCCTGATACAGCAAACAAACTTGAAGATGTCTCCTACAGAGTAGCTACTAAAGGGGGGAAAAAAAATGGATTCACACTCCTTAATCACAGACACGTAGAGCTTTCAAGAGAGCTTTCCCTCCACCATGAACAGAGGGGGACAAGTGCCTCCAATGAGTCAGATCTTCTGCTTAGGCACTGACCTTAAGCACTTAAGTGCTCTAGTCATGTGCCTAAAATTAGACAGTGTGAACCCCCCCAAGTCTATTGATAACCATAATGGCATGAGTCACACATCTATTTAAATCTGTGCAGTGCTCAGTACAACTGAGTCTCAGCTGGGACCTTGAGGTTCTAGCATGATCTGTATGGATCTTAAAAAATGCACAGAATCCCTGTCCCCTAAATATAACTATGCAAAAGATCAGCATTTCCAATTAAATCTGTTTTATATATCTATTTTAGAATAGTGTCAAATGTCCTTTGGAAGTGCCTACTTCCCTGCTGAATCTAAATGGAGACTAGATTAGCTTACAGTAGGTACCCAGCTTTCAGGGGGTTGTAGTAAGGTGAGTCAAATCCTACCCGGCATGACTAGGACTACAGTTTTGTTACAACAAATGCCAGAAGAACATAGTGACTGGCCCTGATGCATATTAAAGTAATGTCAAAACTCACTAACTAAAAATAGCCTTTGTTTCCAAAGACTGCTGAACAATGATCATATGAATGTTACAATAATAAGGTAGTCAGTTGGAATAGATAATAGGTATTGCCGTTTTCTTGTACAAGTCAGAGTGGTACCATATAACATCCACTTTACATAGGTTTAAATGACACCAAAATCGGTTTCTCTCAGCTTTCTTTTTAAGAACACTGAGGTATATGGGTTGAAGACCCAAGGGAAGATGTAGGTCTTGTAGCACCATTTCTTTCCATTCCATGAAAGCTGCTGACAGTAGCTGACAAATAAAGGACCTTTCTTTCAGTCACTGGGAAGCAGGAAAGGAAAAGTTTGAAGGATTAATGGAGCAAGAAACCGTCTGACCTCCTTTCTGTACAGTCTGGGTCACAGAAATGTCTTCCTTCAGAGAACATGTAGGCAAAGAGCGCATCTCAAATAAAACAGGGAACAGGAATGAGCAAAATGTTTTTTAAAATTGGTTTTCTCCACTTCCTAGACATTCAGAACATAGAGGGCATGCCTCAATGACCATCCAACATATTTCTTCTGAAAAAAAATAACTAAACCCCCCAAAAAACCACCTGTTGCACCAAGGTACAATGACATCAATACCTAAGCAAGTAAAATGACTGCAATCCAATTGGACTGAATGACAGAAAGGTAATGCACTAAAGATACATGCTGCACAAAGGTCTAAAGGCTTGCTCTTACCTGGTATGAATTCTGAGAACTATTCAATTATCCATGTTTGGATACTGGGCTTTTTTTGTGTTAAAGGATCACATCACTGCAAAACACATGCATATGAACATACATATAAACAGACACTCAACAAAATCAAGGGCTGATGCCCCATGAAAGCTTTTGAGGCATTATGTGCCTCTAATAGCTGCTTAAATAGCACTAAAGTTAAACAAGCCTGACAGTTATGTAGGAAATCCAGCAAAAACAGTAAATTGGCATCTTGTTATAATATGATAGAAAACAAATGGGGAACTTTTAGCTTGACCTACAGCTGTTACCAGGTGTTACCGCTTTTTGTATTTCTCTGTGGATACCCTAACAAAGACACTACCAACACATCAGGTTTTTTTTCACTGCTTTGAGTGTTTATTTTTGTTTCTGGGAAAGTAACATCCAGAATTTAGGAACCTGTTGATTTAGAGCTGGCACAGGTAAAAAAAGCCTTGTCATATCACTGATGCTTAGTGTATGACCACACTGAAAGCATTGCAATATGCTGTCAACACATGAAAGCTAGGTTAAAAATTAGCTAATTTGGAAGGCACAAATCTTGTAGCTGGAACAACAGGGAGCTCAGCAAAGACTTCCTGACTGAATATTCACCCGCCTCTCTGGCAAGCAAAGGTCCATACTGTGTGGAGTTGCTAAACTGCTCTTGGTAGCAATAATAACTAATCCCGTTGTGCCTCCAGTGCTGTGGTCACAACAGTGATGGTGGTGTAGAGACAGATTCGGCTCATTGACTGTGGAGCGCTAAAAGAGTCACAAGTTATTTCTGCAGAGCGGCCAGCATGTGTGTTGCAATCCACAGAGTGCTGTCACTGAGGAATAAGGTACTATTTTCATGTCATCAAGATGGAACAGGACTTCTACCATTTTCCAGCTTCAGTTCCCTGCACAGATCTTAGGGATGTCAGCCTACATTTCTGCTGTAATTTTTCAAGAAGAAAAGTTTTTGTTTAAAATCCAAATATTCTGTACAGATTTTTTTCTTTTTTGAAAAGAAGACTCTCCTTGAAACTGTATCAGATCCAGAGGTCCTTGAGAATCAGTACACTTATAATAGTACATGGATCATTTATACACTAGACCATATAGTCTCTTTCAGAGTCATCACAGTCTAATATCAAGGCCTCCTGTTCACATGCTGCACTGAGCTATTATAGACTATTGTGTCAGGCTTGCCTGGAAGAGTGAGGAACACTTGAATGCATGGATTATTGGTGCAATAGACTGTAATGGTATGCCAATTGTCAAGGCCTATGTGGGATACTTTCCTATGCGGATCATTAGCAAAGGAGCTGACACTCTATCATGTCAGTGCAGCTGCCAAGTGCACACACCAACTCTGCATATTAACACCCCTTATGAAATTCTGAATAAGAAGAGCGTGTGCCCATTCCTGGCACTTGAGATTCATTCCATTTATGTATATTTAATAATTACATACGTGCTCATGTTGCAAAAAAACGGGGTAAGAAAAAGTGGAACCCCTTTAAAAAAATTTAGAAAGAAAGACTTTATTAATGAGCAGTACATTGCTCTTGTGTAGCACTTTCCAACAGTGACTTCAGAATGGTTTAGAAACAAAGTAGCTTATGTTATCCCCAGGTGACTTGTGGTATCTCTGTTTCATAGAGAACTGAATCACAAATATTAGTTGCAGAGGACACTGAAGTTACAACCAACACTTCTGAGACCCAAAGAAGAGAAAACAGTATTTTCTACATAAAAAATATGTTGTGAAAATCTTTAGAAATACATGGAACTATCCATGTCTCTCTGTTTTCATTCTGTGTACTTACAAGCAGAGTTCTGTTTTTGCTCACAGCTCTTCTATCACATGTAGTAGATTTATGGACACTTCTTTTGTCTCTCTTACTAAGAAACTTAATACTTCATGAAAGTACTTTAGAACTTCAGAAAATATTTGCTTGTATCCAGTAGATGACAGTAGATAATTCTCTCAGGTTTGTTCCCTTGTAGCCACAGAAAGTAAAAAATGAAACTTTTGATTGCAACATTTTTGTCCTATGCCTAGATCTTGATGCAGTCCTTTATCACCGTTGTTAGTGAGAGCAGATTTTACACTTGCACAATGCTTTAACTTCAGGTAGTAGATTCTTTTCATATGGAGATGCATTTTCTTACTGAAGACAGTCTCTTTTCTGTAGGCTGGAACATTTACTGGTTTGTGGGCAGTATCAAGAATAACCTTTCCTTATAGGTATAACGTAAAGACAATCATCCTCATCAGGACGTTGACTGGACAAGCTCCTTCCACCCCTGAACACTGTAAATTATTTTGAGTCAGTGACTATGATGTTAATGGAAAATTACATATTGATATCTCTGATGCCAATCCCAAAGGATGAAGCAAATCCCACTGAGGAAAGCAAAAACTTTTCTGCTGTTGTCTAATGGTTACGAATTCAAGTCTTGGGTATGGGAAAGATATTCATACAATAGCCAGAAGATAAGGCAGAGAAAGGACTTACTATACCTTCTGGAATTAGTAACACTCTTGGAAGTATTTACTTAAGTGACTTTGCTAAGACTACAATATTGAAAATCTTATATGTAGCCGGGAAACCTTTCACTCAAATGCCTTGTTAAATTGCTTAGTGTTTGGTTGTTGATGCTGACATTGATGGGTTGTTGTGGTTTTTCCTTCTTTTTAGTGGGAGGGTGAGGGTGAGGCACTGCAATATTCTAATTAAAACCACAAAAGGAACTGAAAATAGTCCACTTTTCCTAAATCTATTTTTATTACATTCTTGCCTGAGTGGATATTTCTTTCTGAAGGAATTTTAGTTGAAGTAACTTTTTCAAGTTCACAGGAATGGAATCAACCTAGTCATTAAATAAAAGCTAGAACAAACTTCTAGGCAAAACAATGGGAATTAAAAATACAAATAAACACAACAAACGTAATTTCCCAGCAGTCTATCGTATTTCAAAATAAGCAAAATAAATCTGTGCAAGGTAAGAGGTAAATGTAATAAAGAGTTCCGATTCATTGTTGCTGAAATGTATTTGCGTAAAGATGGAGAGACCACGAAGCAATTGCAACAATGAGTAGTATAAAAGGGAAATGAGTCATAAGAAAAAGATACAGCCAGAAGGTTTGAAGAATGTGATTATAAAATTCTGTCTGATGTGCCAGAGAATGTACTCATGGAGAATCAATGAATGAACATTCAGAATTAAGAAGAAGAATGAACATTCCCAATTATTATTTCCAAGATCAACAGAAGTCGGGAGTGAGAAGAGCAATGAAAACTGCATGTGGTCAAGATGGATATATAAGATGGAAAATGCAAATAATGAGCAAATAGTGTTTGTAAAGCAAGTGTTGCATTGGAAAGAAAGTCACTCAATTTAGTACAGGTTCATTGAAATTTATGAAATGATAAGATGTTCTTTTATCTTAATCTGTTTACAGAATCACAGATCACAAAATGGCTGAGGTTGAACACGACCTCTTGAGATCATCTAATCCATTTTTCCTGCTCAGACCAGGATTAACTAGAGCAGGTTGTTCAGGGCTGTGCCCAGTTGGGTTTTGATTGTCACCAAGAATGTAGGCTTCAAAAACTCTCTGAGCAACCTGTCCCAGTGTTCAGCTATCCTAACAGTTAAAAACATTTTCTTATGGAATTTCCTAGATTCCAATTCATGTCTGCCACCTCTTGTACTGTCACTGAGCACAAATGAGAAAAACCTTACTATAGTTTTTACTTCCCCATTAGGTAATAATACACATGGATAAGACCCTCACGAGCTTTCTTTTCTTCAGACTTGACAATCGCAGGTCCCTCAACTTCTCCTTGTATGAAAGAGGCTCCACTTCCTTAATTGTCTTTTTGATCCTTCTCTGGACTATCTCCAGTATGTCTGTGTCTTTGTTGTACTGATGAGTGCAGACATGGACCCAGATATCTCATTGGGCCTGAGCAGAGGGGAAGGGTCATTTCCCTTGACTGGCTGTCAGTGCTTTTCTTTATGCAGCCCAGGAAGCAGTTGGCCTTTTTCGCTGCAAGGGGACACTATGGGCTTATGTTCCACCTAATGTCCAACAGGACACCCTGGATCTTTTCCATTTTTACAGGACTTCTTTACAGCCAGTCATCTCTCAGTGTGCACTGTGCATATAGTCAGGTGCAGGACTTGTAATTTCTCTTTTCTGTACTACATTTAGCTCTTGTGAACTCATATCTCCAGCCTGCTGAATGGCAACACAGGTGTATGGACCACTCCTCCCAATCTCATATCAGATGCAACTTTCCTGAGGGTCCACTCTGTCTTAATCCTGGTCAGCAATGAAAGTGCTGTCAACCTCTTCGGTACCTTGCTATTGACTGGCCTCCAATTGGACCTCATGAAGATGATCACAAACCTTTCAACTTTGCAGTTCAGTCACTTTTTAAAACATCACCCTATCTGTTTATCTGATCTGTATTTCATTAATTTATCAGTGAGGATAATGTCAAAAGCCTTGCTAAAATCAAGGTGAACAATATCCACTTTATCCACTTCTCTCCTCCATGTGCTCACTGTGTCAAAAGCCTTTTAGGAGTGGCAATTTACCCAAAATCCAAGCACATGACTTTTTAAATGGCAAATAGTTACACAAGCCTTTCATTTCAAGCGTAACTACAGAGACACAATTTACTCACATGAACATACTGCATTGTTTTGGGGGATTTGGAATATGTCTGTGTCCACCTGGATGGAACTCGTCTCAAATATTTTAATTATTTTAACATTTTCTTTCTGAGCATGAAAAGACTGCTTTGGATGAAGGTACTTACATGAGCTGGAGCCGCGGGTAGAAAGCATAACTCGGAGCCTTTAGTGGCGGTCTCGTGTCCTGAAAAAAGCGACTTTGGCTTCATCTCTCCGAACAGAGGTGAGCGGGGCATCAAAACTCCCGCAGAATCTAGGCTTAGTTCACTCACAGCAGTTTAATTTATGGATGGCAGTAAAGAGATGAGAAAGGATTCTTTTCCGCTTATTGCCAGCAGGATTTTATTACTGGATCATGGAGTGCAGTAAAAGACACATCAAAGTGGAGGTCAGTATTATAGGACAGAGGCGAGGGAAGGGCAGTCGGGAGAGAGCCAATCGCTGTGGAGGATTACAATGATTGACAGGGGCGCCGGCCAGCGACTCAGCTGTCCACACCCAGCACAGGAACCAATGAGCTGTCCCCCTGGGCAGGGACAGCTCCCACCGCTGCAGCCGGGGAACCCCCCCGACGACCTGGGGCTGTGCCACCCCAGCTGCATTGTGCAGGGGGGTGAAAGGACTGGCCCCCGTGGCCCTGGGTGGGTGGGGCCGGGCTCGGTCATAAGCCACACCCAGAGGCACCACAACAAGCTGGTTGATTATGATGGTTGATTATTATCTTGCTAGATTATGATGGTATGGTGATTTCCTCATAAGTTGCATACCTCTGTTGCTGTAAATAATTTCAGTCAAGTGAGACAGGCTTAATTCATAGCCTGTTTTTGACAGTGCCAGTGGACATCCATGCATGTAAAACTTCCAGAATTCACAGCTGTTTCTATTTTTCTCTGGCAATCATCCAAATACCTAACCACATCAGATGTAGTAGGCTGACATGTCACAGGGAACCAAATTCACCAAAATATTTATAGAAATTTTTTCTTATTAATATTATCATTATTTTTTGACAAGAGCTATATGAAACATGCTATATTCTCTGTTACAAAAAGGAAATCAGCATGTGGTGCATGGGATACAGGAATACCAAAGAGTACAATTTCCAACTGATCATGGTTGCTCACTGCTTACTGTAATGTTCTAGAAACATGGTTCAGCATAACACTTCTGATTAGCTGCATTTGCCAGAGATAAAGAAAAGTGCTTTGATCACTTGAGCATTCAGACAAGTCCATTAGTTATCTGTAAATCAGTACATTGATTTTTGGATAGTTTGTTTATAGGTGTGTAAAAGAATTGCTTACAGGCTGGTCATTCAAGTTCATAACCTTAAATTAATGTGGCCAGAAGCCACAAGGTATTGTGATTTTTGGTAACAGCAGTCTTAAAAGAAGTACACACAGAGCATTGCCTCAAGACACTAAAAAATTTTAAACATTTGATTTGGAAATCAGAAGTTAAAAACTCTGCATTGTTGGCATTCAGCTGCCGACCTGCTTGTTTTATTATGATTAGGAAAGCCACATTTTATTATATAAATAACAATAAATTAATACATATATTTTATATATTTATAAAGAACATCATGAGATCTGATATGGGTTTTTTACAAAGTCTTGACAACCTCTGCCTTTGCCTTCTATTGCATTCATGTTAAAAAGAAACACTTTTTTTTTCAGACAAATGGATCACTTGGGCCCAAATATTCTAAGCATCAATAACACTAATCAGGTTTAATATTGAAAGGAGTATTTAACTGAATATTAAGCTGAGAAAACAAACTGAGAAGCAGGTTCTTCTCCTGCCTCAATTGCAAACTGAAAGTGAAGAAGCTTATCATAATCAAGTGATGAGTTCAACTTAGCACTCACAGTGTCTAGCCTTATAAGCAAATAGTGATATTTATTGATGGTATTAATGTTTTTAAATAGGCTTAGACCTTTTATAATACCACCGACATTTCATTTTATGGAACATGGAATGTAGAGGCTGTAAAGTCATGATTAATATTGCTAACAGTAATAAGTGGAAGTGTAATATTCATTTTTGCACGTATTTGCTTATATTATGTGAATGCCTTCAGTGTCTAAAGAAACTCACTCTGTAGGGATACAAATTTCCCCAGGTTTGGAAATTGATTGACTTCTGAAAACATTGCCCAGAGGGACAGAAAAGAGTTCAGATTATATGCTTTAACTGTTAACTGACCAAAGGCTGTGATAGTCACTTAAGAGGTATGTATCCTAGCTGTGCAATTAGCTGTATTATTTAATCTTTCCCAGCATGTGTTGCTGTTCAGTGGGGGATTTTAATGTGTTCAGCATCTCAGTTCTGCAGAAAAAGATGCTAATCATCCAAAGACTTCTGAAAGAAAATTACAAGATCAGAATAAAACTGAAATAAGTTGTGAGCAAATGAAAGAAATCAGAACAGAAAATCAGCTCTACCCTTGCCTAGCTTTGTGAAAGACTGCCAATTTTTGACTGTTGCAGCTGAGCAGTGCAGTAACAGTTCTGAAAGTGATTTGCTTAGATTACCATTTAAGAAGGTCATCCATCCATATGAATAAACAAAATCTGTGAAATAATAGAGATTATCCTATAGTAGAATGGTACAAAAAGAAAAAGGTAATAGGGTGGTGAAAAGAACTTTTAGCACCTAACCTTCAGCCTAACCTGAAGATAGCAAATTATCAGCTCATCTATGCCTCAGTGATCTCCATTCTATTTTTTGTTGTTATATTTCCATTTTATGGTTAAGTAAATCTCAAAACAATGACCAAAAAATATACCCAGAATCACATCCAAGATTATAGATTATAGACTGTATTCTTAACTGAAGTAACACTGTTTAGATTTCAAGACTTATCGATTTTTTTTCTCTTACTTGTTGTTTTTTTTTTTTTAATTTATGTGGTTACAATGAGTTCAGGTAGTCACTGGGAAGAAAGCCAGAAAGGACTAGGGAATTGCATACATCTAAGCATTTTAAGAGTGATAAATAAGAAAAAAAAGAGATTCTTTCCTTTGCAACTTAATTGAACGATTTTTTGTCTGTTGAAATGGTTAAAAATTGTCTAGCATATCAGATATATGTGCAGTATCTTGCTGTAAAACCAGTCCTTTTCTTCTTGAGTGTAAGATAATGCAAGCCTGTTTGACGTACAAGAACTGCTGTGAAACAGTGGCAACCCACTTCAAAGAATATAAAGAAAATCCTAATTCTTGGATTACCTGCTTCTGTGGCTGTTTTTCATAATGGAATAATAATCAGGGAACATCACTAGAGATGCCGCTCTTTTTGATTTCTTGGCTGCTGGTTCAGCTCTGTTAGTAATATCTCTACCCTATCCTATGTTTTCAACAAGGATTGCAGCTGTTTTGTTTAAAGCAGGAGAAAACAGTTCTCAATTTTATTCTGATGTTTAAAAACTCCCTAGGACACAGACTACCCTCTTAAGGCATAAGTCTGCATCTCCAAAAATAAACATGTGTAATCATAGAATATTTTAAGTTAAGGTCTTAAGTAGAAGGTCTCTATGATCGCTGACTACAACTGTTATCCTGGCATTGCCAAGTTCACCACTAAACCATGTCCCTAAGTACCAGGTCTACCTGTCTTAAATATCTTCAGGAATGGTGACTCAACCACTTCCCTGGGCAGCTTGTTGTGCTTGACAACCTTTCCCATGAAGAAATTTTTACTATTATTCAATCCAAACCTTTTCTGGTGCAACTTGAGGTCAGTTCCTCATGCCCTATCCCTAGTTACCTGGGAGAAGAGATCAGTCCCCTCTGGCTATCACCTCCATTCACATACTTGTAGAGAGTGATGAGGTCTCCCTTGAGTCTCCTTTTCTCCAAACGGAACAATCCTATCTTCCTCAGCCTCTCCTCATATGACTCACTCTCTAGACCCTTCACCAGCTCTGTTGCCCTTCTTTGGACAAGCTCCAACGTCTCAATGTTTTCCTTGTAATGGGGACCCAAAACTGAACACAAGATCTGAGGTGGTGAGCAGTGAGTGGCCTCACCAGTGCCAAGTACAGAGGGACAATCACTGCCCTGGTCCGGCTGGCCACACTATGCCTGATACAAGCCAGGATGCCATTGGTCTTCTTGGCCACCTGGGCACAGCTGGCTCATGTTCAGCTGCTGTCAAGCAGCACCCCCAGGTCCTCTTCCACTGGGCAGTTTTCCAGCCACTGCCCCAGCCTGTAGCTATGCAGGGGGTTGTTGTGACCCAAGTGCAGGACCTGGCACTTCAGCTTGTTGAACCTCAAACAGTTGACCTTGTCACATTGATCCAACCCATCCAGATTCCTCTGCAGAGACCTGTTACCCTCCAGCAGATCAACACTCCCACCATACTGGGTGTCACCTGCAAACTGACTGAGGGTGCTCTGAATCCCCTCATCTAGATCATTGATAAAGATATCAAAGAAAATATCAACACTATTGGTAATAATGGGACTTGAAGAAAATGTGTGCAAAGTGTTCACAGTCCTGAAAGATTAGAAGCAACCAGATACTTGTCACTGTTTTGGTGTACAGACAAGAAAGCTCATGTATATCATAAAGTGACATGCTTCAACCTGGTTTCTTAGTCCCTGCTTCATATTAATGGATAGCTATCAAAAAGTTGTTTAGGTGGATAGTGATCTTATCCCCTGCTTCTTAATCATAGAATTTTTAATTGTTTAGTTGAGAAAGAAAACATTCTGTGTGGTAAGAATCTCATAGCAGTTATTCAAGGACAAAATAGTTATTAAAAAGATGGAAATATTCCCTCCATGGAATCACTGTCTATCTGATCTACTGAAGAGTTAGATTTCATATACTGAGTGGGCATAGTTTGTTTTTTGTGGTTTTTTCAGTGGTAGTACTTCTTAACAGCTATGCATTAATATAGCTGCAAAAATAAAAATGATGTTTGGATAATTCCATATATTATATTTATCTATTGATATGTGGATACTTACTTTGAAAACTTTACTTCTGGGCATGGATAAGAGTATCTTTGCAATATTCCTCTGAGGAAAAGAAGTACAATTACATCTGTTTCACTGAGATGAAGAAAGAGATTAAGGACTAAACTTGGGAACGTACCTTAGGACTATTCACAAAAAGCAGCTGTAGTAAGACATTTCCAGAGCATGATTTACAGTGTTTGAAGATGGGCTTTGAATCAACCCCTGGAGCTTCTCTCCCTGTCTCTCACTCTGTGGAGTCATCCTGGGATGATTAGTCCCCTTAGGCTAAAGTTTGCATTTGACAATATCCAGTGCAAGCCTGAGTGTTTCAGACATGACTTTTCAACTGCCTATTCCCTGTGCTTGGCAACTAAAGCCTTAGTCTATATTTTCACTGTGCAACGAGGGGAGACTGGGAAAAGAGCAACCAAAATCAGAACTTTGATTAGGGAGTCACTCAGAGATACCCAGAGGAAAAGGATGTGCTTTGAACACTCATTCCAAGGTGTGACTGCTTTATTCACCCCCAGCGGGAGGTTTAAGGAGTCCTTCCTGGAACTGCAAAACAAAGGGAGAAAACAAGTGATTCCTTGCCAGGTACCACCAATGCACTTAGTTCTGCTCTCGTTTCACCCTAACTCCACTTCTTGCACAACTTCAGATGGTCCCCACCCATCTTCCTCTCCCCATATAACAACTGCAGGATAATCAGAGTCCTGATGATTAGGATAATTCACTTTGATTGAGAATGCATCTGGGAGACTAGAAAGATGAACTGAGGAGTATTGTGATCTCTCAACAACTGTGGCAAGGAGAGGAAGGTAATTTCATAGAACACTTTGTTGCATTTAATGTACAGAAAGAACCTAAAATAGTGTGTTGAACTCTCTGCAAATGTCTTTTAAGATGGTGGAAAATGTTTGTGGCAGTGGCCAGACTGTCTCCTGAATCTTAATCCACTCTCAATCATCAGATGATGAAATCAAGAAGAAATATGTTAGAAATTAAATGGGACTGTTTTCCGTGTGGAGGCTGGAAGAACTGTCATGTTTGAATGAACCACAGAAAGCTGACATTTTTTTACCATATCTAAAGGTTGAATGGTGTCTTGAATATACTTGCTTTTACAGCAATATTCACTTCAGTCTGAGAATTACCAGCTGGTTTGGTTGCTGTTCTTCTGCCTATTGAAGCCAGAGCCTTGTTTGGTTCACTATTATTTGCCTTTATTAAAATAGAGTTTGATACCAGAATTTTAACATGTGAAAAACATGAAGTGATATTTAAAATCTGTAATATGGTCCACTGATGAGAAAAAAAAGTTATTTAATGCACAGAAATACTGATTTTAAAGATAGAAAAACACAGCTTTTTTTTTTTTTTGTTGTTGTTGTTGTTAATTCTTTTGAATTTCAGTCAAGAATAAAATAGTGCAGCTGAGTATCTTTAGGAAGTGGAGACTCAGGGTATGAATTACAAGGTGTTGAGAAATCCCTTACAACAGAAAGGTTGGCAAGTTACATGTTTTCTGCTGAGTTTGTTCTCCTTAATTTCTAAAGCTGTTCTTCACAGCCTGTGTCCACATAGATCTGTGGATACTGGTCATGGTAGTGTGGCTTCAACCACCCATCTCTCAGTCATCTTATTTGGAACCTCTGTGGAGGTCACTGTTGCACAGATGAGTTTCACCAAGCTTCTGGATGTCACAGGCATCAGGGCATAGATAAGTGGGGACGGGGGAAGATTGTCAGGTACTGTGCCTGTGTCCCACTGTGACAGGCAGAGGGACACCTTTGAGGAACTTGATAGCTCAGAATCACTCCCGTGTCCCATAGTTTAGACAAGGTGTTTGATTTTAATTCCAGAGCCTCAAATGTCAAGACAATGCAGTAAATACCACTGTTGTATTGTGATGCCTCCATGAGATATTCATCATTTATCAGTACAGGTTTGAGGTAGATTAGCTGTGGCCTCTTAGTCAGATTGCCACTGCATGACTCTTAGTGGTTCAAAGACAACCCCACAGTCTATTTGGGGCAAAATTCCATAAGGAAATTGAATATATATTGCCTTCCATCATATAGGTGCTATTTTATTTATCTGAAGACAGAAAATGCAAACTTGGAATTATCAAACTGTGGTCTGAGCCTCATGCCTTTCACAGGTATCACCACCAGTAACCCTTGGTTACTCTGTCAGCTCAGATACCAAGTTTTGGCTCCTTATGATACACGTGGATGTTAATATGAGGTCTAAAGAGGAGACATTGGGATCTGGAAGTTCCTTGAAGATGTATTTTACTTCTATATGAAAATAGTACTTGACATGACAGGCAACGAGGATATATATTAAATAATTACATGAATGCTAATAAGAAATCTACATCCATATATCAGATTTTCACTAAAGTATGCTTTATAACATATGGGAATGAAGTACCTTTAATCAAGCACAAGGCTACTTTTTTATTAACACTCGTTTCTGAATGTGATATGAAAATTCCTACAGATTGAAAATGTTTTTCATCTGTACCCATAGGTAAGTTGGAGCTGCCATCACTTGGAACTTCTTCGTCTGTTGCCAAAACCCCAGGAAACCCTTACTGCTTTTTGAAGGACTCCACACCACAGAGGGCAGCCCATAAAAATGAATAATGACTCTGTCAAATTTATCTTGTGCTGTTTTGCACATTCAGGCTTGTAAACCTTCACCATATCAACAGTCCTGGGGTATTCAATGTAAGTCTGTTAAAATCGTAAGTGAATCAGAACCAGAGCAACTTGAGAATCATGAATACGTTCTCCTACCCCACCACCATTCTTCTGCAACAAACACATTAATGTATCAGATTTCTTGTTCTTGAGGGCAGGAGTACATGCCATTGGCACTACCTGCTTTGGCTCTTTCTGCCCTCTCTTCATGCACTCTTTTGTTCAACTTCAGAATTCTAGGACCAAAGGGAAGAAGCTGGCAAGAATCAGCTGTTTCGGTACTCTGTGAGTGGCATGATGAGTGTGGGGATCTCACCCAGCATCAGGATAGAGAAGCAGAGAAATTTATTTTCTCAATGGTTCCTAAACCAGGTTTAATGCAAGCAGATTGGACAGGCAAATGATAATTAGATAGAGTTTGAATTTCACTATATGGCCCAGGTAACCAGAATCATACCCTGCTTCTCAGATCAGGATTGCAGATATGCTGTTCCAGTCACATGGGAAAGATGAGGACAAAATACTGGGAACTCATCTACTTGAATAAACAGGTAGCAAATCTCTGCACATATACATCAAGAAAGAGATTGACTCTAAGACAACGCTTGCCAATTTACTTTCCATTCTTCACAGTACTTGGAAAACAAAAATCTTAAACAGGTACAAAAATTAGCTTCACTGATCTGGGTGGAACAACTATTCCCTATTGAGCTGAAGTTTTCTCTACTGTATTCTGATTTCTGTTCTGTATAGAGCATAATACGGAGATCACTTTCTCCTGTCAAACTTTTAAGGAATAAATAAATAAGTATTTCTTTCATATAATAAGCATTAGAGCTCTTCTGTTTGACAATATGGAACATTTAATGTAGACCCTTTCATGCTTTCCTGTGTAGCATATTTCTCTTTAGTAAAATTAGGGGTGGGGAGACAAATTGCAGCAATAAGGGTCTAAAAGGTGTGTAAAACATATGGCAAATAAAGTAATTTTCCAGTGAGTCTGTGATATTGCCATTTCCTTTAGCAGTGTTGAGTCTCCTTCATAATAGAAGTTGCTGAGGGCTTAGAGTACTAGAAAATATAAAATACCTATGGGACATATTCCAGTACTGTACATTAAATTTGAGGATTTTACATGTGATAAAGTATGTCAGTGTTGCTTACAGGGAATTCCAGTGATACCTCAGCTTTCTTGGACTTATTATAAATCCTTTGTTGGAATTATTGCGGCTGGTTCAATAATTCAGATTAGCCCTCATGTTTATTAATGCACTACATCTGTGCAAACAACATGTCAAGCAGAGAGTTTATTGTAATTGCCTGAGCAAACAGAACCTGAAAGAAGCAATTTCCAGTTACAATGTGCTATGACAAGTAATGAGGTAATTGGCATTCTGTCCTGATTACTTCCACCTTCCTTTTCATCAGGTCTATATTGTGTGTGATAGATAGTTTTATAAGAAATGAAGGTGTTTGATAATATGGTCTGCTGCTGCTTAAGGTTAGTGATTAAAGACAATCATAATTTTCTCTCAGAGATCTTATTAGCTTTAACATTATTTATTCATATGTGTAAGATGTGGGCCCAGAATCTCTCTTTCAGTGCTATACATACACTTAAAATGTAAACTCAACTACAATCCTATTGAATGCAAAATAACTTTGAGATTTCCAAGCTCATGCAGCACGTCAACTTCTTGTGATAAAATATGTGCTCAAGCAGAAGGATTAAGATGAACTACTTCATGTCTATGGTTAAACATAAGCATTTCTGGTATAATATATGTTAATTTAATATCTCAATTGCAGTGTATCAATATTAATAAAATAGTTAAAGGTATGATCTGTGGTTTTAGACAGATCTTCTTTTGGGCTGAAGTTTTAACTTTCCAGAAAAAAAAAATATTGTGCACTATGTTTTTTCTAATATTTAGTTTTTAAATATTTGTCCTCAACAAAAAGCAAATAGCTACATATCGTTTTTGTTAGGTATTTTTTATTGTCCTTCTATGGGCACTGAATATTTTTCCAGTAATTTTTCAATCTTACTGAAAGTATTTTTAACTTTATTGAGTGGGGAAAGTTGAGAAAAGAGAGAAATATATGCAGAAAATGCAGAAAAGAACCGTGTGCTTCGTGATTCAGCAAAAGTATTTTGTACGTAAAATCACAATGGCTTTCATTTCAGATATTGCTAAGGATTTGGACTTTAATAATTTACCTTTTCTCATCACAGGCATGAAGTGTTGGCAAACACTATGCCATAAAAATGAATACTAAAGAAAAATATATAATTAAGGCAAAAGGCATTGTAGCTTTCAATTCAAAACAAGCACATAAAATTTCATTTTATTAAGTTCTTTGAGCAACAAAGTGAGAGTTGTAATTTAAGAACCTATGAAAACACACAGATACATAGAAAGAAAAATCTTGCCTGTTCATTCAAGTTTGTGTATGAACACAGCCATCAGTGAAGACTTGAAGAGGGTGTTTCTTCCCAGCTCAGCTGAAGGCAATATTTACCCAAAAGTCCCAAAAACACCTCCACTTATGGCACAGAAAATGAAACAACAGAAGCTCACATTGACCTTTTCAGGTGAAGCAGGTAGGCAACTTCAGGTATGAGACCAATAGAGAGAAGAAATTAAGTCCAAATTTCAAAAACGTTGCATCACATCAAACCTAAAGTAATAAAAGAATCCAAGATTTGTGTATCTATATGTCAGTACTCTATGCAATACTAGGTCAAGGAGTCCTGCTGTTATCTCTTCTACATGACTGTTAGTGGGAGTGTTTGTCCTTTCCACGGATACACCTTTTGATAGAGATGTCTGCTAAGCTCACACATTGTTAAGCCCCAAAACTTTATAAAACTGAAATTGTGCTAAACAATTTTCACAGTGCCCCTAAATTATTTGCTTTCATGTGGATATGACTGCTTGTACCCCCAAGCTGTGGGGAGTGAAGAAGTACTGTTAGGAAGTGGGCAAGGTAAATAATTCTGAAAAACCATCTGATTTAACAGCTTGACTGGCCAGGACTTCTCCCAGGTTGACCCTTACTTACCAGGGTTAGCAGAGATGGTAGGTGGTGGCAATAGTTTAGTCAAGTGCTGATGGTAAAATGAAACAGCATTTGTCTTTCCTCTAGAGAATAAAATAATTTCAAAATGTTTCATGCCTCCAGGTATGCACCATTATTTTGAGATTCGCTAATTTTTATACCACTTTGTGAAGCCAACTAGACTCATTAACTTTCTTACTTGTTCCCTTTGACAAAGAGTTGGCAAATGTTTGTGCAATAGTTTTATTGCTTATTACTTTGGATGATAGTTTGCAGTACTATGTTTCTGCTAGATGTTTCTTGCTGTTTGTAAGCAGTCAAGATTATCACTTCACTTTTCTTGTTTGAGTACACTACTTCCTGTTTCACCTGCTTTTATGCTGGTTCATATGTGAAGACGGGATAAAAGAAGAAAATTAAATATGATACCCTTAAATATACAAGCAAATGAAATACAGGAAACATAGACAAGTTGAGAATCATAGGTGTATTATTCAAACTTGTTTAATGATTGAAATGCAGTGATAAACACAGCAGTTCAATAGTCCAACTGTGGTGCTTACAAGGGTAAGAGATTTATACTATCAGCTACTGCAAAAGCCAAGTTTTGGTGACATAAGCAAAACTAAGCTAGAAGTTTAGTAGTAGTATGTGAAATTATAATACCTGAATTATACCCATCTCAGTTGTTTGTCTTCTCTCAAAGCCCAACAAACTCACAAGTTCTGGTCATCCAGCCTGTCCATGGGAAATTGCCACTCTAGTACATCAATAAAAATTTAGGGGAGAGCAGTGAAATTGTCAACTCTTAATTGTTCCATTCATAAAAGACTGTAAGACTCTTCCATTACCTTAGCTGCTCTTGAGCCACAGCACAACTTTGTGTATATCCACTGGGAATTGGTCCTTTATGTTATCAAAAGCAGGAGGCATTTCCTCAATTGGTATGAAGGCTGAGGCTTGTAGGTAATGGAGCTTCAAATTGAATTCTGGATTAAATCCATGCTGAGTTGCCAATCCAGTACTTTGTGTTCTTTGCCAATAGCTTTGGCTCAGCTGAAAGAAACAGGCTTTGTTCTAAACTGGTGCAAATTCCTTGGTTGCTGTGATTGTAGCTTGTTCAAAGTGAGTGATCACATATGTGAGTCTTAAGTAGAGCTGTGCAAAACTTGGCAGCTTGAGTGCACAAGGGGTTTGGTGAACCTTCATTTGGCTTCTGTGTTTATGGGTTTGAATTAGTGTTAAGAAAATTAAAGGATGAGGTAGGAGATGCACTAAAATGAGGCATCTCAAGAAGTAAAATGAGTCACAGAGAGACATCAAAATTAGATGCAATTAGAAGTGAGGGACTGTAAAAATAGTTTAGTGCAATTTAGACAAAATTTTATTACTTAAATATTTGATGTAGTTTAGACACACATGCAATATGCAAAGGTTCAACCTTAAAGAGGAGCTTGGGTTTTTTTTTAATTTTTTTTTTTTATGGAAGTGAATTCCTCAACCCCTGGAAATAGGAGCAAAAACATAACTTTCCTGAATGAACACTGACAACGATTTACTTAGTTCTGCATTGCTCAAATTAGGCTTTATAATTTGTATGTCTTCCTTGCCAGAATACTCTTACTCATTAGCTGTTTTCAATTCTTTTTAATTTAAGATTTGCACATTAATAAATTATGTGTAAGTAGTAGGCTATGGTAAATGGTTCTGCTAAATAGCTGCCTTAGCATCAAACAGTTTTGGAGGAGAATAGGCCTTTTTAACTGTGTCTTCATATCTTCTTTGTCCTCCAATGTTGTATTAGAGTGAAGAAATGGTGGTAGGTAGAAATTCCTTCTTTTACACTATAGCAATTTAGGGTGAGTACATTGAGTAACTGATGAAATATACTTTAGAATTTTGCTTTATACTGTGACTACATTTTGCCTCTCCCACTCTAAGTGTTATCATTATTTCTTAATAACAATGGCAATGCGATGTCCTGATATAAGTTAGGCTTTTGTGAATCATAGTGTTCTCTTTGGAAGAAAATATACCTCTACTATTACCACTTCCCTTGTTTTTCAAATTCGAAATGTAATTTATTGACTAACTATCATTTTCCACCGAGTCTCCCCATTCAAAATTACCTTTGTGGCATTTTCAATCACTTTCAGTGAAGAAACCAAGACCAAGACAGAGAGGCAATCTGAAGTACTCCTGTCCACCACCTCGAACTCTGACTCCATGCAACCATTGGAGTGGTGCAAATGGGTGGCTTGCTCTTAATTTCTGCTGAAACTCTACTTGCAGAATAAACAGGGAACCCTTAAGTTCCCTCTAAGGGGAGAAAGATAGAAACTAGTTTGTATTAAGGTTATGACTTTAATGAGATATGTGTGGAAATGCCATCAATGTGATGATATAAAATGCATCTATATTTTCAAGGCAAAATTTCAAGATTTCAAAACCAATAATGAGCAGCATAGCCATACAGTAAAACAGACATGGATGAAAATCTAGGCTATCTATTAGCATCTGATGTTGACTCAGCAGGGGAATCCTTCCTCTGAGTTGTTCTGTAATCAGTGTTCCTGTATTTATGCATCTCATTTTTCCAAGAGCAAATGGAGCAGAGCTGGTGACTCTTACCAGTCTTTTGCACAGTAGCAGTTCTGAGGTTTTAGCCAAATTTGAAGCAAATCCCAACAAGAAATTATTTTAGCATGGATGTGTAGCACAAGAGTTGTGATAGAAGTATCAATTTATTTCCAAGGATATTTCATGCCAAAGGGGCAATCATTTGTCAGTGATCATGAGAAAATTCATGTCCACCAATTCTACTGATTGTAGTTTTATTTGACTGGAAACATAAAGGTCAGTCTAATAATAAGAGAACACGTCTATTTCTTAAATATTGTAATGCCATTCAGAAATTAGGGTATAGTTTGAGATATATCTTCAGAGTTTCTGATAGACAAGATGGTTGTTTTTGACTTACAGCATACAGTTAAAAATTTTAGATCTAAATTTACCACCAAAGAAAAATACTCAGGTGTCTTTAACTTTGCATCCAAGAGAAGATACTTGAATTTTGTCATTATTAAGTCACATTAAATTGAGAGCAATTTCTGGGAATGAAAAGAATAGCTCCTAAACTAAGTTGAAAACATACAACTAATGAACAAAGTAAAGACGAATGTAAAAGAACTGACGTAAAGCATTATTTTTCTAACTGGAAAATTTTAAAAAGAAAAAAAATGGGAGTTATATCTGGTATCATTTATATTAAAATTATCCTACTGCATTAGCAAAAAAACCCAATCTCTCCTATAAAATGCAATAGGGTCATTCAGCAGATCCATGAAAACAATACAGCTTATTAAAACTCTATAATTTTTACAACAATTTGGAAAGAAACATTACGTTTTTATCCAACTGTGTACATTTCATCCCTACCAGAACTTAAATATGAGAGGATATGTTTTTTTAACCAAAGAGGAATAATAATTTTGGGTATAAATCCCTACAAAATAAATAGTGATATAAGAAAATCACAGTGTGAAAATCATCTAATTTGGTTGACAAAAATATGTTTTTGTGAGGAAGGAACTTACAAGATATTTTAGAAAGAGGGAGATGGTCAATGTATCAAGAAAATAATCTCACTGGTTGAAGTAAGCACCTTAAAAAGTATATGCATTTACAAGATGACTTGAATTAAGGTAATTTTTACATAATTGCCTAAAGTGAGAAAAATGAACAAATAAAAATAGAACTAGTCTATAGTTGTATGCCTTCCTTTTTTTTTTTCTTTTCTTTTTTTCCTTGTTTTTGAGAAAGAAGATATATTTAATACTAATAATAAAAAAAATAAATAAATTTAAAAAGAAAAAACAGACAAACAAAAAAACCCCACCAAATCCAAAAC
>VZRZ01002152.1:115106-162215 GCA_013398175.1 Climacteris rufus | reverse complement strand
TATTTAATACTAATAATAATAAAAAAATAAATAAATTTAAAAAGAAAAAACAAACAAACAAACAAAACCCACCAAATCCAAAACAGATTTGGGTTTTCACTAAATTACTTTCTCACATAACCCTGCTAAAGATAAACAACAGCAAAAACAATATATTGTTGTTAACTATTAGTATTTTCTTATGTGATTATCAATAACAGTAAAAGCAAGGCTTTTTCTTATTATAGCAGTTTTTAAATCCTCCATAGAGTTTAAATAATATGACTTGGTAGAGTCACAAGGGGAAATGATGTAGGATGACTTTAAAGGGGAAGATATTTAGACCTCAAAGATCTGAACACATTTTTTACTTTTCTATTTCCTGTATTTCACAAGAGAGATTATTAAATCTTAGTGTCACAGTAACTAGCACTTAGTCATTCTATAATTTTTCTGATTACAGTATTTCTTCAACCTGATGTATTGCCAGTTAACAGTTCATTTTCCAGCCAGCTCTTATTCCAACAAGTCATAATTGCCTGCTACACAGAGCTCTTTACACAGGATCCACAATAAACTCTTTCCATATAGTTAACTTCCCTATGAGAAGGTCTCTGGTCAGAAAGTTTTGAGAACTATTTATTGTCTTCCTTCTGAATCTTACCACTACTAGAAGGGCCCAAGATACAGCCCATCATCTTTCTATACGTGGTTATGCCTTCAAAGAAAGTCTGGTTCTGGGGAAAATATTTTTCCCCCTTTGTCATCAAAGTTTACCTTAAGTATATGAAAGCCAGATGTTTTCTGCCCTTCTATAAACCAGTATAACTGGTAAATTAATCCAAAGTGTGTCTTCAATGATCTGTTCACTGAAGTCAAATGTTTTCAAGAAATCGGACTGAAAAATATCATGAAAAAAATTACGTGGATCTCATTTTTATGTGGGAAAACAAAAGCAAACCTCTAGTTTGAAAAGCTAGCTAGAAAGACATTTTGAAAAACATTTAGCACCCCAACTTATAACCAAAACATTTGGAGTTTCAAAATATCCATGTATATATGTAATTTTAAATGCTGCTCCTCTTCACTCACATTACTTTGTGACTTTTCATTCAGTGCCTGTTTGTGTGGGGTTTTTTAATTAATTTTTTTTCTTTTGCAAAGAGCTTACTTGGTTTTTTTCCAGTTCTAGTTCTTATGAAACTTGCAAGATGGTCATATGCTAAACTAGAATAAGTGCAGTTTCGCAGTTGTATTCACGATGGTTTCTCTTTCTACAACTATTCCTGAGATCAAGATTTGATCACATAAAAGCCCAAGAAAAATAGCTATGACTATCACAAAGGGAGTTCAAAATTTCAGCAAATTTACAGTTTTTACATGATGAAGTGATAGCCTTTCATTTAGCAACTACTGATTTCTTCTAGTTACTCAACACTTGCTCCAACAAGTACTACATTTGCAATGTATCTTCTTTGCTCATTTTGTTATGATTGTCTTAGTTGCTTCAGTGTGTTTTTGCTGTGTGTGACTCACTTCTAGCTGCATCCACATAGGGATTGAGGTATCCACGTGGCTATTTTGTTGTGCAAATTCACCATTTAAGAATTGCTGTTATTTCTGAAACACTCAATTCTTTGCTATGTACCAGTTGGCAATTAACATTGCAAGACATCCGAGCTCCTGAAGGGGGAAGGGAACACTCCCAGAATGTGACCCTGGGTCCTTGCACAGAGCCTTTGCTTTGAGGAACCTCATGTTAGTAGTGGAAGAAGTGAAAAGACCAAGTTCAGTGAAAATGAGTAAAAGGGAGAATTGGTGTCAAGTTTCTTCAACTAGCTCATACTGACAAAAGATATGTTCATGTGAGCTCCTGTAACTCACTAGGAAAGTGGCTTGGGCTGACTATGCAAACAGTTTTTTAAGTCCTGTTTTTGAGTTATGCAGAATGAAAATTTTTGTGATAAGTGTGGGGGAAAGCCACAAATATGAGCTTCAGGACATGGAGACAGCTCCAGGTATTCAGCTCCCAAAGGTAAATCTTCCTCTGATCCTAAATGAATTATCTAACTGAAATAAAGTAGGTTTTATTCCTCAGTGTCTCTTTAATCTTTCCTACTGGTTAGGTTTGGTTGCACTTCACTTCTTATCTGCTGTTTTCTAGGAATAGAGGTTTCAATTAACAGTCTTGGAACTATCTCAGAATCACAGACTCATAGAATGGTTGTGGTTGTCAGGCACTTCCAATCTCCTGTTTTAGCAGGGCCACCTAGAGCCAGTCTCTCAAGACCTTGTCCAGACATCCCTTGAATATCTCCAGTGCAGAGTCATCCTCACAGTAAAAAACAGTTTCCTGATATTTAGAGGGAATCTCCTATTTTCAGGCTGTGCCCATTGCCTCTGGTCTGGTCAGTGGGCATCACTGAAAACGCCATCCTCTCTGCACTCTGCCTTCAGTTATGTGTACACATGGACGAGAACCCTCTGAGACTTCTCCAGGCTGAACAGACATAGGTCTCTCAGCCTCTCTTCATATGTGAGGAGTTTCATTCCTTAATCATTTCAGTGTCCTTTTGTTTGACTCTTTTCAGCATGTTCATGTCTCTCTTGTAATGGGAAGCCTTTAGCTGGACCCAGGACCCTAGTTGTGGCCCAACCAGTTCTGAGTAAACAAAAAGGATCACTTCTCTTCATCTGCTGAAATTTTTTGCCTGATGCAGCCCAAGATACTATTTGCCTTTGTTGCAGAAATGACACAGTTCTGGTTCGTGGTCAGCTTGGCATCTACCAGATCCTTTTCTGCAAAACCACTTTCTAACAAGGTGGCCATGGCCTGTGCTGGTTCCTGGGGCTGTTCCTCCCCATGTGTGGGACTTTGCACTTCTCCTTGCTGAACTTCATGTGGCCCCATCAGGCCATTTCTCCAATCTGCCAAGGTCTCTCTGGAAGACAACACAGCCCCTTGGCATATCACCCACTCCTTCCAGTTTGGTGTGATCTGCAGACTTAGTGAGGGTAGACTCTGCCCCATTTCAGAGCATTAACGAAGGTGTTGAATAGAACTGGACCTGCTCTTTCCCCACGTGATACACTGCTAGGTGCTGGCCTCCAACTTTAATTTCTGCTGCTGTTCACCCACCCTGGGCCTGACATTCTCTCAACTTTCAATCTACCTCAAGAACGAACTGAACATCTGAGTACTTCAAAATAAGTATTATAATGGCATTTTTTAAAATGCAATGTTTTATAATAAAATAATAGATTAAAGTGACTCTTAGATTAGCTTTATTTCAATACAGTACAAATAATATAGTTCTGTTGTAAATACTCTGAAAACTGACTTCGTTGGGGTTTTTTTCTAGAATATACTAAAACTTTAGTTTTCTAAAATGAGCTAAGGTCAGGAAGTCTGCAAGCTGAATATTAACTCCCAGGATACCAGGAGCTGAGATTCATATAATTGAAGAACATACTTAAAAGTCAGAGTCATAGCATCACTCTAGGGAGGAGGAATGGAAAGTAGCCTTGAACAGATTGTAAATATCAGCACTTTAGGTATTCTCATCTAGCAAAACATTAGTTAAATTCTTTGCATATAATTACTTCTTCCAGAAACCCTGTTTAGAGCAGAGGAATCCTCTGCTGAAATTAAGATATTATTAATCTAACTATTAATATAGACATTTTTGTTTTATTTTAGCTGCCAGCTTAATTTGCTGTAGTTAGGATGAAATGAATGGCAAGGGACATTAACATCTATCAATAAATAAATTAAGTATTAAATTTAGATCTAAACAAACACTTAGGCATCTTAATCAAAACTTGGGAACAATTTTGATGTCTTTGTCCACAACAGGAACATTAAATCTTAATGTTGCCCGATTCTGGAGGAACACTTCACCAGGGCAGGGTGGGTGTGATGTGAAAGGGGCAGGAGGGAAGACTAGGAGCAGGACAGAAAGATTTGTCATTTCACTGCTCCCTAACAGTGGTGGTCATGGATTCTGACCTACGTTTAAAGGACTATCTCTGAATTTTGCGTCATGATATAAGTATGTAAAAACTGTGTTCAAGACCAGAACTGCACAAGTGATTGTCCTAGCACAAAACTATAGTGCCAAGTCCCTAGTTCAGTTTTCATTTTCTGTTCTTATAAATCCTGGTCTAATGCTGATCCCATGAGACTTCCAGCAGATTGTGTTGAAATCATCTCACTGCATTGCCAAAAGCCCCACAGATAGCATTCTCTTGCTGGAGAATACTTGTCAATTTTTAACAAAATAAAAAAATTAAGTCCATTCTTGAAGTCAGTTCACAGACAACACACCACTAGGTAACAATTGGTCTTAAGAAGTTTGATTTTTATATTCAATTGTAATTACTCTTTTGCATTAATTTTTGTATATACTTTTGTAGAAGCATTCATCACATTTCTAACCAAATTATAAAGTAATCAGTATCTTCCACTTATTCAAAAATGAATGAAATTGTAGAAAATTATTTCTAAATGCTTTTGTCCCTCTTCAGCAGAAAGCTAAAGTATTGCTTAACGCTGGCTCCAGGGGCCTTCTCGAGGCCACTCAGAGTTATTCTGGGAGTGACCCTGGTTTCCTGGGGGCTGCTGCTTGCAGTGTCCCCAAACACAGGGTGTCCTCAGCAGCTCTTTTAGTGCTGGCTCCTCTGGGTGAGAGAGAGCCCCTGGCCGATGTCGTGGGTGCAGGTGAGAACAAAGGCCAGAGAGAAGGGCCCTGGTGTGATTTCCAGCTCTTTTATTCCCTGGGGAGAGGCAGCAGGGAAGACAGGAGAGGGTCTGTGGTCCGGGAGAGGCAGCACAGGGATCCGGGAGAGCTGAAGGCTTCAGTAACCAGGAGCAGGGACACAGTGAGAGCAGGGGATTTATAGAGATACAAGCAGGGGAAAGTAACCAATTGGTGTACAAGGATTTGCATGTAACCAATAGAGAACTGAACTGCAACGAAGTTTCTAGAACATCACCTTATACAGAACATGAAGTAATGTAACAACCAACCAATAAACTGAAACATGTAAACGAAGGTGCAAGGGACACTGGGGGTGAACCAAAAAGCTCACCCTGAGCACAGAGTATGACTCGGACGGTGGCAGCCTCAGGCTGTGCTCACCACTCTTGAGCCTGTGGGGCTGTGGCTTTTGCCACATACGCTGCCACAATTGCTGACCAGGGAAAACATACTGGTTTGGTTTTTTTTACATGTTCTGTGAATTTTCAAATTGGAGTCATATAAACGTATTTAAAATTTCATGTAAAATGAGAAGCTTGAAAGTGTGGATTGCAGAGACTCCAGAAGCAGAAGTTAAATGTTAAAATTGTACTTAGTGTAACAGTAAAAACATTGAGAAATGGGTTCTCTCTTTTCATCTGTAAATACCAATAAATGAAGATATGCAAAATTAACTAATGTTGGAAAATTTACTTGTTTCTTGTAAAAAAAGCCTTTTTTAAAAATTCACCTACTAATAGTCATAATGTTTTTTCTTTTTTTTTTTTTTTTTTTTTTTTGCAAGATGAGCTTATATCTCACAGCTCTGAGGCATTCCCCTAAAGACAAAAGCTTATAAAGATTTTGGGAAGGGGAATCAGTATTTTTGCTCTGCAACTTTATGTATTTAGGAAATTACATAATTGGTGTTTGCTTTCATGGAATAAGCCCTAACAATACAATAAGGTGCTGCACATTATAGAGCTAAAAATATAAACATGGCCTGCTAGGAGCTCTTCTATTTTTCTGCACCTTTAGGAAGTTAGAAGACAGTTTGACTACAGAGGTCAACCCATGGATAAGACAAGAGTAAAAGGAATTGTAGAGAAAAAAATAATCTCTTAACCAAACCACTTCAAGCCTTTTAAAGCTACCAGTATTTCTTCAGGTAATGTGCCAAGATGTGTGGCCATTTGATGAAAAAACATGTTAAAAAGATTACTCACAATATAGAAACATGACTGAGTCTATATGCACTTTAGTATAACGGGAGTGAACTTTGTGTCAGAGTTGTACTATAGAAAATTCTGGTTCCATTGTCTTTTTTCTGTCAGATGCTTGAATATTTTTTAAAAGTATGAAGCCTTTTAGGGTTTCCCAATATTAAAAAAAAAATAGGGGTTAGTTAGGGTTTATTTTTTAATTTGTTTTGTTTTAAGAATGGTATTCTGCCTAAATTTAATTGTCTTTCATGCAAAACAGAAAGAAAAAGCTGGTAAAGAAAACAACAAACTTTATATAATAATGAAAATCCCGGACCGAAAGAAAAAAAAGTCTTCCAGTTCTAGTTGGCTAGCTTGACTTTTCAGCAGAGCAGGAATTGCTATACTTTACAGATTTCAGGGCTTACTATGTCCCTGATTCAAGTATGAGAGGTCAGCAGAGGCCAGATGAAGGGCCAGGCTGGGAGCTGCAAGGCTTCCTACCTAAGTGAGAGACAAACTGCTGGATCCTTCTGTGGCTGCTGTGGCAAAAGCAGCTGAACATGAACCCATGTTTCTCATTAGAAGGACTGTGATTTCAAAGCAATCACTGTCCTTTACCTTTGACTTCTCCTCATGCTTTTCTGAAAAAAATAGCACAGGGATATTCATCAGAATACTTGTACCTAGCAAATGGGGATTAACAGTGCACTTTTTGTGGATTGTCATTGTACTGGTTATAATGTTAAGGCAACTTCATACAGTCAAGTAAAATAAGCAAATGTTTCAACTCAAAAGCTTTGGCTGGGCTCTAATTTAATTCATATAAGAAAAGAGAAAATTAGCAGCAATTGTGGATGATAAATGCAAGATAGAAAAGACTAAAGCAAAGACAAAGTCCTACAGTTTTACATTATACCTCACTCCAGGGTTTGAAATTAGTTGGTCCTGAATTTACTCAGTAAGATAATATCTAGCTTCAACCTGACTTCGAGTGAACTCTATTGATGAATGGAAAAGGCTGTTTGTCACTGGGGAAGTGCCTGAAAACAATCTGTTCCTGAGAGCAACTGAGAAGTTAGCAGAAAAGAAGAGACAGAGTCATCTGAGATGTTTCCTCCTGTGCTCTAAATAATACAGAAAATTAGATACTAATTCTTAGAATGCAAGAATTCTAACAAACTATTTTTAGACAAAGGAAATGCTCTTTTTCTGTGATTTTTTTTCCCATTATTCTCCATCTGCCTTTTCATATTGTAAGCTCTAGGGGTAAGATCTCTGCATTCATATATACTTGTAAAGCACTTGGCACTCTGTGTTTAATGCAAACACTAAAAGCCAACACAGTATAAAATATTACCTCTTCAGTTATATTAAATCAGAATGGTTCACTTAACTCCTCTCTACTTTCTGTGATGGGTACTAATTATAGTAGCCTGTAAAAAAAGGGTAATGCATTAAATTATGGGGGTTTGAAACCGTCTAGATTAGTTCTACCCCAGTTAAATTTTTGTTTCATGGTGTTGCACTTGTCACTTCTTCATATAACTGAAATTAGAATCAAGATTAAACAAAACAAAGAACTAACTGAGAGAGAGTAATCAGGGTGTAGGCTATTTTCTTCCTTGTTACTTCCTCATAATTTGTTAGAAACAAAGAATGTGTCATGATAGTGTCTTTCCCTGGCTCTAGCAAACCTGGAAAAAAGTAAAGAGTAAACAGAATATTTCCTTCTAAAGTTTTCTTCTTTCTATTGTACTTTTTGAAGTTTAAGTCTTAGTAGAAATTGTCTGAATTAATGAAATACTAAAGGGAAAAAATAAAAAGAAAACAAACAAACAAACAAACAAGAGTGAAAGAGAAGGGAAGTAGAGGACTTCTGCTCCTCCTTCCTTTCTCCACAAGAGGAGAAAAATTCTGTTGATTTCCCTTCTAGGATTCCAGTGAGTCTCACAGGGAAATATTCAGCCATGGTCTTGACAGCTTCTCAAAGGTCTTATTTTAAGAAAGTGAGTCACACCCATCTTCTGAAAAAGCAAATTATTTTAAAACACTCTTGGTTGCTGAAAATTGTTATTCTTCTTGAATATCTTAAGAGTATATTAATTGCCTACAGATAAAGATATATTAATTACCTACTGACAAACTCTTCTTTAAAAAGGTTGAGTTCCGATAGCAAGGCACTTGAATATATTTAAGAACCTGGGATAATTGAGAAATGTAGGGCACATTCACATACTCTTCACATAAGGTTATTCAAGTCAGTCCCAAAAGAGAGAATATGTGTATGCCACACTGCTATGTCACACATGTATACTAGCTCATGTATAGGAAGCAGTAGTGATATGAATGTGGTATTTGCACTGGGACTAATTAGGTCACCTCACTTTTCATATTGTGATTGTTTCCAGTTTCAGAGCTGGCTGTGTATCTTTTCACAGTGCAACATTTTTCATTATAGACATACCCTTAAAATTATTGTGTATACCCCTGTACTTATTTGTCATGTGCACTGAGTGAATTAGGATCCCCATTGGAAAACAGCACACAATTATTCATAAACCATCACATTTTTCAAAATTCTCTGTTTTAGGTTTTCTAACTTTAAATGTTTGATTTTTGCCATCTGACTTTTGAAGAAAGGAGGAAACTGAAAGGTATTTTTATATGTTGTGACAACCCTCCATTCTGTGCTCTAACAAGTATTTGAACCGCAACCTTCACAGAGGAGACTGCTATTCCTTGTAGTAGGAGATAACTATTATCTCAGTGGGGAATAGACAAACGGATGGTGTTTAATCATGGGGTTTGGAAGGGCCTCAGCATAGGCTGACTTCCTTTCTTCAACTTCCTACCATGGAAGCTTTTGGCCAGATGTGAGGAAAGAATTATTTGGATTACTCTGGTGCTAGGAAAAACAGAAAGAACTTTTATTTTTCAATAACAAATTTTAGCATATTTTGCTCTGAATACATATACAGTACACAAACATTGTTGCTTACAGAAACTACAAGTCACTGAAGCAACACATGACAAAAAACATTAATATATTAGTAAAAATACCACGGAGGAGTAACGAAAATTGTGCTCAGGTGACAGATTCAGAGGTATGTGAAAGCTTTTCCCACCATGTAATTTAGGATTTTATTCCTCTAGAAGTTTCTTAAAGAAAAAATAAAAGATAAAAATATTTTTTCATAAATATGCATTTCCTTTTTACAGAGTTAGCATGAAACACTGAATTTTTGTATCTCCTATGATTGAAGTATGAGTAATTGCACATATAATTGAACTGCCAGATATAATTTCTCTGATTAGGAATGTACAGATTTTAGTTTGGTGTTCTAGTTTGAAACTGATCTAGCATCATAGATTTATAGGTTAATGTGATCTATTGAGATAGATTTCCATTGGTTTCTTTGTGCAAAATAAACTCAAACCATTCACAAACACTTAATGCTATTAAAAATTAATTCCATTACATTGTTGTCATTGTTCTGAAGTGGTAAATATGACAGCAATGAGCCAGATTCATGCCTGGGATACATTGAATTTTACAAGCCACATCTTTGAGGGCAGATCTTTCAGATAGGGAAATTTTGTCTGGATGTGGGCTACAACCACACAAAGCATATAAGATTTCAGGAAACTGGAACCAGTCTATTCAGTATTAAAATTCCAGGGTGTCTGACTGTGCGTTAGAACTGTCAGCAGGCTATGGAAACTTTGGTAAAGACAGTAACAAAATCACTGTTTGTGTTCTTGTGAACCTGAACCCATGTTTAGTGACTGCACCAATCTCAGCATCTAGTTGCGGTGCAGAACTCATGACTTATAGGCCTTTTTCTCAAAGTCATAATTTGCATCATTTGCAGATGGGTTGTTTAGACCCTGTTTCATGAGACATAGCAGAGGAAAGCTCAGCATATTTAGTCCAGCACTCACACCACCCCAGATCTCTCCAAGGACACCAAGGGAGGGTCAAAGACATTTATTTTAAAAAGCCTAAAACCCCAGGAATTGGGTACCCAGTGCAAGGTAAGACTTGACTATCTTTAGTATCTTAAACTGCACAGGCTGAGAAGAAAGATAATTATATTAGCAAAAATTCCTTTTTAAAATCCTGTCTCTAATGGAGAAATCACAAGGTAAAAACGTGGAGAAAGAGTCATTGCAGATTTTAAGTTAAACTACAAAATTCAAAATAACATCCTTGTCACAATAAACAGTAAAACTTTCCAGTACAGTTCAGACCTACCTGAAAGACTGTGAGAAGTTACTGAAATTGGAAATACTGATTTTGTTGAAGTGTGATACTATACACGTTTTTTTTCCAGAACACATATATTCTTCTAAGTACAAACAATATAAGAAGCATCTAAACTCTGAAAAGGATACTTGCAAGATAGATTTAATTAACCTAATATGCTTCCAATCCATCAACTAAATAGTTCAAATATTTTCAGCATGTTAAATGTAAATAAGTGAGGCAAAGTTCATAAATTCAACATATTGCTTTGTTGTCTGTGAAGTTGTACTGATTTTCCAATTGGAGTAATTATAGCAATATAATTTCTTTAATAAATCCTTTTATTAATTTTGATGCATATAATTACACAAAAGTTATAAATATGAAAAAATAGCACAAAAAGAGAATGATGCCAAAGAAAATGCAAATTATATTTGCTCATAATACCAACAATAATCTGCATTTCTAGAGCACTTTCCATTTTGTTGTCTCCAAAACTGCTACAAATATTAGCTAGTTGCAAGGGTTCTGCAGGAAGAGGAAGCTTTAGCATGTCTGTTTAAACTGGCTTCAATTTTTTAAGTGTCAGATAATGTAAGGATACATTTTGGAAAAGAGGGTGACTAATAGAGGAATGAACTACCAATATGAAATTATAAACAATCAATAATAAAAATGTCTGTTTTCATCATTGATTCCCTTACAGATCTCCTGGGTCTTTGGGAATAGAGGAGAATTTCATATAAAGTGTATGTCAAGAAAAAAATATAGTTGAGGGCTACTAATTTTCAGTCCCATGTTCTATCCACCAAATCATCACATCCAGCTCACAACACGACACTGTAACTTGAGGACAGCAACTGTTTGCAGTCTCAATCACCATGTGCTGTTTGTGGTAGAGTTACTTGTCCAAGGAAACTCTTTTTGCAATAACTATTGAGACAGCCACATTCTGCTACCATAAATGAGAAATGTTGTCCTCCTCCTGTCTTTGTTAGATTCTATAGAAATTTGTCAGGTCTTTTTTATTTTAGTCTATGACACTCTACTAAAAGAATTACAAATTATTTAATGATAATATTCTCTGTATGTCTTGAAAGGGAAATAGAGTCTGAGAAATCCTCCTCGTTGTGCAAAGTATTTGTCTGGAGAACAAAGGCAATTTGAAATATCAATATAATTATATCGATAAGCACATTAACAGAGAGAAAATTATTTTAAGAAACAAAATAATAATTTACAAAATAAAACAGAAAAAAAAGAAAAGGAAAGTATGAGATATACCCTACTCAGGGTGTTGAATTAGTATCTACTAGCTCTGTAGTACATCAACAGACATGACAGAAAACTGATCCAGCAGTAATTTCAAGACTCTGTAACCCAAATCCATATTATGATATTGGGGAAATGTCCTGGTTTCAAGAAATTAAACGAGCTTTAATCATTTCAATTCACCAGTCTGTTATGATTTGTTCATATGATTTCACTAAGTAGTTTGATACATTGTTTAAGAATATTCTGTTAAATAAGTAACATTTACAAGAATTTCTCCTTATCCCTGCAGGGATAATAGAACGTTATAACAGTTCCCTCACAGAGAAAGCTCTCAACTTTTAGCTCCCTTTTTGTTAAATCTAAAAATCAACCACCTTTCTAGCAGCACTGACACATCTATTCACAGTAGATCAAACAAAGAGATGTAAAATGAAGTGGAAAAATTCAGGGAGATTGGTAAAAGCTAGAGAGGACAATAAAATCTCCACAAAGAGGACCTGGAGTAGGAAACCTCTGTATAGGCTGTTTCACAACAACTTGCCAGGATGATGACATTTTATAGATAATTTTGGGTTTTGTCCTCAGTTTTTATGTGTTTTCTGCAATGCCTGGGCACCCTGGGAGCTTTGCAGGAAGTAAAATATGATATGCAGACAGGGTTCTGGTGCCTTCCCCTTTACCTGCTCTCCTTTGCTTGGGTAAACCATAGTATATAATATTTCTTAAAAGTCATAACCCTTCACCAAACTTATTTTGGAGGAATGATAATGGATCACAGAAGATGTAAATATCACAGAAGAGCCCCTTTCAATCCCCATACCTACATGCCCATGCATAAAAATCATCTTGGCATTGACTGATGATGTCTTCTAAATATGACAGATCACGAATTTCTAGCTCATTTGTTTCTTTCTCTTTCATAGAAGATCTGATTATCGGCTATGAAATTTACCTAAATAAAGATTGTGTGTGGAGCAGATTTTACGCCTTTAATTACAAAGAAGAGTTAGTTAACGTTGCTGTACCAGCCTTCCCCTCTGTTGCACGCTGATTCCACACAGCTCTTTCAGAAAAAGGAGTGCCTACAAAATGGAAGTGCAGCAAGGGAGGCAAAGCTGGGAGGGGATCTGTTGTAAATGCCTAGCTTAGGTGTGTCTGTGGAGGCTTTCTGGCAGGAATTCGAGCTTGCAGAGTCCTGGGTTCAAGTGTGCTTCTTGGGAGATCCTGATTGCAAGCCTCGGTTTTTAGAAGGTGAGCGGGTGGTTCATAATTTGGGGAGAAGACGGTGCTGAGCTGCCTTGCCATCAAGCCTTCTGACTGCAACGGTAGCAGTTCTGGCTTCAGTTCTGAGAAGAGAGAGGGGTTTTTGCCAAATTTTCTAACCCAAGTACCTGTATTGTTACATGCTTAGCTCTGACATGCAAATACTGACGCTCATACATATGTATGAATATGTCAGTGTCGGTCTTCAGCCGTGGATAGCTGTATGCTTGACTGGCATGTGTGTTACTGATTACTTGGTTCTTGGATTCCAATGATTTTTTGAGACAGCTGAAACCCCAATTTTTTGCACTTTGTTTATTTAGTGAAATAGCAAAAGAAAAAAAAATGGAAAAGGCGAAGGTTGATTTAAGTTTGGAGGTTTGTTTTTTCAAGGTTTTTTTTTTTTTTTCCCTTTGGCTTTGGTGTTTTCTCTTAAGCTGTGTTTCAGCTTGCAGCAAGTGGTTGGCCACCCCTACCCTTCTGGTTCCTTGCTTTCTTTTACACTCTTCCAGAACATGTTTCATGCCTTCCCTCTTTCTTGTTTAGACTAAATTAGCCAATGAACAACCTGACCCAGCTGCTTAGCTGTTCCCTGATCTGCATTTTACTTCTTAATGAGCTCAGAGTGACAAGCTATTTAGGCTGCTTGTTCCAGCATCAGCTCTGACTCCATCTGTAACTTTAGTGCCACTTCTTTGTCAGCAATGCCAATTACAAATGTGTGCCTTTCTAATTTACAGCACTCTAGTTATAACGCCCACGCTGTGCTCCGTGTGTTCTCTCTTTGCTTCTACTGTTTGTAGTCACCTGAGCAGACCTTCAGATTGTCAGAGCAAGGGTCTGCTACATGGCTGGCATTGATCAGCTATCTGTAGCACCATATACAATTTGGCACTGCATAGATCGTTTGCTCCCTTTCATCTGCCCTGAATTTGGAAAGCTCTGTCGGTTCACACGGGGTTCTACAAACCTGTCTGTGCATTGATCCTTCTGTGAACTGGCAATCCTGGAGCAAATGTGTTCCCTTGCATATGATACTGCAATATGGGAAAAAGAATTACTTACTATGCATCTGTAGGGCTATATTATATTTTTCTTGGCCTCCTCTGCGTTCATCTGCAGAAAAATCTTAAATATGTTCCTCTTTTGCCCTTGAGCAATAGCTAGTACTTGATCCATTTCTTTGTATGTATTGTTAAAAACGCAGAACATCCTTAAGTCTCTGCTCAGGCAAATACAATATAAGTAAGCAGTCTCCATTTCTACTGGCTTATAATTTGGTTTACTGAGTAGCTGAAAATTGATCTGCTCTTTTCTGTTGCTGCTGCTTCTGAGTGTGTATTGCCTGTTGACCAGTTGGTTTTCTCAAGAGTAAAACTCGTATCTAGAGAGATGTTTCAGGGTACGCTAAAGGAAGCCATCTGTTTGGCTCCTTAGATTCTCAGAGACAATTCCTCATATTTAATAGATGGCCTATTTTAATTTGATTGAAATATATAGTTTCTTCACATTGTTCACAATCTACTTTTAGGTTTTCATTTCGTCATAATTCTGTTGTTGTTCCAATTGGTGGTTGGATATGAAAAGACCATTATTCTCTCTAGCCAAGACAGATGATATGAGAACAATATTAGACTGTGTGATTTCATCTGAAGATTCAGTAGGAGTGTCTTTTCCACTAAATTTTCTCTCCTTGTTTGCACTATTTCTTAGTAACTGTGGAATACCTTCAATTATTGTAAGCTGTGTGAGGAATGAGGGAAATCCCAAGCAAAGCATCAGGTGGGACTTGGTGCATATCTGTTGAGGCAGGACAACAAGCTGCCAAGAGTCACCAGGCTACATTTCTTTCAGCAGATCCCATGTGGTGCTTTCAGCTGAAAGGAGTGTGCAACAGCCAAGGTATTCCTGAAAAATTAAGCCCTTTATCTCCCATGGACAGTGGAAGTAGAATTTGTCTTGATGTGCAGAACAAAGACTAAGCAATACTTAGCATCTATTTCTACATTATTATTTTCTCTTTAGGAAAAAAAAATGAGTCTTGAGATAAAATTGTTACAGGATAAAATTGTTAAAAGATGTGTGTTACACTCACATACATAGCAGTCAGAAACTGTGAATCAGAAAATCTTGCGTTAGAAAATTTAGATCTTGAGTCTGTAAAACTATCCATGTAAGTTGCTTAGTTCAAACAGCCCTGTTAAACAAGGCTGGGTATGGATTGATTTTGAACCATTTAGCATCTGTCTCTAATAACTCTTTCATTCTTATAAGGTTTACTCAGATTTTCAGAACAAAACTATCATGGACAAGCTGCGCAGAATTTAGATTTTCCTGAACAGGTAATAACTAGACTATGCAGTTTGTTTAGATTGTTAAAAATTGTATCAATTTTTCAAATTCTCCTCCAAGTGCTTTGGCAAAGAGTACATATCATTGGGACAATTCACAAAAGCTGACATATACAGCTAGCACAGTGAAGAATTGAACACCATATCTCATTTTTTATATTAAATAAGTATAGAAAACATAAGTGATATTGGTGGTCAAACCTGTGACGTTTAACTTTTAATAGTGAAGGATTCCGTTTGTTTATCACTTTGTTGAAGATTCCTCACTAAAAGGCCAGAAAATCTGTGAAAATTATGATCATAATTCCAAAGTAATACCATTAGAACTGTTGGATTTTCTTAGGAAATTAGAGTTGCTTTTATTCTCCTGTTTTGAGTATCTTAAGCTCTTCTGAAAAGGAAGAATTACAAAGGTTTTAGTCTACTTTTCACAAGAGAAATTTTGTTGATGTCTATAAGTGTCACAGTGGAATAATTTCTTTTAAATTCTAAAAATTTGTAAGAAGGATCCTGTCCTATAAGAAGATCCTGTTATTGTCATTTAAAAAAATCTATTGCTAGTAAGAATGAAGAATTTATTTTAGATACATTATTTTAACTGCAATAAGGAGCTAGCTTCTGATCACAATGGCTCTTTTCTACTCCTTCTACTTTTCCTCTGTCTCTCTACTCTTTTTTAGGAAACATGCTTTGGGGACTGCCAGAGGAATGAGTGTAAAGGTCTATGGATCATGTTGTGGCCTGGCTATTCATCAGCTGCTATAACACTACAGGACACGTTGGCAAGCTAGCACAATTTAGGGCAGTCCTGAGGTTGCTCCAAACAACACTGGTGCTGAACAGTCCCCGGAGAGGCCCTAGAGCTGGGACTGTCTCTGTCACCATTTTCCACTACTGCACTGAGACTACTTTAGCCAGGACAGGAAAATCTGGCAAGCAAAAAAACCTGGAGTGTTATAATGTGTCATTTTAAAGTACTCAATTATAAGATATATAGGATCGAGATTTCCTTATAAATTTCCATTGATATTACATCAGCTGCAGAGCTATTCTGTGAAGATGCATCATTCTTTCCCAAATAATTTTTTTCCTTTTTCTTCTNTAGGGGGGGAGGGGCGGTCGAGAGGGAATTGGTTTTTGTAGATATATCCCTTGCAGCTGAGCTAGAATGTACCTTTTAATAAGCTATTCAATATTGATTTAAGGACTCCCACTGAAAAGGAATCTACTGTGCCCCTCAGTAATTTGCTCCAGTGATTAATTATCCTCAGTGTTAATATTGTGCATCTTATTTTCAATATCTTTCTTTTTTAATCCAACAATTTCAGTGGAAAAGATAAGAGATTTTTTAAACACTGTTCTATGGAGAACTACTCAGCACTAACTTATATTAAGCAAACATATTGTTACTCTCTTATTGCTCCTTTCCAGATGTAACAATTCATCAGTAACCTTATGAAGCTCATTGAGTTCTACAGACATTCCTTCAAATGGGGACTCAAGCATGATATAAGCCCTTACCTCCTGGTGAATGCCAGAGAAACACTTACTTGTACATGGGATCTGGAGGGTGAGCAGTTGTGTGTATCAGGGGGCAAAGGCTGCAGGTACACTTACTCCCTGGCCTGTACTAAACAACCTCAATGAATCAGAGGTTAAGTCCTGCCCCTAAGTGCGTGTCTGAAAACAGTGTGATTATATAAGTTAGTTTACAGAGTACAGAGTTTCTCAGGTAAGAATTTTTCATATATTTTCATAGAAGTTAATATGGTGATGGAGGTGACTGGAGAATATCAGGCTTTCCCTTTAATTATGAAACATAATTGCTAAAAGGAATTAAAAACCTTTGCTTATTTACAGGCTAATTGATGCTGGAAGACTAGCCATTGGTTAAGAATTGGTTGCATCGCTTTCAGTGCAAGCTAAAATCTCTTGTTCGCAAATTAAACAGTACCTTTGGTGTACATTTTTCTCTTCATTTCTTCATCTGCAAATGTGCTTTAGTCCTAACCTAGAGGGACCACCTGTGAGCAAGAGGGTAGTTTAGTCTCCATGCTTATTCACTCCTTGGTCTCTCTGCTGAGACTGTCAAGCCAAGAATGCCAATTAGTTCAGCATTAACAAGCGCCTTTATGTGTTCTATTGGGCCTAAGAATTGACAGCTTCAATTCTGAATTTCCTTGGTTATGTGGATTTATGTTAAATTCTTGTTTCTCATGAAAATGCTCTCAGGCCTCTAGTTGGGCTGTAACTAATTGTTTAAGAATTAAAAGTGGGTGCAAATGAAAATCTGGTCAGGTTACCATTGGACTTGGATACACTATCAAGGCTAATCTGTACAGATCTTACTTAACTGTGTGCACAGTGCTTCTCTGAAATAACTTTCTTTTAATGTCTAAAACTGTGAAAGGTTTTAGTTTTATATTGATGGACATACATGGGACTGATCCATGACCAGAGTGGTGGATTCAAAAAACAAATTTTGAAAAGGAAAGGATTTTTAAATCCATACCCTATATAAACTGTTTTGTACATTTGGGTCAATATTAGCCCATGCCCGCAAAAGTATTGCAAGTGCTGACTGTTTATGGGCTACATAGGGTAGTTGTGCTTTGTCCTGTGCTACCCCACATGCTTAGGAAGAGGTTGGGGGTAAACTCCAGAAAACCATACTGCCTCACTTTTAGTATTCCTCATGCCCTTCTAAAAGCCTCCATTATGAGAACTACGAGGTAGAAAAAGAAAAAGAAAAAAAAAAGAAGCAATTACTTAAGCTACTGTATTGCTGAGATCACAGCATGTCTCAGGATCCTGTATTTTCTCATTGCTTTTCTGTGCCAAGCCCATCAATTGAGTTCTTTTAGTACATGTAACAGGAGTGAATTTTTTGTGTTTGTTTGCATAGGTTCTGACCCCTTCTGGGGTAAAAGTTTATTATATAGATCCCCATACTTCTCAGTAACACCAGTATGCAATAGTCTATAAGCACCAGCAAAAAAAAAAAAAAAAAAAAAAAAAAAAAAAAAAAAAAAAGGCAAAAATCAGAGGGATTGTTTCTAACTGCTTTTCCATCAGCTGTACAACAGTAGTCAGCATGCCTGAAAAATGTCTGCATGCATGTTGTTTATAGCTCTGTTGCATTAGTCAGCTTCCTTTAATAAATCAGATACAAGTTGTGACATGTTGTTAATTCGATCACTAATAACCTGCTCAAATTGCAAATATATGTCAGCAGGTTGGTGTTGATTAAGTCATAGTCACTACTAACATATTGTTTTAAATGACTGATAAATTTTATTTGCTGCGGTGATAGACTGCCTGCTCTGTTTTGTTTGGTTGTGGGCTTGTGGGGGATTTTTTTTTTGGTTGGTTTTTGGTTTTTTTGTTTTTTTTGGGTTTTTTTTTGTCTCCTTGTAAGCTTAGCAAAATGACACAAATGGCCCTGAGGTGGTCCTCTATAGGCCTTTCTCTTCTCCTGTTTGCTGCAAAGAGAGCTGGTAGCCACTAGAGGGGAGGAGACTGCCGGCTTTACTGAGCGCTACACACTACAGCTTGAAGGTGCAGAGGCTGTCACCAGACTGGTTGCCCAACGAAATGGTTTAAAATATGTTATGAAGGTTAGTAAAAAAATAAAAATAAAATTTTTTTCCCTCATGCCCCCACTCCCCTTAATGCATATGAAATATTAACTGCTCAGCACATTGGCTCTCTTTGGAGCGTTACTATTTCAGAAGATAACTGGGGGAGGGAAAAAAGCCTACGGTAACAAACATTTAAAATATTACATCTGAAAGTAATGTGTTAAATCTTTCAAAGCAAATGTTTAATTGTCTATGCAAAGATGCTGGGAAATTAGGGCACAGTCTAGGGATAGCAAACATTTATTTCCTATGTGAAATGAGAACTTTTGATTTTATGTGTTCGAAGTTTCCAACCATTCTGTCCATTCCCCTCTTCCCTCCCCCCTGAGCTATTGATGCTGAAGTAACATCTAAACTAGTAGAAAACTTAAGTATCATTCTTACAAACTTTTTGAAATATATAGTCTGTGTTATATGCAACCAAATCTAAGGCAGAATAGCAGATATCCTCATTTTATCATCTCTAGATAGATAAATATATATTTCTTTCTTTATATAGACATTTGACCTTTTTATTTTATTTTTTAAAACAGAGTAAAATTCTTGGTATTGTTAAAGAGCTATAATGTAGAACTGTAGCTTGTTACACTTACTCTCCTGAGTGTAATTGCACTAAGATCATTCAGTTTCCATTTGGAAAGCCAGTGGCAATTACTGGAATACAATGTATCATGAATTTGCTCACTGGATATAAAACGTATATACTAATTCGCAATAAAATGTAACAGCTGTCAGTGCATTTTCTGCTCTGTTACTTCAATAAATTGGAACTCTGACTAGAAAATGGGAATATTGCATTTTTACACACTCCGTAATGTGTTTGCTTTTTGCAAATACAATTTATTTTTTTCATGACAAAAATTGTGGTTTGTTATTACTGCTAGTGGATAAATATTCTTATATCAGAATGAATTACACATGGTATCTGTAAAGAAGTAGTAATATTTTCTGCTTTTTATTGTAGCCTGTCTCCAGTAAACAAAATGCACTTAACCTACTTCTGTCATATATTGGTTTGGTTTTTTTGTTGTTGGTTTTTTGTTTGGTTTGGTTTTTGTTGTTGTTTTTTTTTTTTTTTTTTCCCAGCATTGCAATGGTTGAGGGATGGGGGGAGTCTATTTTACCCTACCTTTGCAGGTATTTGAGTTATTGGCTAACATTTTGTAGGAGACCATTATTTCTATCTAGAATTTATTTTTATTTTTATAAGCATACATATAGATAAATAGTTCTGGAAGACAGTTATTAACCATGACTCCTCACATTATGAACTAGTGCATCTGAGTTTTATTTAAGATAAAATGCCTGCACATTTGTGTAATTTTGTTACTTGAGGTCAGACTTTTCACAGATAATTAGCCTTTTACACACTGTGAAATCAACCTGCATTGGTTATTTGGCTAGACTCTTTGCTTCTGTTCTTTATTTCCCAGAAGGTTAACGTGCTGAAAATCTAGCTGCAAGCACATAGTACTGTCTCTTTGTGTTGCTAATTATCCCGTTGCATAATTATTAATATCGGGAGCAGGAAGAGGAAACAAGCACACCAAATACTCATGAATGCTAGTGTTCTGGCAGGAAGCTAGTCCTGCATTAATAAAATGTGCCTGTGCCAATATCACAGAAGATAGGAGCGTTCCTTGTTAAGGATCATTTATTAACTGAGATCATCTTTTAGTTCGCCTTGGGGTAATGACTAATGTCAATGGCAAATTTCACAGTTGTCTAGAGAAATGAATTAAATTTGTAATAAAAAGCCCTTCGGCTTGTTGTACATGTTCATTTATTGGAGTAGTTGAACTAGGAGAACTGTAAGGCAACCAAGAACATTGGCTTAATTTTCCTTACATATAATAGTGACCTTTAGCTTCATATTGAAAAAGTTACCTATTATAGACTGGTAAATTAAATGAGAAGTTCCTCTAATGCAAAATAAACTAAGTGACTGAGCTAAGTTTAACGGCCCTTGAGCTTATGAGGTTTTTGGCAGAAACAAATTCTTTTTTTTCCTACATCTGTTCTGCACCAGCCTTCTGAAAGGGTTTTGGTATTTAATCAGCAAGATGAAACATTACAAAGTAGGATGCTAAGAAGTAGTTAGAAGCCCATCCTAAAGGATACCAGGATGATTACGAACTTGGGGCAGTACAATGACATTTTTCATATTGAAAGTCTGGTTTTGTTTGAAAACTTTCAAATGTTCTTTATATGTCTTCTTTTATATAAAGTCAAAGCAACCTGCATCCACTAAAAAAAGGGATGGGTTGCAGTTTGTTTTTTTTTTAAAAATTATGTGTACATTAAAAAAACAGAAGAAAGTCTTAAAAAATTGTCACTGTAGAGAATAAGTATGAAATTTACAGGAAAATATCAAAACATAAAGAGAGATGACATGCACCACAGCACAGATGGAATGAGAACTAAATAGTTTTCTGCTCCTAGGTCAAATTACAAGAGAGTTTTGATTTTGGGGAGAATATTTGTTTTAGTTTTATGAAAGAAAATAAGCCCTGTCCCACCAACAATTTAATGCAGACTGCATCTAATGGCTAGTGTGGTGGGTTTCTCTCTTTCAAAGAGAGACAAGAGAAAACACAAAAAATGTATGGAGAAATCCCAGTAGACAGCATGAGAAAAATGCTGCAGCTGTTGAAAGAAAATGGAGGTGGAAATACGTTTACTTTGTCATCAAGACCTAGGACGACTCAGGATGTGTTACGTGGTGACTCCCCAAAATCTTACTGAGGTGCTTGGAAAATGGTCAAAATCAATATGAGAGTGCTGTCTTACTCTGAAAAGTTCATGACAGAATTGCAGCACCAATGTTTTCAAAATCATTTTTGTGTTGCGTATAAATTCCCCATTTAATTCTGCATAGTAGGTGCTTTTGTGTGATCTGGTGCAAGAATTCTGTTCTTATTTCCATCAGATTTAATATGACAAATATCAGCTTATTTACTCTGAAGGATCCTGAAGTTTTAAAGTTCTGTAGATGTGAAATTTTCTGTCTGCACTATGCAACAACAAAAAATAACTTTTGGAAGTTTGGTAAGAAGATGCATATTTTAATTGATACTTTCCACATAAAATACTATTTAAAATATTTTTGTGTGTGTGAATAAAAGGATGGTCTTACTGTAACTGATGAAGCTGAGCAAAAACTTTGGAGTGACTAGTAAAATCATGAAAATGCAAATGTCAATATGAATTCTTAATGGATCCCATTCCAAACCATGAGTTGTTGACAGAGAGACATAGAAAGTTTTACAGAATTTTGGCAAGTCTTGTTTACAATGTTGTTGTGTGACCAACTCAAGAGTGAATTATTTCAAATGTAAAATTAGGCTGTGAAGAAAAAGTTATAGTCAAGTAATATCCAGAGATTGTAATATCCACAGGGAGTCAGTGTTGCCGGGGATCATTTTTGAACCAGTCACTTAATGGGCCCAAACTAGGGAGGCAGAAAATAGGGAGTTAAATGCAGAGGTACAAAGCTGCTAATGGTTACTGTTTATTTTTTATGACAGAGAAGGTCAACTTTAATTTTGTATCTGTCACATGCCTGAATTCTAATGTATCATGTTAGCAGCTTTTAAGAATATTCCGGAGACGGTTACCAGAAGATAATGCAGAAATGAAGCATGGTGGCATTCGTAAGTGGAGGAGGGAAAGACCAGGCTTACACAGTCCTTCGGTGTAAATCATTGCTAAGTTTAGTGGGACAACTATCTTTCTTTAAAGTCCAGACTAATATTCATTGCACAGACAGGATGATAACTAATTGAAGAAAATTTGTCATTTACATAGCTCTGAGTAAAATCTAAAAGTTTATCTTTTACTCTATTTTGAAATGCAGAAAAAATACTTGAGACAATTTTTTTTCTTAAGCAGCAAAAAAGGGTTTTGTTTAACTGTATGTAGTGAAATCGCATTTTCGCACTAGCAAGGGTGTATAGTAGCAGGAGACTTTCATTTCAAAAAGGCTCTTCTAAAATCCAGACATTGAAAGTTGTGAGTATGGTAAGCAAGTCCTGTGTTTTTAAAATAAATATTCTAATGCCTGTTCAGAATGTGAGCATGGGCATGTATAAAAAGTGTGGTTTACATACAGTTTTCAGTATGTTGACTTAAGTGGGGTTTTTTTTTGTTTATTAAGGAAAGAAGGAAAAAGTATAATCAAAGCTAAAACTTGATGTGAGTGACAAAAAAAATCTAATTTTGGAGTTGATAAAGACAGTGACCATACACAAGTCCTTATAAATTTCAAGATGCAGTTCTATGTAGAAAATTAAGATTTTTTTTTTTATGTGTAAGGGAAAGGAGAGTTATTTACACATATTTTTCTTCCACAACTTTTTTTTTTTTAACTAGGTGGTGTGTGACTGATGATATAAAACCTTTCAAAAAACTCAATGAAACAAATGTCCTTGTAGCCAGGAATAAAAAAGTGTGTAATTATTGTGTAATTGAATGAAATAATTGAATATATATTTTCTTAAAATTCAAGTGCTGTCATCAACATTTACAAAATTAATACTTTGAGTACCTGCAGCACTTGTCAAAATGTTACAGAAATTTTGGTGTGAGAAATATCTGAAATGTGGGCTATCGTTAAACAATTTGGCCAAATGTGGACTTCAGCAGCTAAGTTTCAAAGTACTGGCTTTTTTTTGTGCTTTTTATATTGTCTTTTTTGTTTTTTTAATGCTATTGGCCCTTTAGGAAAAGATAATTCGTCTCTGCCTTGCTTATTTGAACTAAATTTTCTATTTCTACCAAGATACATTTTCTATTCTGGTTTTGTTTGGGTTTTAATAATTTTTCGTCCTTTGTAAACTGTAGTATTTACTTTTCACAGCCTTAGCTGACCAAGAAATACAGCAACATGGGAGGAATAAAGCAGATATGGGTGGGGTTCTCTGAAACAGATTCATTTTCTCTCTGTGTGTTTCTGTGCTGTGGAAGACTTTATGCTTATTCACACAGAGGGAGTTTAGAAATGTTTTTAGAAAATGCAGATGTGTAAAGCATTCTTAATAAGGATGGGAAAAGAGTTTGCACTCCCCTTTTAACCACTCTCTCACCTCAGCCCTTTTCAGCATGTAACCTTATTCTCTGTGGGATTACTTGGATGAAAACCAATTAGAGAACTGCTCACACAATATAAATGCATTCAGATTAGTACAGATTGAACGGTACCAATGCCAACTAATCATACAGTATATAAAGTCCTAAACAATATAGATATTAAGGAATGATGGGGAAATGGACTCATATTGTTATAAAACTGAGCACAAAATGGAAGCAGCATAAAACTATTTATTTAAATAATAAATAAAGTATAGGTTTTCTTTTGCCCCCTCTTTTTTTTTTTTCCTTTGTGGCAATCTGCCCACAGACAAAACTAAGTATACCAAGGAAAAGTCAGGCTAAATGTTTTCCTGGGTATTCCCCACGCCTTCATGCTAACATTACTTTATTGCTGCTGTTTTTCGTCCTTTAACTGCCCATCCCCTCAATAACCTCGAATGCAGAGTTTATTCTCCAGCTGGGATGAGAATGAGAAAATGGTCTCCTCTGAGGTGGATGCTGATGCCACTACAAAGGTGCCTGGGAGGCACAAATAGAGACTGTTAAAATAACTGAGTTATTTTAATGCATGGCCCCCAAGGACTGTGTGACCTGAAGGGTTTGTTTTGCTGAGTGAAGCCTGCAAGAGGATGACTGCAGAACCATGAGATCAGCCATTGTTTCCCTTTGCATTGGTGTTGTCAATTCCTGACATTCCAGGGAGGATATTTTGAGGAAAATATAGTATTTTCTTCTCTTCATGAGTGTTGTCCAGCAATGGAAATGGAATGATGAAAAAATGCAAGTCTCTTTCACGTTTCATGCTGTCTTCATGCTGCACTGTCTATTCTGATGTGTCTACAGCTTTGTTCATTTTTTTTCCTTTACCTTTTTTCACATTTTTTCTGTTATTATAAATAGGAAAATATTTTAATGATTCAAATCTAGGCTTTCTGATGAGCAGTAAGCTCTTCCTACCTCCTTCTTCTGATGTTTCTTTGCTATATATAATAATGGTGAAACCTTCTGACTTTTTAAAGTAATACCACAGACAATTTTAATTCTGTTCCTAATTAGAGCCACATGAAGTACCGGTTTTTTACTTTAATATTGAAGTGGTTTTTTAATCCTTGAAAAACATTTTGGCAGCAGTGTTGAAATAGTACCCTGCTTCATATCTTCTCCTGGGCATTTGTCTGACTGATGTCTTAGCTGTTGAACTGAATTGTCCACTTTCTGTTATACCAAAAGTGAGAGAGTAAGAAGTCTATCTAGATATAGCTACAAATCAAAAGAAGCACACATAAAAGAACTGAGTCATACTCAGTTTGAAAAAAAAAGACAAGTAAAGGAAATGGAATAGTTTACAGGAGAGATTGGTGTGTACATTGGTCTTCTCCAGAACAGCTGTCATTTTTAGACCAGCAGTGATTATGCATTGAGTTTTACTCTGAAAGTGTTTACTATAGCATTCAGGAAAAAAAAAAAAAAGACTAATTACTGTAGTAACTCTCTGTACTATTTAGTGTCTGTTTTTCTCTAGCTTCAAAGAAGAGAAAAAAAGAAATTTTTCCCACCATAGTTGTTACATAATTTTAGCTAGATTTCCGTTCTCAAGTTTTGGTAGAGATGTGCAGGAACTCAAATGCCTGCATTCATTAAACTCTCACTGCTCAGATCTGTAGCTGCAATCCAGAGTCAAATCCTGACTGTGTGCCCAGGTACTAATTATGTCTGAAAAGGAGTATTGGATAGGCCCCTGTGCATGTGACACTTGCATCAGATGATGTCTAGGTGCCGTAATTTCCTTAGCTGGAGAGTAGTCTAATAATGATTTCTGTATCATGAAAGAAAGCCATTTTAGAAGAGATGGATATAGAGAGCAAGAGCTAGTGGAGAGCATGAGTGGAGAGACTCAAACAGTGTGACTTCTTAGTGTTACAGAGCAGGAGAGAGCAGCAGGGGTCTGTTGTCTTGTCTGAGTTCATGTAATCCACTCCTGCCTTCATGGTTTGCTCTGGACCTTCAGGCTTTGGGGACTTCACTTATTGCTGCTTTGGCGGAACTTTTAATTTCTGACCTCAAATGAAAATACATATGAGCAAATAAAACTACTAGGTTGGGGCTTCTGGATTTTGCTTGAAGATGGGATTGTTGGGCTTATTCATGACAAGTCCCAGTGAATTTGAAGGAATACTGACCTTTTACATGAAAAATTCAGAGCTGATCATTTGAACTTTAAAAGGGAATAATTTTCTATTATTAATATGAATAATTTCTCAGATTTTCTAGAATGAGATTTACTTTTTTTCAAATGCCTTCCATTGCCATTGCCTTAATACTGCCCAGTTCCTTGGTCCAGCTGCAGGAAGGAGCCCGCTGTCACCATTGCATTGCTATGGAGTGCAAAACCCTAACCCTCCTGAAAAGGCAAAAACATGCCTGTTCAGTTCATCTGGATGTTTAAGCCACATGAAGAAAAAATATTTCTTATTATAACAACCACTACTGAGGATGAAAACTTTTCATTTAGAGCACTTTGCCGCATCACCTATCACTCCAAGTTAAAGTAAGCATAATTTGAAAGGAATTATTCACCTCTAACAAGCAGGACTAGGTTATACTGTTGGTCACTGAAGATTCTCTTTTCCTATCTGTCACAGATTTGTCAAGGGCCAGTCAGGGAACTGAGGCATCACAAGTCTGAAGGGTTTAAAATACGGGAAAACCTATTAGGTCATCAACTCCTCCCTTCTGCTAGGAGATATTTGTTACTGACAGCATAGTCTGAAGTACTTTGTGCACTTCAATTTTTAATGACACTTGCTGTTGTCTGTCAGAAGTTCTGCCAGGAGAAACAACATTTTAAAGAAAAAAAAAATCAGCGGATAAAGACTACTAGTATAGGAAATTATATGGAAGTTAGAGGTTTTATGTGAGCATTCTGAAATCTCAGAAAGCACCTGTGCAGAAACAGTGAAAAAAAGTCTGTGCCAACAGAGGGACGATATCCACAATTCTTGAAAATAAACCATAAATTATAGCAGAGCATTGATTTTTTAATAACAATTTTTATGTTGTTCTATAAAATGTGTTGGTAGGAAAAGAGTAAGGGATGAAGGGTTGCATTTGAGTGGACAAAGGAGAAAATTGGTTGCCAAGGGTAATAGAATATATGCAGTGCAACACTATTTCTGTTTCAAGCAGAGGACGGTGTAAGAAAGCAGCATGCTGCTTACTGATTCATCTCTAAAAGCATGCTGAATCCTGAAAACCTGCCAGAATTAACAAGATATCATGGGTGAATTCCTGTTCCCAAACAAGTGAGCGAGGATCTTGCCATTGACTTCCTTGGGGTTAGGATTTCACACAGTAGTTGAAATTTCTGTTGTGTGGTGTGGAGCTGAGGGGTCACTGAGACTTTGACTCATGAATATGCACACACCGTACTGTACTGGGAAGTGAAATGTGGGCTTCAAAGAAACAGAGAGAAATCAGTCTGGGATGCTTTCTGTACCATCTCCTGACTATGTCTCATTTCTACTAGGCTGATACTAATCCCAGACATTCCTTATGAGTTTGCATTCCAGAGAACAATAACCTACCTGAAAGACTGTATTTTCTCTAATTCCCTTTTAATATCCTGTTCATGTTCCGGAGTGTGTAAGTAATTGATATGTTATTGTTATGCTTAGACTTCAGGGATATTTTTGAATACTATCTTCAAGGAAGTGGTGTCAGAGCATCATGTGAATTGTGAAGGAAAGGAATGCCATAGCTGACTACCTCCTGTGACCAATAAAGCTCTGTACCATGCTCTTTCAGATTTCACTCTGTCATTGATACTGTCAGTTCCAGGCTTCCTGCTGGTCATATTTTCTATCCTAGGCTGTGGAGGAGGGGAGGTAAAACTGCCCTCCAAACAGTAGAGTTCTTACTCAGTGGGAATCCTGAAGACCAGGCTGAAAATGTTGAGTAGATTACTGGTCTATGCCTTAGTAGAGGTAATACTGCATTTTGTACTATTTGGAGCATCTGTATGTGCTGGAGCATCTCTATGTGCCCTGGATACTTTTTTATCACTTACAACAATAATTTTCATTGAGCTCGTTCTCATCCCTTAGGTTTTAATAATTTAGATTTAATATGGAAGGAATTATAAATATGGGCTCCCAGTCAAATTGTGAAAGATGTTTAGTGTATGTGTTCATGAAGAACCCCACATTTTTACAGATTGTCCACACTCAATTCTAGAAAACCTGGATTGAAGAAAAAATACTGTTTGGAATAGTAGAAATAGTGTATTTCTGAGTGTAAATTGTTTGGAAGGGCATTGACTCAATATGATTTTCCTTCATCATTTTCAGAAATGATCCTTGTATTCCACTTGCTATATTCTCCACATCAAAGCATAAAGAAATACTGTCCACTTTTATATATTTTTCGTACCCTGGGAAGAGTTGAATGGAGCATTTTCATATTAGAAAACCCCGAAGTGGAAAATTTATATCAAAAGACATTGTATCCATTAACAGTTTAAGGTAACAAATTTTAAAAACCCAAGAAATTCTCAGGCAATATTTGCCATTTATGTCAACTTTCTGCTTCCTTAATCCATTTTTCATTTCTATATCAGAAAAAAAATTTAGCAGTTTTAGTCATCTATGAACATTCTCCATCCACATGGGGACACCATATGACACCACTATAGGGAAATCTCTATACAAAATACCAATTTTGTTATATAACTTACATTCCTAATTAATTTTTCAGTGGTATAAGGAAAACTAGACCACATTTGTCACTTGTCCTTCCTCAAGGACTTTATAGATTTGTGGAGTGGTCACTGAGCAACAGGATGCCCTGTAATGTAGTTCACCACTTGCTTTCTACTGGGAATTTAGGATGGCTTCCTTAAGAGCAGTTTGCAATATAGATATGACCTAGGTCCCTTATGTACCTGGGCAGGTTTCTACCCTGAAGTCATTAGCAGAATTAATAGAATAAGAGATGACTAGATCTTGTTCTTACTGAAGTCTGCTGCTGGAGCTGATAGTCTTCTAAAAGTCTGTATTGCAGAAGAAATACTATGGATGAGCCTGTGTCTGAGGACAGAATGAAAATACAGATAGTAGGATTCAGCTGGCCTTAATTCAAGTCATTGTTCCCAAAAGTCCAGTAATGGCCACCTACTGATCCTAGTCCAGCTGGCAGCATGTACATATAAAGGTCTCTGTGGAGATAAACAGCAATTAAATCACAAAGAGAGAGAGAGAGAAAGCAATTGCTGTAGAAGAAGCTAATACTGGGAAATATTATGAAATCAAGATTCTACTGCATGTGTAACATTATTTCTTATAGGATTCAAGCTTCATGCGCCAAAGTAGAAAACACTGATTGCCTAAATATATTGGGGGGGGGGGTATAGAGCTGGATATGATTTACGCTGTTCAAGGCCACAGTGCCTGTGCTACTGTGATGGAAAGACATATGGTGCTTGCTTGAAGCAAGCTGAATACAAGCAGAGGTCAGTCTTGCACTGGTGAACAGTATCTTGCATGTGGATATACAGTGCTACTGGAATTCAGCAGCGGTTAGCATAGCTTATTTTTCCATTGTGGACAATGTAGAATTGGGTTTACAAGATACAACTGTGCTCATCACTGGAGAGGTTACCCTGAAAAATGTATTTGTGTGCAGCAGTGATGGTATCATTTCTGTCATGGGAGCCTTCTGCCTTTGCTAAGAATTTTTGTTTCACCAAAATATATTCTTTTAGACACTGCATTCTTGTGGTATTTAAAGGAAATAGAGTGGGTTAATACCCAGGAAATTCCTGCTTAGAGAATGGAATTTACTATTTTGGATATTTACATTAAAGTATTTTTTCATCTATTGAAGTGTCTGTGAAGGAAAAACCATCCTGGAGAAAAATGTTATTTACCTATATAGAGGATTTTTACAGGAATTTTGTTTTCATCTGCTTTGACTCAGGAAGCTTTTCTGCTGGTTAGCATTTGGATTTTGTTAAAAATCTGAATTTATGTCTCTCTTTCTCGTGTGCTCTCTAAGTTTAACTCACATAAAACCAGTAGATGGTAATTTTGTTTCCATCCTGATACAGTAAAAAATAACCTCTTCATATTAAGATGACTTTGCTTTTTTGCAAAGATGTGGTACACAGGTCAAAATCAATATGTATCCAAATCCTTTGTGGCAAGAAAAGATGGATAAAATGCTTTGAGACAAAATTTTAAAAACAAACACTGTAATTAGCTTTTATTTAGTCTTTTTTTTTTTTTTTTTAAGACAATGATTTCCATTTCATATGGAAATGTAGATTTCTTCAGAGTAATTTCATGTTCTTTCTGGTTTAAAGCAACTTTTTTCCTTTGATTACTGAAATATGCAGTTCTCTCTATTTAACACGTAATATCAAATCAACATACTTCCCCCTTCCTTTTTTTTGCTGATGACAGTCAGCAGAAATCATGTTCCAAAGTGCCCTGAGAACAAGGACATTGATCTCAAGTGAGACTCTTGTGCCACCTTCCCCTTGTCACTTTCAGCTGTAATTTGTTAAGATACCAGCTCTAAATTATTAAACACTTTATAAGTATAAATAATTCAGCAGTCAACAAATAAAGTGACAGCCCATTAATCAGTTTCTGTTCATGTACGTAGGTGGCATTCTGTGGTCTGTGGTGGGGTATGAATTCTGCTGAGGTCTGTGTGCTTTGCAGCAGTGCTGCTCCTTCTCACTTCAGGAAAAGGTTTGTGTTCGTCTTCTAGGTTTGTCATCTGTTTGCACAAGATCAAAAAGGTTCTGGCTAAAATCAAGTGAGGGTCTGTGGCGAATTGAGGCTTTTATTGTATGAGATCACATTGATATGGACTCTTTCCTTCTGGCCTGGGTTTAAATCTTTCAAGGGGCAGCCCAGCTTGGGAACACCAGAAATAAGGCAGTGTGCCTGTAAGCGGGAATACTGCAAACTGACATGATCTTCCTGACAGGAGGAACACCTCTTTGCTATTTCAGGCATCACCTGAACAAGTGAAGCAGTGTGTGAATTGGGCTGAGATTCTTGTAAGCTGCCCACAAGGTCAGCAACCATCCCCTCCTCAGGATTTCAGTAAAGTTCTTGTCAAACACAAGAAGTGTGTACCAAAGATAAGCTGTTTTCAGAACACCATATATTCCAAATCCAAAGTATTATTCGGGTTCTTCAGTACAAAGGTGGCCTATTTCATACACCTGAAATTCTACGAAGAAGCCAGTGATAGACACAAATGTGGCACAAATGTCCTCAGATATTTTTATCCTAATATGTCACTAAAATCTAGGTAAACCTGTGTATGAGGATTATGCACTGTGCTTAGACATGATGTTATTTTGGAAGAAAAAAAAAAAAAGAAAAGAAAAATTCTCTGGAAAATATCTTTTTAAAATGCTGTATGAATTTTTGTGTTTTTAAATCACTGTTTGACAAACATAAATGTAGAGTGAATGCCTTTAAGTCTCCATTTTCAACACCTCACGTGTTGCAAATTTGGATTGGCAGTAAAAAGTTTCCTCAGGAAGAACAAGAAAATGGTTGTTTAACAGCTTTCCATTCTCATCTTGCATAGAAAGCCTGGGAAATTCTCGTTGTAATGGAGAGACTACAAAGAGGCAAATGAAATGATCCTAAGTCAAGGATCAATCCATCACACATAGGAAAAGATTATGTATGTGTCAATCTCTCTTGCTTTTTGATGCAGAACAAATGGATGTTACCCTTTGTAAATGGTTTATATGAATGCCAGTGCAGCGTTTTAATAGAACAGGCCAAGGACAGGGAGACCTCAGACTTCAGCACAGTCAGGGTTTCTTGCTGGATAAAGCACTAGACTGGAACCTGCAAGACCTAAGTTCTGCTCTCACCAAGCTGTTAGAAGACCTTGAACAAGTCACTTCACCCCCAGACAGCACCCTTATAAAACTGTGATAATGATATTGACCTCTTTTGTTACAAAACTGTGAGGTCTAGTGTTTAAAAGTCCTGCTTAAGAGCAAGGTGGTTGTGTCACCCTGTGTGTAGTTGGAACTTGGATGAGACAATTTTTGGACCACATACATGCAAGTGAAGATATTCTAAATTACACTGGTGATTTAATTTGCATAAGTGCTTGAAAAGAGAAAAGTGAACACCTGTGACGAAGCTGGTCTGAATAATATATAGCGAGTAGGTGCAATGGCAGTAACAAGAAAATAATGTGGTTCAGTTCTTTGCAACTGGCAAAGGAAAACATTCACTAAATGGAAGGTGATTCTATGGTGAAGCTGGGTAAATTGTGCAGATTCTGTAAAAAAATAAAACAAATTTGAATTTCTTCTTTTTTGGAGTGGGATCATATTAAACCTGTGAAGTTCTCACATGTAAATAAAGATTAGGCTCAGATCTTTCCTGAAGTAGAATGGATGCAGAAATCCATTGTCTGGTGAAGAACTTACTGGGATTTAGGAGTGTTTATTGTAAAGTCAAAGCATCACAGAGATAACTGAGGGTGAGGGAAACATATATGAGATATTACTTTTCTGACTAGTAAAAGATAGTCTCTGGTCAAGGGACCAGGCTTCCGGATAATGAGTGCTTTTAAGGTCTGCAAGGTTAAGATGATGTGGCATCAGCTATATATAAAATGCTAGTACTGACACTTGAAGCAGAGCTCAAGGTGAAAGTTAAAACTGTCATGGGACAAGGTGGCTGAAAAAAGTTGCAAGGCCAGTTGACTGGATCAGCAGTATGGTGGCAGTTAGAAAGACAGGCAAACTGATGATCTGCATCAATCCGAAGGACCTCGATAGCATACTAAACTGCTTATACTGTTCCCTGCCAACAGTCACTGAAATATTGCCAAATCAAGCGAACACAATAGTCTCTTCAGTCATGAATGCCAGAGATGGCTTCTGGCAAGCAAAACTGGATGCAGCAAACAGTTACTTGACAATTTTCTGGACCCTGTTTGGGTGCTATCAGTGGCTGACAATGCCATACAGAACAGAAATCGCTTGAGGGGGTACCAGCAGAGATTGCACACAGCCCCTGAGGGTTGTCTGCTGCAGATATCAGTGCAGATGACATTGTTTATACTCATGTGGGAGGGCAAGGATTGAGCTATGGCCAACCATGATCATAAATTTTCTCTGGTAGAGACAGAAGACAGCAAGAAAAACAGTCACGAGCAAGCATACCAATCCAAAACTAAGCTCTCTAACCCCTGTTTCTAGTGGTGGCTGGTGGAAGAAGTCAAGAAACACAAAAACATGTCAAGTGCCCAGTGATAATCCCAGATATTTCTTCTATAGAGAAACTTTAGGAGCCTGAGATGGCTGTAGAGCAATACCCTTCCCTTNTCCCCTTCCCCCTTCCCCTTTCCCCTGTATTATCCATGCTTTTGCTAATTCTGCTTTGTCTTGTCTTGTTTTTGTTTAAATTCTTATTTCCTTTATTGGAGTCAAGTTTGATGCTTGTAATTTCCAGAAACTTTCCCAAATTCTTTTGGAAAATTATATTTTAACTGCCACTTTTCATTTCTCTTGTACAGAGATAATTTTGATGACCAATTTCTTTCTACAACTGTTGGAAAAGATCTTAGTATTAGTTTTAGGCAGTTCGGAAGCTACCTATGAAAAACATTTGGGCTTGTCTTAACTTTTTAGTAGACTTCAAGTTTCTTTGTTTTTTTGGTTTTTTTTTTTAATTTGGACAATGGTTCTATTTTTGAGTAATTAAAAAATTGAATAATTAATGAATAATTCAATAGAAGATTATAAGAAAGTTTCTTCTTCCCATCCTATAATTCTATTATTAAATTATTGACTAAAAATAGCTGTTATTTGCTCATGATAGATTTTAGTTGCTTTTTTCTCTGTGTGTGTGCAGTCTTGAACAGACCTTTTATTTTAGTAGATAATATTATTTTTTATTTATATTTACTATAACATTATGTCTTTAAAGCCTCTAAACCATCTGTATTTTGTTTCATTAATTTATATGTTGTTCTCCTACATAATGTTAAATACCATTCTAATACATTTTCACAGTATTTTTTGAGTTTAGGTTTATTGAGTTTGAGCATGTTATGTTTACCCTTTTACCATAATTATTTGATGGTAAATTTTTGAGCTAAGGCTTGTTTCAGAACTAAGTAAAATACGACTTCTGCCATGGATTCTCTTTCTAGCTATTCCAAGACTGACTGAATTGTGTTGTGTCTTGATGCAGCATTTACCCACAAGGTAAACAGAGTTCCCCCATTATTGTGATTTCTGCTTTGTCATCACTCTCTCTGAGCTTCCTCACCGTCTCATTGGCTTTGCCACAGCCCTGTGTGGTAAGACAATAGAACAGTCTGCACTATTTACTTTTTTTAATTTAGGAATGCGGTTGAAATTCTTCAGGATTCTACTTTATTATGGGCATAAGAAACTTTTTGTTCTTACTTTTCGTTAGTATTCTTTAATGTGTTGATTTAATTTTCTATATGTGTTCTTATATTTCTGAATATATAATGTAAAGGAGATAGAAGAAGGTCTTTTTGCCAGGAAAATAACTCTAAACATTAGAGAAAGCTTAAAATTAAATGATACATATCATATATAAAAAACAATAAAAAGGAAAAGACTCTCAGACCCCAAACATGACAATTGTTTCTGATTATCCTTTAAATCAGTTCTCTCATTTTTGATAGATATACTAGTTTACTTTTTTTTAACCTAAAAAAAAGCCTTACGTAAACTATTCACACCTGAATTCATATTGTCATCTTCTTTGGCTTCTGTTGCACACCATGGCAATTCTTTTGGACAACTGTTTATGGAAAAGACTACTGAGACTACTGAGACTACTTTCCTGAGTTGCAACCACTAATTCTGAATGCAGAATCATGTAAACTTCATAGGCTTTTCCCAGATGCATTACCTTATATTTTTCCACTAAAATACAACTGCCACTCTTCTGGCCACTCATTTTTGTGGGAACCGTTTGCAGGTCTTCAACATTTGCACAGCAATTTGCACAATTTAAAAAAAAAAATATTATAGTCCATAGAGTTGGAGATTTTAGTGTTCACGTCCTTTTCCAGATCACTGAGGATTTACATTGGAACACAGCAGCACAAACACCAGTTGATGGGACTGCATCCTACTGTATTCCATCTAGAAAATTAAAGAACACTTATTCTACAAAGGTCTATGTTAGGACGTTTTCTTCCTATCCTTTAATCAGCTTTTAATCCATAAAAGATCCCCTCTACCAATCTTGCTACAGTTTAATTTCTTTAATAATCTTTGATGTCAAGGACTTTTAAAAAATCCAAGTACATCCACATTTCTGCTGACATTGTCAGTGAAGTGGGGTAGTGAGGTACTATTTTCTTTACAGAAATCAGGCTCTTTCCCTTGTAAATTTTTAAAAAAAATTATTTATTTGTTTGTTTTAAACTGGAAGTGGAATCCTGCCTTTCCTAGGATCACTTCTCGAGACCTCTTTGAGATAGGAGGTGCGTTGGCAATCTTTCAGTCTTCTGCCACAGTGGCCTTTCATAATGTTGCTCATTGTGACCAAGAGTACTGTAAGTTCAGTAAGATCTGTTTCTGCAGAGCTCATGGGTGAAGGCCATCTACTTTAATGTCTTGTTTCTTACATCAGATTGATTCATTTGGTCTAATAATGGCTTCATCCCAATGCATGTTCAAGGTCTTGAATGAAGGTCCAATAGTAGGAACAAAAGAATCACAGATTCACAGAACATTCTGACTTGGAAGGGACCCACAAGGATCAGCAAGTCAAACTCCTGGCCCTGCACATCCACTAGAATCACACCATGTTCCTGGGAGCATTGTTCAAATGCTTCTTGAACTCTGTCAGGCTGGTTCTGTGACCGCTTCCCTGGGGAGCCTGTCCAGTGCCCAACCACACTCTGAGTGAAGAACCTTTTTCTAAAATCCAATCTAAGCCTCCCCTGACACAACTTCAGTCCATTTTCTGGGGTCCTGTCACTGATCATCAGAGCAAAGAGATTATTGCCTGTCCCTCTTCTTCCCATCATGAGGAAGTTGTAGACTGAAATGAGGTCTCCACTAAGTCTCCTCCAGGCTGGACAAACAAAGTGACTTCAGCCACTCCTCACATGACTTCTCCTCAAGGCCCTTCACCACCCCCATGGCTCTCCTTTGGACACTCTCTAATGGCTTTGTATCCTTCTTACATTGTGTCACCCAAAACTGCCCCCAGCACTCGAGGTGAGGCTGCCCCAGTGCAGAGCAGAGCAGGACAATCCCCTCTCTTGCCTGGCTGGGGATGCTGTGCCTGATGTCCCCCGGGACACACTTGGCCCTCCTGGCTTTGAGGGCACTGCTGATTCATGTTCCATTTGCCATTGACCAGAACCCCAGGGGCCTTTCCACAGAACTGCTCTCCAGCATCTCATTCCCCAGTCTGCCTGTACATCCAGGGTTGTGCCATCCCAGGTGCGGAATCATGCATTTGCCCTTGTTAAATTTAATACAATTGGGGGTTGCCTATGTCTCTAATTTGTCTGGGTCTCTCTTCAGGGTTTCTCTGCCTTCCAGGGAGTCAACAGATGCTCCCAGTTTTGTATCATCTGCAAATTTACTTAGTATCCCTTTAGTTTTCCATCCAAGTTGTTTATGAAGAGGTTGAAGAGCAATCTGTTTGATGTGAAAGCAGACCCTGATATTTAAAATGCTTTAATTCAAAATTAATTTAAAAAAATAAAATTACAGTGTGAACTGGATTGAAGGGAAAGTTTTAGAACATAATGGAAAAGAAGTGGCAGTGTTCATTCACCTGTAATATAAAATAATTCTTGCCTGGTAGTTACAGGCTTCATGTTTCCTATAATATTTCTAATTGTAGCTTCTTTGTGTATTTTGCAACACGTATTATTGCCCTTGCATAAAGCAATCTGCAATGAATTTTCAGAGCTGATCCATGGTTAAAATCTGTATCTTATATACCTGTGTTTCATTTGAAATCTGTTTCCTAGGAAGACATATCTATTTATATTTGCCTTCTAGAAATTAAGAATAACACCTGGCATGTATTTCTCTACAGAAAATGTTCACATCACACATCTTCCTTGCTAGGAAATGAAGAGTTAATTAATCTCTCTTAGCTGCTCTCCATTTATAGTTCAATCAGGGAGTATATTCTAGAAGAATCAAATCCAGTGCAGTTCATAGACATTGCAGTAATTTTGTACCACTATATCATGCTACCAGAGGGGATATCAAGATTAGAGTTTCATGCTGAATATTGAACACATCAGACTGAAGATGTGAAGTTCTTAATTGCCAGAGTGGGAGTGTCTATGCCCAAAATAAACTTGCAATGGAGAAAGTTCACTCATCAACTTGCAAGACATAGGACTTGCTTCTTTTATCTTTTTTTTTTTCTTTTTACTTAGACAGTAAATTCTCTGAAAAAAAATTATAATTTCGTATGTGCTGAAAAGTCTTGGCCAGTGTCTATGGAGAAGGGAGGGTTATATTTTCATGAACCAACAAGACCTCTTTTTATCCGTGTTTCATCCCACAGAAGAGTGTCCTAACTGTTTTCTCCTTCTCCTGGAACAGCGTCTTAATCATCAGTGTTGTTAAACAGCACCATATCCTACAAAAATTTACATCCTCATTTGTAGACCTTCTGGGAGCTGAACATTTCTGCAGCTTCAAGTAATAGAGGAAATTTAAATTGTTTTGTTATAGTATATAAGTGTATAATATCTAAAATATTTAGGTAATGGGGAAAATGTGTCTTCTAGCAATTTTGGAAAAAAAGGTCCTTCACTCCTTCAATTTTTACGGAGAAGTGCCCAAATGAAAACAGCTGGTTTTGGATAGGTTAAAATATCAACAAAGTATTTCTGAGTTGTTTACTCTGTTTCTAGTGTAAGGAAAAAATCAAAATTCTGTATTTAGTTTAGATTGAACAATGTTTTTCCTTATTTTAGTTAATGAACTTCTTTCTTCCTTCACTTCCTCCCTGTCCCCCTCCCCCAAATAACCAGGATTCCCAACATAGTCACATCAATCTTAATAAAGAATGAGTGGTTTGTGATTTTTGGATGAGGCTGATATTATCTCTGAGGGAAAATTATTCAGCACATTGTGTTTTATATAAAATATGGTAGTATAGCAAAAGCAAAAAAGAATAGATTTTAGATTAGAGGCTGGAAATTTGTCTTGGAAATTCTATTATGAAAACAAAGTAGAAAAAAGTGCTTTCTATCCTGAAGAGGAATAAAAAGCAAAAGCAGATTTTTTGCTCACAAAATGATGAAATTTTCCCCATAATGCTTTGGGCCAACTTATTTTATTCAATGCAATTTAAATATTTCATTTTGATTTCCTTATTAATGATTTTCTCTAAAACCAATTTCACTCTGGGAAGAAATTTTGAAATAAACGTTCAATTCAAAAAATGCTAAATAGGGCACTTGGGTGTTATTGAAATACCTAGCTTTATTTTCAAGCTGACACGCTTTACAAATGCTGTAGTTTTTATTAAAATTTTATGTTAAGTAGTTCAAAACTGTGTGATTATAAATTTGTGAGTCAAGTCTATTGCTAGGGAAATATAATACTCCTTAAAAGAAACAGGTGGTTGGGCATGTATAGCTTACATTGTACTGATCAGGACCTATTTAAGTGATACATGGAACAGATTTCGGTGTGCTGATATATTTCCAATTTATGGGCAGAGTGGGTTATTGGATTTTGGTTTTGGAGGGGGGACCAGGGGTGGAGATGGCAGTTACATTCTTCATTTCAATTATAGCAAGAATTAATATTCAGTAAGCACAATATGCATGTGTTCTACCGACTGGATCCAAGCCCTAGGATCTGCGAATGTTAAAGAGCTTCCAGGTTTGCAATCCTGACATTTGGAGTACTGCAACTACAGGGTGCACTCTGCCATGAAACTGCTGATGGTTTAGATCTGACCTCTGGAAACATTACATGGCTGCTGCTGTTTATTGTTTGCGTTGACACAGTGCCAAAGGAACTAGAACTCTACAGTGCCAGGTGGTGCACAGAGATTGCATAGACCATCCTCACCCTAGAGACGTTGAGGACAGTAGAAATAAACTCAAATAACCAAGTGCATGGAAGCAGTCAGCTTACTGTGATAGTTAGTAGACCCTAAGAACAAACCAAGATTGTAAGAAGCACTACAGAAGGTGATTTAATGAGAAATTGAAAGCTGAATAATGAATCAGTTTAAATAATTCTTGCAGAGAAATCCTCTTTAGTCTAAATGAAATGAATATCTTGGGAAACAACACACTGATGTTTGCACTGAAGTTTAACAAGTGAGAAAGTGGATGTTTACATCAGTGATTTAACAACTCTTGTCTCTTAGTAGTGATGAATAAAAATTAAAAAGTAGCCCAAGTTTGGCAGTGAGGCAATCTGAGAGTGTAAATTTATATTTAGTGCAATGGTCAATGACAAGCCCAAGGAAGGATACAAAGGTGAGAGAGGATTAGCACTGATAAACCTGGAAGAATGAGTCTCATAGCAACAGTCTGGACTGATATGAGTAGGGCAGTGTCTCAAGGCCACATAGAATAACCTGACTGTAATTAAAATTAATGCTAATTACACCCTACTCAGAAAGGATTATGTCCTGGCCATGTCATGCAAAAGATGAATGTGGTAACAACCTGTGGCAAATGGTCAGACTCAAAGATCAAGAACACTGGTATGCACATGGCATGTGGTAGAGGCACCTGCATCCACAGTGGTGCTGAGGGCTCCCTGGCAAGGAAAGCAGCTCATTTCTTTCTGAAGGAATGGCTGCAATAGTTTTCTACTGATAGTGTTGATATTATTTTGTTCAAGGTCAGCTGAATTCCAGTTTGGTTAGAAAAATCAGGTAGATCCTTGTCTTATACAAATAATCACCATTCCACTTGTTTTAATGATTGTGGTCAGTCAAGAAATGTTCACTGTGTAATCCTCATCATGAAGATTTGTTCCATCTATATTTCAAGGCAATACAAAGACACTTAAACATGCTGCAGACATTGCTCAAATAGATCTGAATAATAAGAACTAAGAAACATCAGTACTAGAAATACAAAATTTAGTTCTGTATTAGAAAAAATATTAATCTTAGTTACGTGAAAGATAAAGATATTTGAATTGTTTAAATGGCTGCATTTGTTAAATATTATAAATTGTAATCTGTTGCTGGTTTATAGCTAATTTAAATATGACTGGTGTTCAGCCATTGTGAAATTCTGAAGCAGGTTTAGAAAAGCAGTTAAAAAATACAACCTATAGGAAGCTTTCCACTTTGTAGGTATTTAGATATTTAAAATGAGACCACATGTTATTTCAGACACGTAAAATTAGAAACTTCAGCAAATAAGATGTTATGTGTTATGATTTTTTAATGAATTATATATGGAAAACTTTTACCAGGTTATCTATCACTCAAAATAAATGAAATATAACTATTTTATTAATCATATTTATCAATCACTGTTTTGCTTGAGGAACAGGTTTTGCATGTCAAGAACAAGAAAGTATACATACCATTTTCATTTTATTCTGCATGGGTAGATCTTCATAACGAAAATAATTTTAACTTCAGTATAATATTCTTTCATGATAGAAATTCAGAGCAATTCAGAAACATTAAAGAGATGAGACAGTAGGTGCAAAGAAAGGACAAAATTATCCAAAGAATAAGCTGTAGAATATGGAAAGAACCAAAAAGTTTAATCTGATTTTGCTTACAAAGCATCTTTAACTGAAAGGTAGTGACACTTTCTGGAAAAAAAAAAAAAAACAAAAACAGGGATCTATAACAAATTGAGAAATAGAAAGTTGCAGGATCACTTCTAAACATCAACCATAGCTGAAGCAAAGCATAACTTCTTGCATACATGCCTTTTGGTTATGTCTTCAACTTTCAGAAAGTCTGATTTCATCACTGAGGGGCTGTGAGTCTGCATCAACCTCTCTGGGCTCACATCTGTGTGCTCCTGTACACCAACACAATCCTTGCTGCAAATACACGGTGGAGACTACTGACCTGTGCTGTTATATTTCAAAATATATGGAAAAAAATATAGGTGACTGGAAAAAAAGGAATGCTTTTGAACCATTGATAGCAGCCTAGTGTTGCTTCAGGACAAAGTTTGTCTGAACATATAACTAGACACATAGGATCAAATTAGTTATTCACAGGAAACCACAACCAAGTGAATTTTTATTCCTTACAGGAAAACATGTAAAAAAGACGTGTGCATCCAAATGCTGTAACACATCTAGTAGATATCTGTGTATTTTTTTCTTGCTATTTCTTCTTATTTTTTTAGCAGGAGTTGTCTTAGTGCTCACTGGAATTGGAAAGAGAAATTATTGGTTATTGCTTAAAGTACATTGAAATGACAAAAGCAACACGGCCACAAAATATAATCACTTATGTAAAATTATTACACAGTTATTAAGATTCAGTGTATTCATGATTCCTATAATATTCATACAAAAACTTAGCCTTCAAGAAGGAGAGAGAAAGGGTACCAAGTATCAAAACCAACTTCAGGAACACAAACTATTTTGCAACAAAAAGTATATCACTACTGTGTCATGGATTGTTGTCCAACATAGCAGCCTGGTGCCATGGAAAATATAGGAGTCCAAGTCCCGTCCTTGATGTTTACACTTACAAGGGCAAGTGGTTAGCAGAAACAAATGACTATATCCTGTAATCAATAATTACCAACTGGGGAAACTGAATGTAATCACTGAACAAAATGGTTATTTAATCAGAAGGTATTACTATGTATTATTCAATATTTAAGCTCATTGGGTATTTGCTTTGTTATTTTGAACTTATACAGCTTTAAAATATGTTTTGCTCATAGAAGTCTGACAATCAATAATTTTTGAGGGTGCCTGAAACCAAGGTGGGCATTTGGTCTGGAAGACTTCTAGAAACAGGTTTCTGCATACCATTTACGTGCCAGCAGCTTAATTTTTTGAATTGACCTTCCGATCAAGAGAAACAGATCTCTGATTCATTTTGTTTCAGACTTGCTCTTCATATATCAAAGTTACAGGTTGCTTTAGCAACATATATTTTATCATACTCCCTTTTAGTTTTTATTTCTTGGAAATCCTTTTCAGCTCTTGTAATCACTGTTGTTGGGGATTTTAATGAGGTGACATTTTTGCATGCCTGTGAGCCTCTCTCTTTCACTCTTAGGCAACGTTAAGTCATTTAACTGCAAAAATTATATTTAAATTGTGTGGCAATAATAATGGTAATTTTGCCCTGGCTTTATCAGGAAAAAGCTCTGGGCATCTAGGGTGCTGAGCAGTGTGTGAGGACAAATATTGGATGAAAGACTGTAGACTTCTAAGTGACTTTTTGGGATAGTACATTGATTGTTTCACAGGAACTTTAGGGCACTGAGACTCAACACTGGGTTTAAGCTAGGTCTCTAGACTCTAAAGTCATTGGACAATATTGGGTAGTCTACCACAATACTTTATTTATTCCCATGTAAGCACTAAAATTACATGAAGTGTGCTCTGGAAGTGCATTATTTCTAAGGAGAAACTACAAAAACCTTAGTTCTTAAGAGAAACAATGCTTGATCCTGCTTTCATCCTAATAGTCAGGTTTAGGTTAGCTGCACCTTGTTCAAAGATATGGGAGGAGAACGTAATCCCAAAATGATTGCAGGTGTTGAATCATAAACTAGAAGCTGTGGTACACAGTTTATTTTTTGCAACTTTTTATGACTCACTACTCTAAAATGTTTCTGTCCAAGTGTCCTCTTTTCTTTTTTTGTCCTCTTTCTTTCTTAGATAGCAGATCAAACTGAGCTTCCTTTGCTGTTCACAGTCAAGCTAAGCTTTGATGGATCTACATGTAAATCCATACTTCACTGTCTGGACTTCTCTTCCTTCAGCTCTACAGAAAAGTATGGAAGATGAAAGCAAACTTACAGATAATTGCATTTTTCTCTTCTGAATTAATTTCAGAAAAATTGACTACTTCATCTCCCCAGAAAGAAAAATGTAAAAAAATAAAATACAGAAACAGCTGCTGAGGTTGGTCACATTTGACGCTCTGAAGCTTCAAATATTTTTCTGTTCAGCTCTCTTACCATTATCATTTTCATTTGTACAGAATTTGTGTGTTCTTTGCCCACAACACAAGTCCTTTGTTCTTGGAGAAAAATGAAATATTGACATACCTTCCTATAACCTCAGCTTTTAACCATGCTTTGGAAAAGCAATTCCAAAAATCAAGAAATGGAAAAATGTTGCTCAAATTTTATTTAATTCTTTTAAAGAAGTTTGTATTTTAAACTCTGCATCCAGTTCCATTCACCTCAGTAAAACATGTAGAACTGCAAAAAGAATAGGGACTGGAAAGGATTTACTGAACAGAATCTTTTGCAAAAGGAATATGCACTTTCTATTACACAACCTGCTGTGTGTGGAAATAGTAATGGAAATAAGATTTTTTCATGAAAAATTGCGTGGTACTAGCAATCCTTGAAAGTGTCCTGGCAACTTTGAAATTTGGTATCTTGTGTGCAATTCTTTACATATTAACTTATTTTTCCTGTCTTCCTGCTCACTTGTTTGCAAGATGGATACAAGCACAGAATTGCACACCAGTCCTGAAATGAAATTCCATGTTTAGAGAGTCTCCTTTCAGAATCATCTAAGAGAGGAGTTAATCCCTCCTGGTCCTGATGGCTGCAGTCTGTCAGGAGAAGCACAGGACTACAGTGAAATCTTGGATTGTTGATTTCAATGTTCTTGTGATAACAAATGTCATAATGCAACCTCACTAACATGATTGCCATCCTGAGTGTTGAGACTACATAAATGTCCTTTGTCCCTTACACCCCTTGCCCAATACTCTGCTCTGCATTGGTGCGGCCTCAGCTTGAGTATTGTGTGCAGTTTTGGTCACCTCAATATAAGAAAGATGTAAAGCTGTTAGAGAGTGTCCAAAGGAGGGCAAGGAAGATGGGGTAGGGCCTTGGGGAGAAGCCATATGAGGAGTGCCTGAGGTCACTTGGTCTGTTCAGCCTGGAGAAAAGGAGACTGAGAGGAGACCTGATCACATTCTACAACTTCCTCTTGAGGGGAAGAGATGTGACAGGCACTGATCTCTCCTCTCTGATGACCATTGACATGACCCAAGTGAATGGTCAGAAGGTGTTTTAAGGAAGGTGTAGGTTGGATATCAGAAAAAGGTTGGTTGGGCACAGGAAAAGGCTCCCCAGGGAAGTAGTCACATCACCAAGCCTGAGACAGTTCAAGAAGCATTTGGATGATGTTCTCAGGCACATGGTAGGCCTTTTGACAGTGGCCCTGTGCAGTGCTAGGAGTGTGACTTGATAATCCTTGTGGGTCCCTTCCAACCCCGCATGTTCTGTGATTCTGTGGAATTTTCATTGGAAGCTGATTTCTGTAGCAGAATTGTAGCAAACATTTTAGTTTCCAGTTTCAATTTACTCATCCTGGTTTTACTACAATGTTTTCTTATTCTCATGCTTCACTTTGAATAGATGAGGATTTTTTTCTTTCCTAATTTTTTCTTCTATTGGATTTATGAACAAGACCTGTAGTCCATCTCCTATTATTCAATCATTTCATCTTGGTGTTTCATCTTAAACAGTGACATCTTCATCGCTTTATCATATTACTGTGTCTTCTTTTTATAAATTTTAGTTAAAATTTTCTTTTCTTGAACATATCTATAGCGAGGGTTCTAAGCAGTGTTCTATGCAAGGGTCTTAATACTTGTTGGTTACTTTTGATCTCCCTCCTCATGTCATTGACTCCAGAATCACAAAAAAATTTCAGGTAGAGGCATGAGATCAGCAGCTTATCATCAGTATGTGACCTAATGATTTGTTTGAGTCTAGATCTATTCATCTACACCATTCCCCTTTCTAAGAAAAGTCATAACATCTCATCAATAAAAGATATCTTCCTTTTTCTAGCAAAATAAATGTTTGGTAAATAAATGTGTTATTTTGCAGTTACATCCATGTTTCTAATTTTTAATTCCCATTTATATTTGTTCCAAATCTGTCATGTTTTGATATGGCTAACCAGCTATCAATTTGATATATTCATTAATTCTACCTCTTAAAGGTAAATGTTCTGTTTGTTCTTCTGAATCTCTCCAATACTGCACAAAAATCTTTGCTACTTGTCACAAGACCAGTGCAGATGAGCGTCGCAGGAAATTTAAGTTGGAAGGGACTTCTGGAGGTCTCTAGTATGACCTCCTGACCAAAGCAAGGGTAATCAGGTTCTTTTGGGTCTTGTCTGGTCAAATTTTGGAAATTTCTAGGGTAGGGCACAGTATTGTATGTCACAGACCATCCTGTGCTTCAGACTGAGAACAAGTTTGTTGGGGCTTTCTTCTATTTCAGTTTTGAGTACAGATGATGTGAAATAAGGCTTATCAATGAACAGATGTTGCTGTCCCCATATGAAGGCAAAGGTAGTGTATCTTTGCTCTAAAGATAAGAGAGAAGTGGGAAGCTGACCTCTGCCCAAAGAATGAAATGTGTGGAAGTGCTGTCTGGAGCCCAGCCCTGACAGGAAGGCACACTGGCTAAAGATCTTTTCATAGCAATAACTTACCAAACACGGGACTCAGAATATTTCCCCTCCTAGATCTCCTCCAGTGAAGACAGTAATTTTTAGAGGCAGTCATTTCTCCATCCTTGAAGAGTCACAGGAGAGTCTAGGAAAAACTTGGATCATGTCAGCATTTGTCAAGAGGATGAGGAACAAGGAAAAACTTTAGATCCTAGTGGTGACTAACAAAACAATGATAGTTTGGCATATCTCCTTTATTGTCAATTGCCAGATTTTCCTTTCTCTGACTGTGAAAATGGTGTACTAGTCTATTATGCCTTAGTTAAAAGCTCTTACCCATCAAGACTGTCTCAATCCCAGAAGGCAAGCAAATGTGAATAAGTAACGTTGGATCTCACATAGGAGCTGAGATTACTGCTTAGGAAATCTGGATATGTAATGTGTGACGTCTATATCTCATCATTATTTTGTCTGCAATAGACAGCTCTCATACTGGTGATCAAGCCAGGAATTACTCAAAGAAATGTATACATTAATTTTGAATAACAAATACATTTGAGAAAATTAGTCTGTTTGCAGATAACTCACAGTTACCACCCTCTGATAACCCCTTTTTCATTTTAAGTGAGTTAAAGGGCTGGAAGCAATCATTTTGTGCCTCTTTTTCTCAAAGTTTAAGGTCACTCAGGGAGCATGCTTTTTTAAGATAGAACTCCTTTCTACTGTGGGTTTGGATTTTTTAATAATTGAAAAGAAGCATGCAGTTTTAAATAGCAAAAATAATTATGCTCTGATTTTCAGGTAAGAAAGTTTTGGATTTTTCCACTCAAGAAGCTGTGACTTGCTCTTGCATGTGAGAAACTACGGTAAAAAGAGACAGCAGATATCCAATGCAGTGGAAATTGTGCAGTGTACTGGCATATGCAATTTGGTGTAATATATCCTTCAAATGCATCCCTGTGCTGTAGTCTGCAGTATCCCATCAGTTTTGCACCCCCTGAAGACTGCTGGAAATACCTATAAGGGAAATTAAGGGAAATTACATGCTAGTGAAGTTTTGGTCTCTCTCTGGAGAAATACCACTACATATTCCAGGAAAGTGCTTATGAACAGAGAAAAGGAAACTTGAAAGACAAGGGTCAGACTTTTTTACTTAGAGAACTACATATGGTCTTTTAAGAAAGAGAAGGAGACAGATTCTGTCTGATATTGGCAATGTATTTTAATGTGAAAATTAGGTTTAGAAATCATGTAAAGAGTTACATGAATAACAGGGATAAAATTCAGGTGAAGATAGATTCTATATGCTTCATTATAATGCTCTACAGTAGAGACATGCCGATATCTTTGAGTCATATCTTATCACTACTGCCAGTTATTATTAGAGCTACTTGAAAATTAAGTTAGCGTGAGTACAAGTGAGGACAACAAAACCTGATACTCAGGCTGATGTCTGGTCAACAACAGGATCCCAAATTTTGTTTTATTCAGTTATTTTTTAAAGCATCAAATTTACCTTATTCACAAATGGAAAAGTAGTTAAAGACACTGGTGGAACCTTGGAAGGGACAGAGATTATTATCTGTGTGCCTTTGGCTTTAGGCCAAGGTTCTTGTTCTGTTATACACAAGCAAGTCAGAGCTGATCCAGTTTTTTTTGTTTGTTTGGGG